>JAGDQO010001400.1:600000-1039971 GCA_018342035.1 Solanum appendiculatum | reverse complement strand
AAAGGTTTCAGAAAACAATTGATTGAAAGTCATATCACAAAAATATTAATGGGCTAACATACACGAAAAATAAGAAAAATCGCTTAATTCCTATTAAATGCCTCGTAAATACCCAAAAATGCCATGAAATTTCCCGAGTCTTCACCTGCTGCTCCTCCAGGTACTTACGGAGGGTCCCCAAAAGGTTTTGGAAAAAACTTGACATGAAGCCATATCACAAAAATACTCATGGGTTAACACACACGAAAAATGAGAAAAATCGCCTATTTATATAGAATGCCTCGTAAATTCCCAAATATGCTGTGAAAATTTCCGATGCTTCACCTTCTGCTCCTCCGGGTACTTACGGAGGATCCCCAAAAGATTTCGGAAAACAAATTGATTGAAATCCATATCTCAAAAATATTCATGGGCTAACACACATGAAAAATGAGAAAAAACGTCTTATTCCTATTAAATGCCTCGTAAATGCCCAAAATGCCGTGAAAATTCCCAAGGCTTCACCGGCTGCTCCCCCGGGTACTTACGGAGGGTCCCAAAAATGCTTTAGAAAACAATTGACCGGAAGGCATATCACCAAAATATTCTTGGGCTAATACACATGAAAAATGAGAAAAATCACCTAATTCAAATTAAATGCCTCGTAAATGCCCAAAAACGCCGTGAAAATTACCGATACTTCACCTGCTTCTCCCCCGGGTACTTACGGAGGGTCCCCAAAAGATTTCAGAAAAAAATTGACCGGAAGTCATATCACCAAAATGTTCATGGCAAACACACACGAAAAATAAGAAAAATCACCTAACTTTATTAAATGCATCGTAAAAGCCCAAAAACGCTGCGAAGATTCCCGAGGTCTCACCTACTTCTACCCCGGGTACTTACAGAGGGCCCCAAATGATTTTAAAAAAAATTGACTACAAGCCTTATCACAAAAATATTCATACGCTAACAAACATGAAAAAAGAGAAAAACCGTCTAATTCCTATTAAATGCCTCGTAAATGAACAAAAATGCCGTGAAAATTCCCGAGGCTTCACCTGCTTCTCCCACGTAAAGGATTTGAATTTTTGAGTTGATTGACCCATTTTTCAAATATATGAATTGAGAATTGTTATTTTCGGGGTCTTATTGTGGTTACTTGATTGAAATTGTGACAATTGAACTATGTGGTTAAGCCTTGTGAACTGTATATTGTGAAACTGTTAGGTTGAGCTGATTTCTTTGCAAGTTGTAGTTTGAGGAGGTTCGGTTGGGATGAAAGGAGTATTCAATTTCTAGCTAGTTTGCCTTGTTCATTACGTTGCTTGTTGAGTACTGTGTTGTTTGGTACTCACTCCTTGCTTCTACACTTGTGTAGGTTCCGAGCCCGGTAGCATGTGATTGCTCTTCTTCTTCTTCCATTCCGAGGCTTGTTGAAGGACTTTGAGAGGTAGCTGCTTGTCATTCCGGCGGACCCTCTTTTCCTTTTTGTTATGCTTTATTCTATTTGAGAAACAAAGACATTGAGACTTGAAATTATCTTTAAATTCCACATTTTATGTTTTATTGGCTTGTACACGTGACAACCAGGTTTTGGGGTTATTATAGAATAAATAAGTTTTTCGCTCTTATCTCCCTTAACATTAACATCTCTTAACATTCTAATATATCCGTTTTCACCCCAACTAGTTCCCCATGAATTCTTCACAAGCCAATATTTAGTACCACCTATAGTTACTCCATAACCAACTGCGGTTACACCATGATCTAATTCATTTCCACAATGTCCCGTGAACACACCACTAGAATAAAATTGAAAATCTGATCCACCAGCATCAATCGCGATAGATACAGGTTGATTTGCAATAGCTTTGAGCAAAGCTGATTCACTATTAGCTAGAACATCTTCATAGCTAGAAATCTTCGCGATATGGTTGAATAACTTGTTCTTTTTGCAAATGCTATCGATTCCCTTGTAAGGATAACTATTTTCCGAAGTAATTCCATTATTTTTTATAATGAATTTGAACGCGTAATCCATGAGACCTCCTTCACAACCATCATTTGAACCTTTGTTGCAATCAACCAACTCTTGTTCTGACAATGAAATCAATTTACCTGTTTTGATCTTGTTAAGTCCTTATATAGCAGCAACAGCGGAAAATGCCCAACAACATCCTGTATAATCATCCACATAATAGTGTAAAATGCGATAAGGTGTTACTATACAATAACTTAGACCAATATTGTAGCGCGAATTATAATAAAATTTGATTTTTTGATGACTTACCACATTGCCCTTGATCTTTAATTCCAGTAACTGCACCTTTTTTCCTCCAATCCACCATAAATGGAGATGATGCATTCTCGTACTTGAAAAACGTAGTTTTTATTTGTTGATTTGACGATATTTTGAATCCATTACGAATGGACTTAAATTCCTCCTTTCTACGATCAGCAAATTCATTGATTCCCAATTTATATGATCATGTTTCATTTTTATTTATCGACTCAATATACTCGAAATTTTGTTTGAATACCTTGAACTTTTCTGCTTTTTCTATTTCATCTTTGTATTCACGTCCATACTTAGCCATCCATTGTTCATGTTTTTCAAAAATTGATGATTCGTGTAAACTACGAGATGTAGCTTGAATAATCCACAAATTCAATACTAGTAAAGTAGCAAAAATGTGACTACAATTAAACATAAAACCCATAATTTAATGCTTAAAATTTTCCAATATATTTTTTTAATGAATAAACTATTATATTTATTGGGTATTTATATACCTATTTTTATGGTTCTTTGAAAAAAATATTTTTTTATTTTTAATGTTTTAAAGCATATCCACACAATACAACAAAAACAAATCAAGAAAATTGATATGAACATTTCTTCAAACAGAAAAGAACGCATTACAAAGTGGAAACAAAGAGGCAACACTTCTTTTAATTTAATTTTTTTTTTGGCAATATATATGGAAGTTTGTTTTCTATTTTCTTTTTATAATTAACATGTTGAATTTAATTTAATACATATTTCATCTTTATGTCCACTCTTTTTTTCTTTTCTTTTTTTGGGGTAGAAAGTAGATAATATATTATCTTAATTACAAGTAGAAGGCGATATAATGTCGCATAAGAGTGTCACAAATTAAAGGGACATTTACATTTACATCACCTAGACTAGTAAAATTAATCCCTCCGTCTCATAATACTTATATTTTTTTTTTACCATATCGATGTTTCAAATTAGGACTTATAGTAATTTTCATATAATAATATAATTACATAGTATTTAGCATCGGTAATTAATACAATGTTACTTCCTCTGTTTCATATGATTTGTCCACTTTTCCTTTTACACGCCTCTTAAAACATCATAAATAAAACGTGTTTTTTTTAATTTGCTCTTTAAGTCTTTTTAATACACTCTATTTATGTGTCTGATCCATTATACCAAGATTAACAATATAGGAACTCCTTTTGAAACTTACAATATTTATACTTTCAAAAAGAATTAATTTGAAGGATAAAATTAATTTGTTTTAACTAATCATATCTTAATTTTATAAATTGACTAGTATTTTGAGACATATATTTAAAGTGATGTGGACAAATAATATGAGACAGAGGGAGTAGACAATAGTTAAAATTGGACAAACAAAACTGGAAAAAAAGAAGAAGAGGAGGGGGTCCAATAATAGCAAGACTAGAACTTTATTTCTTAACTAAGTCCACTAAACAAGCATCATATTCAATCATAACTCCAACCCCAGCCACTCACTCCTTTAGTGAACCTTGACATAGACAAGATGTTGGCATTACTCAAAAACATCCTCCTAACATCTACCTCATGCAGGATGTTGCTCTTAGGAATTAAATTCACCACTTTGACTCTGATATCAGTTTAGATAGGGATGGTTTTTTCTTTCGTCACCACTGCTCGGCAAACAGTAAGAACACGAGTGGTTTCAATTAGTATCTATGTCCTCTAACTTTGGATGTACACAAGAAAGACACTTCAAATTCTATAAAATTAAACAAATAAACATACACATTTTATATAACAATTCGCATGAGACACACTCAAATAAATTTATATTATATCATATATGACGCATATTATGACCTATAGAATGCGTGTGTCAAACGTCACCGGAGAAACTAAGCAAATACCCCATAAAAGTAAAATAATTACAAACATATACCCTTTTATATTCATACCCTACTAAATAATTACACTATATACTCCAACTTATTTCGCTTAACTGATACTAAATTGGTATCATATACTGTATTGGTATCATTAAGGCTGATAATTTCGCTTAACTGATACTAAATCGGTATCATATATTGTATTGATATCATTAAGACTGATAATTTTGCTTAATTGATACTAAATTTGAATATATATACCGTAATGGTATCATTAAGGTTTCTTGTTAAGAAATTACTTATTAGTCAATGATACTATAAGATTATATATATACTTACAAAGGGCCTCAAAAAGGTTTAGGAAAAAAAATTGACCAGAAGCCATATCACCAAAATATTCATAGGCTAACACACAAGAAAAATGAGAAAAATCCCCTAATTCCTATTAAATGCCTCGTAAATGCCCAAAAATGCCAAAAAAATTTCCGAGGCTTCACCTGCTTCTCCCCCAGGTACTTACGGAAGGTCCCCAAAAGGTTTTGAAAAATAAATTGACCAGAAGCCATATCCCCAAAATATTCATGGGCTAACACACGAAAAATGAGAAAAATCGTCTAATTCCTAAAAATGCCTCGTAAATGCCCAAAAACGCCGTGAAAATTCCCGAGGCTTCACCTGCTGCTCCCACGAGTACTTACGGAGGGTCCCAAAAAGGTTTCAAAAAATAATTGACCTGAAGTCATTTCACAAAAATATTCATGGGCTAACATACACGAAAAATGAGAAAAATCGCCTAATTCCTATTAAATGCCGTGAAAATTCCCGAGGCTTCACCTGCTGCTCCCCTGGGTACTTACGAAGGGTCTCCAAAAGGTTTGAAAAAAATTTGACCAGAAGTCATATCACCAAAATATTCATGGGCTAACACACACGAAAAACTAGAAAAATCACCTAATTCTTATTAAATGCCTCGTAAGTGCCCAAAAAACCCGGTGAAAATTCCCGAGACTTCACCCGCTGCTTCACCGGGTACTTACGGAGGGTCCCCAAAAGGTTTCGGGAAAAAATTATCCAGAAGCCATATCACCAAAATATTCATGGCTAATACACACGGAAAATGAAAAAAAATCGCTTAATTACAATTAAATGCCTCCTAAATGCCCAAAAACGCCGTGAAAATTCTCGAGTCTACACCTGTTGCATCCCTAGGTACTTACGAAGCGTCTCTAAAAGGTTTCAGAAAACAATTGACTGAAAGTCATATCACAAAAATATTAATGGGCTAACATACACGAAAAATAAGAAAAATCGCTTAATTCCTATTAAATGCCTCGTAAATACCCAAAAATGCCATGAAATTTCCCGAGTCTTCACCTGCTGCTCCTCCAGGTACTTACGGAGGGTCCCCAAAAGGTTTTGGAAAAAACTTGACATGAAGCCATATCACAAAAATACTCATGGGTTAACACACACGAAAAATGAGAAAAATCGCCTATTTATATAGAATGCCTTGTAAATTCCCAAATATGCCGTGAAAATTTCCGATGCTTCACCTTCTGCTCCTCCGGGTACTTACGGAGGATCCCCAAAAGATTTCGGAAAACAAATTGATTGAAATCCATATCTCAAAAATATTCATGGGCTAACACACATGAAAAATAAGAAAAATCGTCTTATTCCTATTAAATGCCTCGTAAATGCCCAAAATGCCGTGAAAATTCCCAAGGCTTCACCGGCTGCTCCCCCGGGTACTTACGGAGGGTCCCAAAAATGCTTCAGAAAACAATTGACCGGAAGGCATATCACCAAAATATTCTTGGGCTAATACACATGAAAAATGAGAAAAATCACCTAATTCAAATTAAATGCCTCGTAAATGCCCAAAAACGCCGTGAAAATTACCGATACTTCACCTGCTTCTCCCCCGGGTACTTACGGAGGGTCCCCAAAAGATTTCAGAAAAAAATTGACCGGAAGTCATATCACCAAAATGTTCATGGCAAACACACATGAAAAATAAGAAAAATCACCTAATTTTATTAAATGCCTCGTAAATGCCCAAAAACGCTGCGAAGATTCCCGAGGTTTCACCTACTTCTACCCCGGGTACTTACAGAGGGCCCCAAATGATTTCAAAAAAAAATTGACTACAAGCCTTATCACAAAAATATTCATACACTAACAAACATGAAAAAAGAGAAAAACCGTCTAATTCCTATTAAATGCCTCGTAAATGAACAAAAACGCCGTGAAAATTCCCGAGGCTTCACCTGCTTCTCCCACGTAAAGGATTTGAATTTTTGAGTTGATTGACCCATTTTTCAAATATATGAATTGAGAATTGTTATTTTCGGGGTCTTATTGTGGTTACTTGATTGAAACTGTGACAATTGAACTATGTGGTTAAGCCTTGTGAACTGTATATTGTGAAACTGTTAGGTTAAGCTGATTTCTTTGCAAGTTGTAGTTTGAGAAGGTTCGGTTGGGATGAAAGGAGTATTCAATTTCTAGCTAGTTTGCCTTGTTTATTAGGTTGCTTGTTGAGTACTGTGTTGTTTGGTACTCACTCCTTGCTTCTACACTTGTGTAGGTTCCGAGTCCGGTAGCGTGTGATTGCTCTTCTTCTTCTTCCATTCCGAGGCTTGTTGAAGGACTTTGAGAGGTAGCTGCTTGTCATCCCGGCGGACCCTCTTTTCCTTTTTGTTATGCTTTATTCTATTTGAAAAACAAAGACATTGAGACTTGAAATTATCTTTAAATTCCACATTTTATGTTTTAGTGGCTTATTCTTGTAGTTCCCTTCCTATTATAGAGTCTGATCTAATCAATATATTATGTACAATGGATCTACCAGCCACAAATGCACTTTGATTACTTGATATTATTTCTGGCAGTACCTTCCTCAGTCGGTTGCACATCATTTTGGATATTGTTATATTGTGGTGTTGTTCATACCTGTAAGTAGTTTCCCCGTGTTAAAAATTCCATCACCCCTTCCACCACGTCCTTGCCCACAATTTTCCAATTGTCTTTAAAAAATTGACTTCCATCCATCACGGAATGTAAAACTTAAACTTAATTAACAAATCTAGCATATAGATGTGAACTTTTCTTGAAACCAAAATGAACGCAAGCCTTCTAAAGTTTGACCCTCCTTCATGTCTGACTTATGTCTTGACCATTATATGACTTATGTCTGTTATAGATAGGTCTGACTTAGTGGTGGTAAATGGGCGGATTGGGTAAAATTTGGGCGGGTTGAAAATGCGTAAACATAAAATGGGTAATAAATCAACCCGCCCATATTTTATATGGGTAAATATGGATAAACTTGTATTTTACCCAACTCAGTTATTACGCGGGGGAGGGGGAGGGGGAGGGGGGGAGGCTGGTAGAGGGCTGGTGGAGGGTCGGGGTAGGGGTTTGGCGAGGTAAAAAAAAGGGTTAAAATTTGAAATTGATTTTTTTTTTAAAAAAACAAACTGTAAAAAAAAATTAAAGCTTGTTTTTTTAAAAAAATTTAATTTTAATTTTTTTATCCCACCCCCGACCCCTCACTAGACCCCCACACCCCCTTCGATTTTTTTTACCCACCCCTACCCCCTCCCACCACCACCCTCCCCCCAAAAAAAATAATTTAAAGTTTGTTTTTAAAAAATATTTCCCCACCCCACCCCTATCCCTGACCCCCCAACCAGCCCCCCCACCTCCCCCACCCAAAAAAAAAAAATTAAAATTTGTTTTTTAAAAAATATTTTCAATTTTAAAAATTGAGCAATCAAAAAGCTAACTAATTCGCCCAAAGTGCGGAGGGTTCACTAATTAGAACATAAAAATGAAGAGAAGTTACAACATTTTTAGTGATATCATGAATTTTGAGTGAATAAAAGTTGAAAGCTTAACCAATTTGGCTAACCCATATTTTACCCATCTAAAAAGTCAGTCACCCTATCCATTAAAATATGGGGTCATTTTGCCGGCACTCACACTGACCGTATTTCTTCAACATCGTGAAAATGCAGGATGTTGCTGGGCATTTTCCGCGGTGGCTGCAATGGAAGGAATTAACATGATCACAACGGGTAACTTGATTTCATTGTCCGAGCAAGAGTTGGTGGATTGTGATACGAGTTCAAATCAGGGTTGTGAAGGACGTTTGATGAATAAAGCTTTTGAGTTCATTATTAGAAACAACGGGCTTACTTCAGAATCTAATTACCCGTTTGAAGGAATCGATGACACATGTAAAATCGGAGAAGAAACTAACAATGTTGCAACAATTAGTGGTTACGAAAATGTTCCTACCAACAGTGAATCAGATTTGCTCAAAGCTGTTGCTAACCAACCTGTAACTGTCGCAATTGATGCTAGTGGATCGGATTTTCAATTATATTCTAGTGGAGTGTTCACAGGAGAATGTGGAACCAAATTAAATCATGGTGTTACTGTAGTTGGTTACGGTGAATCTTCAGAAGGTATCAAGAATTGGCTTGTGAAGAACTCATGGGGAACTAGTTGGGGCGAAAATGGATACATTAGAATGCAAAGAGACAATGATTCTGAGGAAGGACTTTGTGGAATCGCCATGCAAACTTCTTACCCAACTGCTTAAATTTAAAGTATTATTCATCGATCTCTAATCGATTATTATTTATGTAGTATTATTCATATCCGCAAAATGTAATGCTAGATCTTCTTTAATGTAAAAGAGGATCGATTCAACAATTGACCTTAGCTTCTTTGAGTATCTACAATGGTGGTTCTTCGATAGTCGTCTCTAATCGATTATTATTTAAGACTGAATACATGCACTGCTAATTTAGTAAGCATGAGAAAAGTGAAGTTGAAGTGAGACAGCTAGACAATATTAATGTTGTGCCCAAATACAAACAATTTAGATATCTAAGTTTGTTGTTTCAGTGGAACAAAATGATAGATGGAGATATTACTCATAGAATTAAATTTTGGATGATTGAAGTGGGATATTTTTGGGGTGTTATGTGATAGAAAGATAGCTAACAAAGTGAAAGATAAGTTATGTCGAACAAAAATGTTAAATGATATTGAATATTAGGCGGCTAAAATCCAACAATATTATGCTAGAATTCTAAAAGAAAATGTTAGAACTCAAATACGATATAATCTCATAATTTTGATTTCAACCTTTATTTGTTGGAAGTTCGGAAATTTAAAAAGGGAAAAATAAAAAAGGCGATCTTGTGCTCTTTTAAATTGGGAGATATTCTTCTTCAAATATTCCTTCCACTTTAAAAATGACAATTTTGATTAATCAGAATCAAATTCATATCATATCTATTAAATACTAATTCCACAAGTTTCCAATAATTGTTGTTTTCGTCTCCAATAAATAATACTTTTTTGCTTCAAAATATCTATCGTGATTTTGTTTTTCACGTCCTTAAGAAATATTAATTTAAAAGGAAATTTTAACTATTTTACCTTTCATTGATATTTGAATAATCATAATATCACCTCGTGGTGTTTGTCATCTTCCATTATTATGATACATTAGAAAAAAAAACTAATTTTATCTTAAACTTCTAAGGTAAATAATTAGAGATAATTATTTTTCAAAAATCACGACAGAAAATTTGAGATAGAGAAAGTATTAGTATAAGAAAATATTAGCTAAAGAAGTTGTAGATAATCTTCATCTAATTCATTGCTAAAAAGCTCCTAACAAATTAAATTTTCTTATAATTTATCGCTAATTCAATTATTCAAAACTTAATAAGCTTAGCATATTTTTTTGCTATTTAACTACTAAATTTTATAGTAGCTAATTTCTCGTTTTTAAATAGTATATTCTACTCAAAAGGTTGTTAAAAAAAGGTAGGTATGATATACTAAGGAATGAAATTATTTCACAATTTCCAAGACACGTTCCTTTCAGCTTTTAGAAAGATAATTTCCTACCCTTTTTCACATTTTGCCGGAATTTTCGCAAACAAATCATCTAATAAATTGACATAATTTATTAAACAAGATTGAGGAATTTTAATAATTCAGTTGGTTGGCTATCTGAATTATCACCTTGTCATAGTTTGATTCACCTTACTTGGTCAAGAATGTGTTTTTATTTAATAAAAAAATAAAATCTATTTTAGAGAATTAAGGTATCTGGTCAAGATTTTAGAGAGAAAAAAATCGGTGTTTTTAAAAAATAACATTGATCTCTCCGTTAAATTAGATATTTTATGTATGATTTTTTAAAAAATTAATCAACTATTATTTATTGGTTCCTATGTTTTAAAAAGTGATGCACGTAATTGAATGTTGAGTTATAATCCAAGGAAACATTTATAGTTGTATATCTTTTAGTTATAACAAATAACTTGAAATTTAGTATACTTTTATAAAGTAAAAAGAAAAAAGACTTGACTTAAAAGCAAGTTACACATTCTTGTTGATTAAAAGGCATAAAGACACTGACTTGTTTACACTTCTTTGTGGACTTTGATCAAATAGCAGAAACACATTTACATTTTACGCGCAAGAGGAAAAAAAAAAATTAATGTCAATCCACTCATTCTTTTTCTTTTCTATATCACAATATTTGATTAGTCGAAAAATTTAAATGAATAACACTCGTAATAATTGACTTTATCTCAATATATAGCACCTTTATCTAAAGCTTCGAATGAGACTTCATATTTGAAATGTACGATCTGACTAGAAGGTCATTCAAAATTTGATCGAAAAACTGATGTTTATTGAAGAAGCTATAGAGTCGATTACTAATAGTACTAATTTGAAAGGTTCGTTGGAATTACTCCGCTATTAAATTACCATTATACGCAACATAAGTATCTGAAGTATTAAACGAAATAGGTATTAATCTGGTTAATAATAATGATTATGAAAGAGGATATTGAATAATATTTCTTTCGTCTCAATTTATATGAAGGTATTCGACTAGACACAAGTAATTTATTTTTAAAAAAAGTTTGAAAAAACTTGTTAGGTCTTGTCTCTATCATCATAGAGAAATTAAAATTCTTGATTTTTTTAAGAAGGTATAAAAGTGGACCATAGTAGCTCTCAATCTAAAGGAAATTAATTTTTCCTATTTCATGCTGCAAAGGTTGTTAAATACACATCTCCATATAGATATATATGTGAACATCCTACCCATTTTCTTGGAATTTTTTAAAAAGTAATATTAAAATTTTTTGTCGGTTTTCCATTTATGGAGATCCTATTTAGTGTTTGGGTAAGCGAATAAAATCTCATATTGATAGTTGAAAAGAAAAAAAAGAACTACTTACATGGTGTTAAATATTCTTAATCGTTTGAGGTCTTGTAGTGTAGGGAAGAAGTCTCTGTGAGTTTGGCCTCAAGGGGACAAAATTTTACCGTGTTAAGAGTATTCTTAGACCATTTTAGCTCAACTACTTGCATCAGAACCAATCGTTTTGATGATATATGAGTATGACTTAAATTTGCTTATCTATGCTAGTTTACTATATTTACATGTAGCTTTGAAGACACACACGGTCATTGGACTTCGGCCTTGAAGGGAAAATAGTGCAATCTAGGTCTAAAACAGACAATATCAATCCTTAATAATAGTATTTCTTAGACCATTTTAGCTCAATATTTAGAGAAAACCCTTTATCACAATGCAAAGATCTCTTCTGCAGAAACTGAAAGTCTTATGAAAAATTGTTAGACCATATTCTAAAATTTTGTTAGATGTAAAACGACACTTTAATGTTTTGTCGGTCCCGACTCAAAGGCTAAATTTGCACTGACTTGTCAAAATAGGGACCAAAATCTAAATAATAACCTAAAAAGAGGACATTTGTGTAAAACAACCATATCCTAACATCCCTATAAATAGCCCCCTATATACCAAAGGACATCATTGTGAGCCTTTCAATCAATATATCTTATTGCAATAACAAAAAAAAACAATTATTTTGCCTAGGTATTTTCTTGTAATTATGGCTTTGGTTCTTGAATGGAAAACACAATTTACCCTTCTCTTTGTGATTTTTGGGATGTATGCATCTCAAGTCACTTGTAGAAACATTCAAGAATCATCCTCCATGTTGGAAAAACACGAATCGTGGATGGCGCGACATGGAAGAACTTACGAAAATGATATAGAAAAGGCGAAAAGATTGAATATTTTCAAGAAGAATGTCAAATTTATCGAGTCATTCAACAATAATGGTACTAAGTCATATAAATTAGGCATCAATAAATTTGCTGATCTTACTTCTGAGGAATTTTTGAGGTATTATACTGCTAATCATGGACTTAATAATAAGTTTTCTTCTATAAAATCTCAAAAATTATCTCCAACAACAATTTCATCATTCAAATATGAAAATATGAGTGATGTTCCATCTGAAATGGATTGGAGAAAGAGAGGTGTTGTCACTAGCATCAAAGATCAAGGTCAATGTGGTAAGTCACAATTTCCCTATTCAAGAAAACTTTTGACTATACTTTTTTGATTTCATATTCTATTCTTTGTCTTAATTACTGTGACATGTTTTTTTAGTTTGTTCCAGAAAAATAATGGCTCTGTATTTTGAACTTACCTAGCTTGTACTTTTTATTTTATTTTTAATAAATAATTTATCGTCGTAGAAATATTTATAATTTGCTTGAGATTACAAATTCCAAAAAAAATTCTTCTTCTTTTTTTTTAAGACGAAGAAAGTAGTGTTGCAAATGATTTACATTATTAGTGTGGGTTAATAAGCCTATTATAGTAGGTTAATTACCATTTTCTTTAGGTTATATATTATAAATACTCCACCATCCTTTTTTAATTTACATAGTATTGTTTGATTAAGCAAAAGGATTAAAAAAGAACAATTTTTTAAAAAAAAATTGTGTCTTAAATATGTCATGATATTTATGTAATTATAATACTATGTCTTAAATAATGTAATATTTAGATGATTTTCAAATATAAAAAAAAACGTAAATCTTTCTAGCACAAACGAATAAGAAAATAGTGTCACAAAAAACGGAACAGGTAGGACCATACTTATCATATACATCTACATGAGATTACATTATTTGTTATTAGGGACGGATGGAGCTACCCGTATCCAAACGAGAGTACAAAGTACTTAATTGACACCCCTTCACCAGAAACACTTAGATAGATTTTAAAAAAATCTTATATATACTATATCATGAATCTCTTGTCACTATATATGTGTGATAAATACTTCCTTATATTTATTATTTTAAATCATTATAGAGTATAAAATTTAAACTCATTTACATATTGCATTCAATATATAGGATGTTGTTGGGCATTTTCCGCGGTCGCGGCCTTAGAAGGAGCAAACAAACTCTCAACAGGCAATTTAATTTCACTCTCCGAGCAACAACTACTAGATTGCACAACCGAAACCTACGGTTGTGGCGGTGGATTAATGACCACGGCCTACGATTACATCGTAAAAAACGATGGTATAGCCGCGGAATCCGACTACCCTTACGAGGAAAATCAAGATTCATGCAAAATTCAAGACTCGATAGTAAAAATGAGTCGATATGAAACGTTACCTCCATCGAGTGAACCAACGTTACTTACCGCGGTGTCGCGACAGCCCGTCTCGGTAGGTATTGCGGTGAATGAAGACTTTAAGTCGTACCAAAGTGGTGTGTATGATGGAAATTGTGGTGATGAACTTAATCATGCAGTTACTATAGTTGGTTATGGGACAGATAATGAAAATGGTGCAAAATATTGGTTGATTAAGAATTCATGGGGGGCTAGTTGGGGTGAAAATGGTTACATGAAAATTGCTAGAGATATTGGAAATAATGATGGTCTTTGTGGGATAGCTACTAGGGCTTCCTATCCTATTGTTTAGAAATTTGGTCTAAATTAATAGCACATGATCTTAAGTGCTTGTTTGGTTAATGATGTGTATTAAGTCAAATTAAAAGTCCTTGTATTACATACTTGTAGTTCTATGTTGGTTTGAAGAGAAAAGAAGTTGAATATTTGTGGAGTTAATTATATTTCTCAGACGGTCAATCAATTAATAATTTTTATTTTAAACAGTCACTTGATTTTGTTTTGTAACATAATTAAGAATATAATTATCTCATAAAATCACTCAACTTTAATATGTAACAGAAAGGACAATCAACTCTTGTAATTTTACATACAAGGCGGAATGACCTGGGAGGTAGGCCCTTGTACTTGGCTCCGTTTGCAAGTTGGATCATTGTACTTACGACTTTGCCAACTGAACTCTAAAACTCATTCAAACACAATATTTTAAACCCCTTTCTCATCCGATGTGCGTGCGTGTAGTACACTCATTTTACACATGAAATACCACGTCATTTTTTAATGACACATCATTATTATTAAAAAAAATTCAATGACAAATCAAAATTTAAATATTCAAAAATAAATAATATTTTTAAAAAAAGTACAATTTTCTCTCTCTCTCTCTCACTGTACTCATTAGTCTTTTTCCGCTTCCCACTTCATCTTCTTCATTCCCACCCTTTACCCATAACCCCAAAAATAAAAAACTTCCATTTTCATCTTTCTTCACCGTGCACATTCAAAAATGTTCGCAATCACAAAATGTGATAGATTATAATTAGCTTTTGCACATGCTTTAGATTTTATTTATTTTGATTTGATAAAAAAATATCAAGGAAACTTTAAGTTGAAAAAAATATATTTATGAATAAATTCAAGCAATAAATCTTAAAAAATTAAATTTATAAAAATGGTGAATGGTATGTTTTCTTACAAAAGTTTATTTTTAATTTTTTATTTGATGATTATGGTGATGGGGTGTACGTCAAAGAAGAAGAAGAGAAACGAGGTAGGGGCGGGGGTGGGGAAGGGGGGCTGGGGCTGAAGAACAAGAGAAAAAGGGTAGGGAAGGGGGGCTGGGGCTGAAGAAAAAGAGAAAAAGGGTGGGGTGGGGTGGAGTGGGGTAGGGGGTTTTGGGGCTGAAGAAGAAGAGAGAAGGGGTGGGCTGGAGAAGAAAGATTTTGAGATTATTTATTTTTTTAAAAATAATTTATTATTATTATTTTGTTTTATAATTTTTACAATTTTTAAATAAAAATATTGCATTCACTTGCTTAAAAACGTGTGCGGTCACACATTTGTCCAACTCAACCATTTTAATGCCACATAAGCTTGGTCAATGGTCAGAGGGGTTTAAAAAATAAAGTTTCATCGAGTTTAAGGGTTCATTTGGAAAAGTGATGAGTAGAAGGGTTCAACTGACAAACGAAGCCATGTACAGGGGCCTCCCAGTTCATTTCTCCTACATACAAATTAAGTCACTCAATCAATTCAGGCGAAAGAAGTCAATAACTTATGTTGTTTTGAAGAGAAAAGAAGTTGAACTGTCCGTGTGAACAATCTTTACACACAGTACAAAATAAACAAAGAGTTTAAGTATTATGTGTTGTTCCTTGAACAATCTTTACAGTACACTATCAAATTATTTTTACATGTTGTAGCAAATAACATATTTTATTTTAAAGATCTCCGATCTCATATTTTGAAGAGACTTACATGTAGATATGTAATGATTCAGTTGGTCATTTTTGAAATTTTCGTTTAAATTATCATTTTGCCCCTCCCGACATTTAACCCCGAGTTATTTCTAATTAAGTTTTGAAAGTTGGTTTCAAACTTTTAGCAAAAGTTGAGAATTTTGTAAGTTTTGAGTTTGAAAGGCTAAGTAGCTTAAAAGTAGTTCTTGGTGTCATTCGGGGTTCGGATGCTCAGATGAGAACTCCGAAAGTTCTTTTGGATTCGGGGGATGATTTTAGGCTTAAGTGAGGTCTTGGTTGAATTTTAAGAGATTCCGAGATTGATTTGGCCTTTTTATGCATTATGTTCATTCCTTGTGACTTTCACGGATGACGGGTCAAGAAGACCTCAAATTCGTGTTTCGACGGTTTCATTGAGTCCAGAACATCGAGTACAATCAATTTGCATATATGATTTGTGTGTACGATGTTCCGGACGACTCCCGAAGGTCCTTTCGATAATTTTTGTGTCGCCGATTATTGCTGAAGTCTGGTATCTGCTACCCTCGGGATCACGATAGGGGCCCTTTCGCAAAGTTCGCGATTGCGAGACCCAGATCGCAAAAGCGAGGGAGATGGGAGTCTAGACCTTCGCGATCGTGACCTTCGTGAAAGTGAAGGTCGAGATTTTTATGGGGTTCGCTTTTGCTACATCATATAGGGGTTTAACTTGTCATTTTCGGGGTTTAAGCCCTTTTTTTCATTTTTGAGCTTGGTAGAATCCTTGGAGGCGATTTTGAAGAGATTTCTTATGCTAGATCATTTGGGTAAGCTTTTGTGACCCTAAAACTTCGTTACCCTTTGATTATTTATTGGTTTTAACATCAAAACTTAGGATTTTGATTGGTTAATTGCAAGGTTTTTCAAGAACTTGAGTTCTAAACAAAAATGGTGATTATGAACTGATTTTTATCCCTTTTTCTAAATGGTTTTCACCAATGAGTTCCAAATGCCTTGGGTAATGTTTTCAAGTAAAGATTTTCGAATTCAAACCTTATTCCCGGATTTGAATTTTTGAGTTGATTGACCCATTTTTCAAATATATGAATTGAGAATTGTTATTTTCGGGGTCTTATTGTGGTTACTTGATTGAAACTGTGACAATTGAACTATGTGGTTAAGCCTTGTGAACTGTATATTGTGAAACTGTTAGGTTGAGCTGATTTCTTTGCAAGTTGTAGTTTGAGAAGGTTCGGTTGGGATGAAAGGAGTATTCAATTTCTAGCTAGTTTGCCTTGTTTATTAGGCTGCTTGTTGAGTACTGTGTTGTTTGGTACTCACTCCTTGCTTCTACACTTGTGTAGGTTCCGAGTCCGGTAGCGTGTGATTGCTCTTCTTCTTCTTCCATTCCGAGGCTTGTTGAAGGACTTTGAGAGGTAGCTGCTTGTCATCCCGGCGGACCCTCTTTTCCTTTTTGTTATGCTTTATTCTATTTGAAAAACAAAGACATTGAGACTTGAAATTATCATTAAATTCCACATTTTATGTTTTAGTGGCTTATTCTTGTAGTTCCCTTCCTATTATAGAGTCTGATCTAATCAATATATTATGTACAATGGATCTACCAGCCACAAATGCACTTTGATTACTTGATATTATTTCTGGCAGTACCTTCCTCAGTCGGTTGCACATCATTTTGGATATTGTTATATTGTGGTGTTGTTCATACCTGTAAGTAGTTTCCTCGTGTTAAAAATTCCATCACCCCTTCCACCACGTCCTTGCCCACAATTTCCCAATTGTCTTTAAAAAATTGACTTCCATCCATCACGGAATATAAAACTTAAACTTAATTAACAAATCTAGCATATAGATGTGAACTTTTCTTGAAACCAAAATGAACGCAAGCCTTCTAAAGTTTGACCCTCCTTCATGTCTGAAACATATAGTTTGAACCACGAGACGCAATAACTATATTTTCCTGTCCTGATTAGAAATACTTGACATATCTGATTATCACAAATACTTTAAGGAATTATCTATGTATTTCGCCAAAGAGAATGTATTTCATTTCTCAGTATTGAATCTTGTTTTACATTGGACAAGATCCATCATTACATTTTCATACAAATATTATAATACTCCGAATCAAACCATGTTGATTACATTTCTCGTACTTGAAAAACGTAGGTTTTATTTGTTGATTTGACGATATTTTGAATCCATTACGAATGGACTTAAATTCCTCCTTTCTACGATCAGCAAATTCATTGATTCCCAATTTATATGATCGTGTTTCATTTTTATTTATCGACTCAATATACTCAAAATTTTGTTTGAATACCTTGAACCTTTCTGCTTTTTCTATTTCATCTTTGTATTCACGTCCATACTTAGCCATCCATTGTTCATGTTTTTCAAAAATTGATGATTCGTATAAACTACGATAATCCACAAATTCAATACTAGTAAAGTAGCAAAAATGTGACTACAATTAAACATAAAACCCATAATTTAATGCTTAAAATTTTCCAATATATTTTTTTAATGAATAAACTATTATATTTATTGGGTATTTATATACCTATTTTTATGGTTCTTTGAAAAAAATATTTTTTTATTTTTAATGTTTTAAAGCATATCCACACAATACAACAAAAACAAATCAAGAAAATTGATATGAACATTTCTTCAAACAGAAAAGAACGCATTACAAAGTGGAAACAAAGAGGCAACACTTTTTTTAATTTAATTTTTTTTTTTTGGCAATATATATGGATGTTTGTTTTCTATTTTCTTTTTATAATTAACATGTTGGATTTAATTTAATACATATTTCATCTTTATGTCCACTCTTTTTTTCTTTTCTTTTTTTGGGGTAGAAAGTAGATAATATATTATCTTAATTACAAGTAGAAGGCGATATAATGTCGCATAAGAGTGTCACAAATTCAAGGGACATTTACATCACCTAGACTAGTAAAATTACTCCCTCTGTCCCATAATACTTATTTTTTTTTTTACCATATCGATGTTTCAAATTAGGACTTATAGTAATTTTCATATAATAATAGAATTACATAGTATTTAGCATCAGTAATTAAAACAATGTTACTTCCTCTGTTTCATATGATTTGTCCACTTTTCCTTTTACACGCCTCTTAAAACATCATAAATAAAACGTGTTTTTTTTTAATTTGCTCTTTAAGTCTTTTTAATAAACTCTATTTATGTGTCTTATCCATTATACCAAGATTAACAATATAGGAACTCCTTTTGAAACTTACAATATTTATACTTTCAAAAAGAATTAATTTGAAGGATAAAATTAATTTGTTTTAACTAATCATATCTTAATTTTATAAATTGACTAGTATTTTGAGACATATATTTAAAGTGATGTGGACAAATAATATGCGACAGAGGGAGTAGACAATAGTTAAAATTGGACAAACAAAACTGAAAAAAAGAAAAGAAGAGGAGGGGGTCCAATAATAGCTAGACTAGAACTTTATTTCTTAACTAAGTCCACTAAACAAGCATCATATTCAATTATAACTCCAACCCCAGCCACTCACTCCTTTAATGAACCTTGACATAGACAAGATGTTGGCATTACTCAAAAACCTCCTCCTAACATCTACCTCGTGTAGGATGTTGCTCTTAGGAATTAAATTCACCACTTTGACTCTGATATCAGTTTAGATAGGGATGATTTTTTCTTTCGTCACCACTGCTCGGCAAACAGTAAGAACACGAGTGGTTTCAATTTGTATCTATGTCCTCTATCTTTGGATGTACACAAGAAAGACACTTCAAATTCTATAAAATTAAACAAATAAACATACACATTTTATATAACAATTCGCATGAGACACACTCAAATAAATTTATATTATATCATATATGACGCTTATTATGACCTATAGAATGCGTGTGTCAAACGTCACCGGAGAAACTAAGCAAATACCCCATAAAAGTAAAATAATTACAAACATATACCCTTTTATATTCATACCCTACTAAATAATTACACTATATACTCCAACTTATTTCGCTTAACTGATACTAAATTGGTATCATATACTGTATTGGTATCATTAAGGCTGATAATTTCGCTTAACTGATACTAAATCGGTATCATATATTGTATTGATATCATTAAGACTGATATTTTTGCTTAATTGATACTAAATTTGAATATATATACCGTAATGGTATCATTAAGGTTTCCTGTTAAGAAATTACTTATTAGTCAATGATACTATAAGATTATATATATACTTACAAAGGGCCTCAAATAGGTTTAGGAAAAAAAATTGACCAGAAGCCATATCACCAAAATATTCATAGGCTAACACACACGAAAAATGAGAAAAATCCCCTAATTCCTATTAAATGCCTCGTAAATGCCCAAAAATGCCAAAAAAATTTCCGAGGCTTCACCTGCTGCTCCCCCAGGTACTTACGGAAGGTCCCCAAAAGGTTTTGAAAAATAAATTGACCAGAAGCCATATCCCCAAAATATTCATGGGCTAGCACACGAAAAATGAGAAAAATCGTCTAATTCCTAAAAATGCCTCGTAAATGCCCAAAACGCCGTGAAAATTCCCGAGGCTTCACCTACTGCTCCCAAGAGTACTTACGGAGGGTCCCAAAAAGGTTTCAAAAAATAATTGACCGGAAGTCATTTCACAAAAATATTCATGGACTAACATACACAAAAAATGAGAAAAATCGCCTAATTCCTATTAAATGTCGTGAAAATTCCCGAGGCTTCACCTGCTGCTCCCCTGGGTACTTACGGAGGGTCTCCAAGTGTTTGAAAAAAATTTGACCAGAAGTCATATTACCAAAATATTCATGGGCTAACACACACGAAAAACTAGAAAAATCACCTAATTCTTATTAAATGCCTCGTAAATGCCCAAAATCACGGTGAAAATTCCTGAGACTTCACCTGCTGCTTCACCGGGTACTTACGGAGGGTCCCCAAAAGGTTTCGGAAAAAAATTATCCAGAAGCCATATCACCAAAATATTCATGGCTAATACACACGGAAAATGAAAAAAAATCGCTTAATTTCAATTAAATGCCTCCTAAATGCCCAAAAACGCCGTGAAAATTCCCGAGTCTACACATGTTGCTTCCCTAGGTACTTACGAAGCGTCCCTAAAAGGTTTTAGAAAACAATTGACTGAAAGTCATATCACAAAAATATTAATGGGCAAACACACACGAAAAATAAGAAAAATCGCCTAATTCCTATTAAATGCCTCGTAAATACCCAAAAATGCCGTGAAATTTTCCGAGTCTTCACCTGCTGCTCCTCCAGGTACTTACGGAGGGTCCCCAAAAGGTTTTGGAAAAAACTTGACATGAAGCCATATCACAAAAATACTCATGGGCTAACACACACGAAAAATGAGAAAAATCGCCTATTTATATAGAATGCCTCGTAAATTCCCAAATATGCCGTGAAAATTTCCGATGCTTCACCTTCTGCTCCTCCGGATACTTACGGAAGATCCCAAAAAGATTTCAGAAAAAAGTGAACGGAAGACATATCACCAAAATATTCATGAGATAACACACACGAAAAATGAGAAAATCGCCTAATTCAAATTAAACGTCCTCGAAAATGACCAAAAACGTCGTTAAAATTCTCGAGGCTTCACCTACTGTTCCCCCGGATACTTACAGAGGGTCCCCAAAAGGATTAAAAGAAATTGACCAGAAGCCATATCACCAAAATATTCATGGGCTAACACGCACGAAAAATGAGAAAAATCGTCTAATTTCTATTAAATGCCTTGTAAATACCCGAAAATGCCATGAAAATTCCCGAAGCTTCACCTGCTGCTCCCCCGAGTACTTACGGAAGGTCCCCAAAAGGTTTCAGAAAAAAATTAATCGGAAGCCATATCACCAAAATATTCATGGGCTAATACACACGAAAAACGAAAAAAAATCACCTAATTCCTATTGAATGCATCGTAATGCCCAAAAACGCCGTGAAAATACTCGACGCTTCACCTGCTGCTACTCCAGGTACTTTTGGAGGGTCCCCAAAAGGTTTCGAAAAAAAATTGATCGGAAGCAATATCACCAAAATATTCATGGGCTAACACACACGAAAAATAAGAAAAATCACCTAATTCCTATTAAATGCCTCATAAAAGCCCAAAAAGCCATGAAAATTTCTGAGACTTCATCAGCTGCTCCCTTAGGTACTTACGGAAGGTCTTAAAAACTTTTCAAAAAAATTGACCGGATGTCATATCATCAAAATATTCATAGGCTAACACACACGAAAAATAAGAAAAAACGCTTAACTCCTATAAAATGCCTCGTAAATTCAAAAAAATGCTGTGAAGATTCCGAGGTTTCACCTGCTGCTCCCCCGGGTTGTTACGGAGGGTCCCGAAAAGGTTTCAAAAAAATTGATTGGAAGTCATATCACCAAAATATTCAAGGGCTAAAATACAAAAAAAATAAGAAAAATTGTCTAATTCATATTAAATACCTCGTAAATGATCAAAAACACCATGAAAATTCCCCAGGCTTCACCTGTTGATCCCCCAGGTATTTACAGAGGGTCCCCAAAAGATTTTTAAAAAATTGACCGGAAGCCATATCACCAAAATACTCATTGGCTGACACACAAGAAAAATGAGAAAAAATCGCATAATTCCTATTAATTTCCTCGTAAATGCCCAAAAACATCATGAAAATTCTCGAGACTTCACCTGCTACTCCCCCAGGTACTTACGGAGGGTCCCCAAAAGGTTTTAGAAAAAAAATTGACCGAAAGTCATATCACCAAAATATTCATGGGCAAACACACACGAAAAATGAGAAAAATCGTCTAATTTCTAATAAATGCCTCTTAAATGCCCAAAAATATCGTGAAAATTCTTGAGGTTGTACCTACAGCTCCACCGGGTACTTACAAAGGGTCCCCAAAAGATTTTGGAAAACAAATTGATTGAAATCCATATCTAGAAAATATTCATGGGCTAACACACATGAAAAATGAGAAAAATCGTCTTATTCCTATTAAATGCCTCGTAAATGCCCAAAATGCCGTGAAAATTCCCAAGGCTTCACCGGCTGCTCCCCCGGGTACTTACGGAGGGTCCCCAAAATGTTTCAGAAAACAATTGACCGGAAGACATATCACCAAAATATTCTTGGGCTAATACACATGAAAAATGAGAAAAATCACCTAATTCAAATTAAATGCCTCGTAAATGCCCAAAAACGCCGTGAAAATTACCGAGACTCCACCTGCTTCTCCCCCGGGTACTTACAGAGGGGTCCCCAAAAGATTTCAGAAAAATATTGACCGAAAGTCATATCACCAAAATGTTCATGGGCTAACACACACGAAAAATGAGAAAAATCACCTAATTTTATTAAATGCCTCGTAAATGCCCAAAAACGCTGCGAAGATTCCCAAGATTTCACCTACTTCTACCCCCGAGTACTTACAGAGAGTCCCCAAATGATTTTAAAAAAAAATTGACTACAAGCCTTATCACAAAAATATTCATACGCTAACAAACATGAAAAAAGAGAAAAATCGTCTAATTCCTATTAAATGCCTCGTAAATGAACAAAAAGGCCGTGAAAATTCCCAAGGCTTCACTTGCTTCTCCCATGGGTACTTACGGAGGGTCCTCAAAAGGATTCGGAAAAAAGATGATCGGATGCCATATCACCAAAATATTCATGGACTAACACACACGAAAAATGAGAAAAATCTCCTAATTCCTATTAAATACCCAAAAACACTGTGAAAATTCCCGAGACTTAACATGCTGCTCCCCCGGGTAATTACGGAGGGTTCCCAAAAGGTTTAAGAAAAAAATTAACTGAAAGCCATATCACCAAAATATTCATGGACTAACACACACGAAAAATGAGAAAAATCGCCTAATTCCTATTAAATGCCTCGTAAATGCCCAAAAATGCCGTGAAAATTCTTGAGGTTTCACCTGATGCTACCCCGGGAACTTACAGAGGGTCCGTAAAAGGTTTCAAAAAAAATTGACTAGAAGTCATATCACAAAAATATTCATTGGCTAACAAGCACGAAATATGAGACAAATCGTCTAATTCCTATTAAATGTCTCGTAAATGCCTAAAAACGTCGAGAAAATTTCCGACGCTTCACCTGCTGCTCCCCCAGGTACTTACGGAGGGTCCCCAAAAGATTTCAAAAAAATTGATCTAAAGCCATATCACATAAATACTCATGATCTAACATACACAAAAAATGAGAAAAATCATCATATTCCTATTAAATGCCTCGTAAATTCTAAAAATGCCGCGAAAATTTTCGAGGCTTCACCTGCTGCTTCCTCGGGTACTTACGGAGGGTCCCCAAAAGATTTTGAAAAAAATTGTCCGGAAGCCATATCACCAAAATATTTATGGCTAACACACAAGAAAAATGAGAAAAATTGTCGAATTCCTATTAAATATCTCATAAATGCCCATAAACACCGTGAAAATTCCCAAGACTTCAACTGATGCTCCCCCGGGTTATTATGTAAGGTCCCTAAAAGGTTTCATAAAAAAATGATCGGAAGCCATATCACCAAAATATTTATGGCCAACACACACGAAAAATGAGAAAAATCACCTAATTCCAATTAAATGCCTCGTAAATGCCCAAAAATGTTGTGAAAATTCCCGAGTCTTCACTTACGGCTCCCCCTGGTACATACGGAGAATCCCCAAAAGGTTTCAGAAAAAGATTGACCGGAAGCCATATCACCAAATATTCATGGGCTAACACACACTAAAAATTAGAAAACTCGCCTAATTCCTATAAAATGCCTTGTAAATACCCAAAAAAGCCGTGAAAGTTCTGAGGCTTCACCTGCTGCTCACCCGGGTACTTACGGAGGGTCCCCTAAAGATTTCAAAAAAAAATTGACCGAAAGCCATATCACAAAAATATTCATGGGCTGACACAAACGAAAATTGATATAAATCGCCTAATTCCTATTAAATGTCTTGTAAATGCCTAAAAACGCCGTTAAATTTTCGAGGCTTCACCTGATGCTACCTCGGGTACTTAGGAGAGTCCCCAAAATGTTTTGGAAAATAATTGTTTGGTAGGCATATCATCAAAATATTTATGGGCTAACAAACACGAAAAATAAGAAAAATCGCCTAATTCCTATTAAATGCCTCGTAGATGTCCAAAAACGCCGTGAAAATTATTGATGCTTCACCTGCTTCTCTCCCGGTACTTACAGAGGGTCCAAAAAAGGTTTCGGAAAAAATTGACCTGAATCCATATCACAAAAATATTCATTGGCTAACACACAAAAATAAGAAAAATCGTCTAATTCCTATTAAATGCCTCGTAAATGTAAAAAAACATCGTAAAAAATCCTGAGACTTCACATGCTGCTCCTCGGGTAGTTATGGAGGGTTCCCAAATGTTTCGTAAAAAATTGTCGAAAGCCATATCACCAAAATATCCATGGGCTAACGCACACGAAAAATGAGAAAAATAGTCTTATTCCTATTAAATGCCTCGTAAATGCCCAAAAATGCTGTGAAGATTCCCGAGACTTCACCTGCTTCTACCACGGGTACTTACGGAGGGTCCCCGTGAAGTTTAAGAAAAAGATTGATCGGAAGCCATATCAACAAAATATTCATGGGCTAACACACACGAAAAATGAGAAAAATCACCTAATTTTATTAAATGCTCGTAAATTTCCAAAACACCGTGAATATTTTCGATGCTTCACCTGCTGCTCCCCCGAGTACTTACGAAGGGTCACCAAAAGGTTTTGAAAAAAACAAGACCGGAATCCATATCACCAAAATATATTCATGAGCTAACACACACGAAAAATGAGAAAAATTGCCTGATTCCTTTTAAATGTCTCGTAAATGCCCAAAAATGCCATTAAAATTCCCGAGGCGTCATTTACTTCTCCCTCAGGTACTTACGGAGGGTCCCCAAAAGGTTTTGGAAAACAATTGACTGAAAGTCATACCACAAAAATATTCGTGTAACACACACCAAAAATGAGAAAAATCGCCTAATTTCTATTAAATGCCTCGTAATTGTACAAAACACCGTGAAAATTTTTTAGGCTTCACCTGATGCTACCTCGGGTACTTACGAACGGTCCTCAAAAGGTTTCAAAAAAAATTTACTGAACGCCATATCAACAAAATATTCATGGGCTAAGAAACACGAAAAAATGAACTTACGGAGGTTCCCTAAAACGTTTCGGAAAAAAATTGACCGGAAGCCATATCACAAAAATATTCATGGACTAACACCCACGAAAAATGAGAAAAATCGTCTAATTCTATTAAATGAATCATAAATTCCTAAAACACTGTGAAAATTTTCGAAGCTTCACCTGCTGCTCTCCCGGGTACTTACGGAAGGTCCCTAAAAGATTTGGAAAAAAATTGACCGGAAGCCATTTCACTAAAATATTCATGGGCTACACACATGAAAAATGAGAAAAATCACCAAATTTCTATTAAATGACGCGTAAATTGCCGAAAAATGCCGTGAAAATTTCTAAGGCTTCACCTGCTGCTCCCCCGGGTACTTACGGAGGGTCCCCAAAAGATTTTGAATAAAGATTGATTGAAAGCCATATCACCAAAATATTCCTGACTAACATACACGAAAAATGAGGAAAATCGCCTCATTCCTATTAAATGTCTCGTAAATGCCAATAACGCCGTGAAAATTACCAAGGCTTCACCTGCTGTTTCCCCGAGTACTTCAGAAAAAGATTCACCAAAAGCCATATCGCCAAAATATTGATGGGCTAACACACACGAAAAATGAGAAAAATCACCTAATTTCTATTAAATGCCTCGTAAATAGAAAAAACGTTGTAAAAATTCCCGAGGCTTCACCTGCTGCTTCCCCAGTAGTTACGGAGGGTCCCCAAAAGATTTTAAAAAAAATTGACCGTAAGCCATATCACCAAAATATTCATGGACTAACACACATGAAAAAAGTTAAAAATCGCCTAATTTATATTGAATACCTCGTAAATTCCCAAATATGCCGTGAAAATTTCCAATGCTTCACCTTTTGCTCTTCTGAGTACATATGGAGTGTCCTCAAAAGATTTCGAAAAAAAGTGACCGGAAGACATATCACAAAAATATTCATGAGCTAATACAAACAAAAAATGAGAAAAAACGCCTAATTCATATTAAACGTCCTTGAAAATGTCCAAAAACTTCGTTAAGATTCTCCAGGCTTCACCTGTTACTCCCCGTGTACTTACGGAGGGTCCCCAAAAGATTTTAGAAAAAAATTGACCGAAAGCCATATTACCAAAATATTAATGGGCTAACACACAAGAAAAATGAGAAAAATCGCCTAATTCCTATTAAATGCCTCGTAAATGCAAAAAATCACTGTAAAAATTCTCAAGCTTCACCTACTGCTCCACTGGGTACTTACGGAGGGTCCCCAAAAGAGTTAAAAAAAAAATTGATCGAAAGCCATATCACTAATATATTAATGGGTTAAAACACACGAAAAATGAGATGAATCACCTAATTTCTAATAAATACCTCATAAATGCTCAAAAAAGCCGTGAAAATTCTCGAGGCTTAACCTGCTGCTTCCCATGGTATTTTCAGAGAGTTCCCAAAAGGTTTCGAAAAAAAATTGATCGGAAGTCATATCTTCAAAATATTCATGGTTAACACACAGGAAAAATGAGAAAGATCGCCTAATTCTTACTAAATGCCTCGTAAATGTCCAAAAACGCCGTCAAAATTGAAGAGGCTTCACCTGCTGCTATCCCGGGTATTTACGGAGGGTCCCCAAAAGGTTTGGGAAAAAACTGACTGGAAGCCATATCACAAAAATAATCACAGGCTAACACACACGAAAAATGAGAAAGATCGCTTAATTGCTATTAAATGCCTCGTAAATGCCCAAAAACGCCGTGCAAAATCTCGAGTTTTCACCTGCTGCTCCGCCAAGTACTTAGGGATGGTCCCCAAATGGTTTCAGAGAAATGTTGGCCGTAAGCCATATCACCAAAATATTCATGTGGTAACACATACGAAAAATAAAAAAATCGCCTAATTTCTATTAAATGCCTCGTAAATGCCCCAAAATGCCGTGAATATTCCCGAGGCTTCACCTGCTGCTCCCCCGTGTACTTACGGCGGGTTTCCAAAAGGTTTTGGAAAAAAATTGACCAGAAGTCATATCACCAAAATACCCATTGACTAACACACATGAAAAATGAGAAAAATCGTCTAATTACTATTAAATGCCTCGTAAATGCTCAAAAACGCCGAGAAAGTACACTTCACATGTTGCTCGCCGAGTACTTACGGAGGGTCCCCAAAAGAATTCTAAAGAAAATTGACCGGAAATCATATCACCAAAATATTCATGGCTTACACACGAAAAATGAGAAAAATAAATTAATTCTTATTAAATAACTCGCAAATTCCTTAAAACGCCGTGAAAATAATCGAGAATTCACCTGGTTCTCTCTCGGGTACTTACGGAGGGTCCCCAAAAGGTTTTAGAAAAAATTGTCCAATAGCCATATCATCAAAATATTCTTGGGTGTTCACACGAAAAAATGAGAAAATCGCCTAATTCTTACTTAATACCTCGTAAATACCCAAAAACGCCGTAAAAATTCTCGAGACTTCACCTGCTGCTCCCCGAGTACCTACGGAGGGTCCCCAAAAGGTTTCGGAATTTTTTTTTCTGAAAATCATATCACCAAAATATTCATGTCTAACACAGCCGAAAAATGAGAACAATCATCAAATTCTTATTAAATACCTCGTAAATGCCCAAAAACGTCGTGAAAATTCCTGAGACTTCACCTGCTGCTCCCCAGCAACTTATGGAGGATCCCCAAAAGATTTCAGAAAAAAATTGACCGGAAGCCATATCACAAAAGTTCATAGGCTAACACACACGAAAAATGAGAAAAATCGTGTAATTCCTATTAAATGCCGCGTAAACGCCAAAAAACACTGATAAAATTCCCTAGGCTTCACCTACTGCTTCCCCGGGTACTTACGGAAGGTGCCCAAAAGGTTTATGAAAAAATTATACGTAAGTCATATCACAAAAATATTAATTAATTAAAATATACAAAAATGGGAAAAATCGCCTAATTCTTATTAAATATCTCGAAAATACCCAAAAACACCGTGAAAATTTCAAAGGTTACACATGCTGCTCCCCCGGGTACTTACGGAGGGTCCCGAAAAGGGTTCAGAAAAAAATTGACCGAAAGCCATATTACTAATATATTAATGGGTTAAAACACCCGAAAAATAAGATGAATCACCTAATTTCTAATAAATACCTCATAAATGCTCAAAAACGCCGTGAAAATTTCCGAGGCTTAACCTGCTGCTCCCCATGGTACTTTCAGAGGGTTCCCAAAAGGTTTCGAAAAAAATTGACCGGAAACCATATCACCAAAATATTCATGGGCTAAAACACAGGAAAAATGAGAAAGATCGTCTAATTCTTACTAAATGCCTCGTAAATGTCCAAAATCGCCGTCAAAATTCATGAGGCTTCACCTGCTGCTATCCCGGTTATTTATGGAGGGTCCCCAAAAGATTTGGGAAAAAACTGATTGGAAGCCGTATCACAAAAATATTCACAGGCTAACACACACGAAAAATGAGAAAGATCGCTTAATTGCTATTAAATGCCTCGTAAATGCCAAAAAACGTCATGCAAAATCCCGAGGTTTCACCTGCTGCTCCGCCAAGTACTTAGGGATGGTCCCAAATAGTTTCAGAAAAATATTGG
This sequence comes from Solanum appendiculatum, assembly GCA_018342035.1. Lineage (NCBI taxonomy): Eukaryota > Viridiplantae > Streptophyta > Magnoliopsida > Solanales > Solanaceae > Solanum > Solanum appendiculatum. The sequence continues at coordinate 1,010,489 of JAGDQO010001400.1, read as the reverse complement.
CCGTAAGCCGTAAGCCATATCATTCATGTGCTAACACATACGAAAAATAAAAAAATCGCCTAATTCCTATTAAATGCCTCGTAAATGCCCAAAAATGCCGTGAATATTCCTGAGACTTCACATGCTGCTCCCCCGTGTACTTACGGCGGCGGGCTCCAAAAGGTTTTGGAAAAAAATTGACCAGAAGTCATATCACCAAAATACTCATTGAATAACACACATGAAAAATGAGAAAAATCGTCTAATTCATATTAAATGCCTCGTAAATGCTCAAAAACGCCGAGAAAATTCCCGAGACTTCACATGTTGCTCGCCGAGTACTTACGGAGGGTCCCCAAAAGGTTTCTAAAGAAAATTGACCGGAAGTCATATCACCAAAATATTTATGGCTAACACACGAAAAATGAGAAAAATAAATTAATTCTTATTAAATACCTCGTAAATTCCTTAAAATGCAGTGAAAATAATCGAGAATTCACCTGGTTCTCTCTCGGGTACTTACGGAGGGTCCCCAAAAGGTTTTAGAAAAAAATGACCAGAAGCCATATCATCAAAATATTATTGGGTTAACACACACGAAAAATGAGAAAATCACCTAATTCTTACTTAATACCTCGTAAATACCCAAAAACGCAGTAAAAATTATCGAAACTTCACCTGCAACTCCCCGGGTACCTACGGAGGGTCCCCAAAAGGTTTCGGAAATTTTTTTACCGAAAACCATATCACCAAAATATTCATGTGTAACATAAACGAAAAATGAGAAAAATCATCAAATTCTTATTAAATACCTCGTAAATGTCCAAAAACGTCGTGAAAATTCCTGAGTTTTCACCTGCTGCTCCCCGGCAACTTATGAAGGGTCCCAAAAAGATTTCAGAAAAAAATTGACCGGAAGCCATATCACAAAAAGTTCATTGGCTAACACACACGAAAAATGAGAAAAATCGTCTAATTCCTATTAAATGCCGTGTAAACGCCTAAAAACACCGATAAAATTCCCTATGCTTCACCTACTGCTTCCCCGGGTACTTACGGAGGGTGCTCAAAAGGTTTCTGGAAAAAATTGTACGTAAGTCGTATCACAAAAATATTCATGAGCTAAAACATACAAAAATGAGAAAAATCACCAAATTCCTATTAAATATCTCGAAAATGCCAAAAAACACCGTGAAAATATCCGAAGTTTCACATGCTACTCCCCCGGGTACTTACGGAGGGTCCCCAAAAGGTTTCAAAATAATTGACTGAAATCCATATCACTAAAATATTTATGGGCTAACACATACAAAAAATGAAAAATATCGTCTAAATCCTATAAAATGCCTCGTAAACGTCCAAAACGCCATGAAAATTCGCGAGACTTCACCTACTGCTCCCCGGGTACATACGAAGGGTCCCCTAAAGGTTTCAAAAAAAAATTGATCGATAGCCATATCAAAAAAATATTCATGGGCTAATACACACGAAAAATGAGAAAAATCGCCTAATTCCTAATAAATGCCTCGTAAATGTCAAAAACGCGGTGAAAATTTCCAAGGCTTCACCTGCTGATCCCCTGGGTACTTATGGAGGGTCCCCAAAAGTTTTTCGGAAAAAAATTGACTAGAAGCCGTATTACAAAAATATTCTTGGCTAACATACACGAAAAATGAGAAAAATCATCTCATTCTTATTAAATACCTCGTAAATGCCCAAAAACACTGTAAAAATTTTCAAGACTACACATGTTGCTCCCCTGGGTACTTACGGAGGGTCTCCAAAGGGTTTCGAAAAAGAATTTATTGGAAGTCATATCACCAAAATATTCATGGCCTAACACACACGAAAAATGAGAAAAATTACCGAAATCCTATTAAATGCCTCATAAAAGTAAAAAAACGCTATGAAAATTCTCTAGCCTTCACTTGTTGTTCCCCCGGGTACTTACGGAGGGTCCCTAAAATGTTTCGAAAACAAAATTGAACGGAAGTCGTATCACAAAAATATTCAACGGCTAACACATATAAAAAATAAGAAAAATCACCTAATTCTTATTAAATGCCTCGTAAATTCCCAAAAACACCGTGAAAATTTCCGAGACTTCAGCTACTGCTCCCCCGGGTACAAACGGAGGGTCCCCAAAAGGTTTACAAAAACAATTGACCGCAATTCATATCACAAAAATAAATTGGGGTTAACACACACGAAAAATGTGAAAAACGCCAAATTCTTATTAAATGCTCAAAAATGCCGTGAAAATTCCTGAGGCTTCACATGCTGCACTCCCGGGTACTAACGGAGAGTCCCCAAAAGGTTTCGAAAAAAATTGACTTGATGTCTTATCACCAAAATACGCATGGGCTAAAACACACGAAAAATGAGAAAAATCGCCTAATTTCTATTAAATGCCTCATAAATGCTCAAAAACGCCATGAAAATTCCCGAGGCTTCACCTGCTGCTCCCCATGGTACTTAAAGAGAGTCCCCAAAAGGTTTCAAAATTCTTTTTACCGAAAGTCAAATCACCAAAATATTCATGGACTAACGCACACGAAAAATGAAAAAGATCGCCTAATTCTTATTAAATGCCTCGTAAAAGCCCAAAAACGCCGTCAAAATTCAAAAGGCTTCATTTGTTGCTCCGTCGGATACTTACAGAGGGTCCACAAATGGTTTTCGAAAAAAATTGACCGTAAGCCATATCACCAAAATATTCATGGCTAACACACACGAAAAATGAAAAAAATAGCCTAATTCCAATTAAATGCCTCGTAAATGTCCAAAAACGCCGTAAAAATTCCTGAGGCTTCACCTGCTTTTCCTCCGGGTTCTTATTGAGGGTCTCCCAAAGATTTCAGAAAAAAATTGACCGGAAGCCATATCACCAAAATATATATTGACTAACACACGCGAAAAATGAGAAAAATCTTCTAATTTCTATTGAATGTCTCATAAATGCCAAAAAATGCCGAGAAAATTCTCGAGACTTCACCTGTAGCTCCCCGGGTACTTACGGAGGGCCCCCAAAAAGTTCCCAAAAAAAATTGATGGGAAGTCATATCACCAAAATATTCATGGCTAACACACACGAAAAATGAGAAAAAAATAACTTAATTCTTATTAAATACCTCGTAAATGCCTAGAAACGCCGTGAATATTCCCGAGGCTTCACCTGTTGCTCCCCCGGGTACTTATGGAAGGTCACCAAAAGGTTTCAAAAAATTATTGACTGGAATCCAATCACTAAAATATTCATAGGCTAACACACACGAAAAATATTAAAAATTGCCAACTACTTATTAAATGCCCAAAAACGCCATGAAAGTTCCTGATGCATCACCTGCTGCTTCCCTGTGTATTTACGGAGGGTCCCCAAAAGGTTTCCAAAAAAATTCACCGAAAGTCATATTACCAAAATATTCATGAGTTAACACACACGAAAAATAAGAAAAATCGCCTAATTACTATTCAATGCCTCGTATATGCTCAAAAACGCTGTGAAAATTCCTGAGACTTCACATGTTGCTCCCCTGAGTACATATAAAGGGTCCCCAAAAGGTTTTAGAAAGAATTAACCGAAAATCATATCATCAAAATATTCATGGGTTAACACACACGAAAAATGAGAAAAATCACTTAATTCCTACTAAATGCCTCGTAAATACCCAAAAACTCCGAGAAAAATCTCGAGACTTCACTTGCTGCTCCCCGGGTACTTACGGAGGGTCCCCAAAAAATTTTAAAAAAAATTGATCGGAAGTCATATCACCAAAATATTCATGGCTAACACACAAGAAAAATGACAAAAATCAACAAATTCTTATTAAATACCTCGTAAATGCAAAAAAACGTCGTGAAAATTGCAGAGACTTCACTTGCCGCTACTCAGGTACTTACGGAGGGTCCCAAAAAGATTTTGTAAAAAAATTGACCAGAAGCCATATCACAAAAAAATCATGGGCTAACACACACGAAAAATGAGAAAAATCGTCTAATTCCTATTTAATGCCTCGTAAACCCCCAAAAACACCGGGAAAATTCCCTAGACTTCACATGCTGCTTTCCCGGGTACTTACGAAGAGTGCCTAAAAGGTTTCTTAAAAAAATTGAACGGAAGTCTTATAGCCAAAATATCCATGAACTAACAGATACAAAAATGGAAAAATTGCCTAATTTGTATTAAATACCTCGTAAATACCCAAAAATACCGTGAAAATTCTCGAAACTTCACCTGCTGCTCCACCGGGTACATATGGAGGGTCCCCAAAAGGTTTCGGAAAAAATTGACCGTAATCCATATCTCAAAAATATTCATGGGCTAATTGACACGAGAAATTGAGAAAAATCACCAAATTCTAATTAAATTCCTAGTAAATTCCAAAAACACCGTGAAAATTTTTGAGGTTTCACATGCTGCTCCCCCGGGTACTTACGGAGGGTCCCAAAAAGGTTTCAGAAAAAATTGACTGGAAGCCATATCATTAAAATATTCTTGGGTTAACACACACGAAAAAATGAGAAATATCACCTAATTCCTTTTAAATGCCTCGTAAATGCCAAAAAACATCATGAAAAATTTTGAGTCTTCACCTACTGCTCTCCAGGGTACTTACGGAGGGACCTCAAAAGGGTTCCGAAAATATTTGACCCGAAGCCATATCACAAAAATATTCACGGGCTAACACACAAAAAAAATAAGAAATATCGCCTAATTCCTATAAAATGCCTCAAAAATGCCGTAAAAATTCTTGAGGCTTCACCAACTACTTCCCGAGTACTTACGGAGGGTCTGCAAAAGGTTTCAGATAAAATTGACTGAAAGCCATATCACCAAAATATTAATGGGCTAACACACACGAAAAATGAGAAAAGTCGCCTTATTCTTATTAAATGCCTCGTAAAGGCCAAAAAAGCCGTGAAAATTCCCAAGACTTCACCTGCTGCTCTCCCGGGTACTTATGAAGGGTCCCCAAAAGGGTTCAAAAAAAATTGGCCAGAAACCATATCACAAAAATATTCATGGGCTAATACACACGAAAAATGAGAAAATTAGCCTAATTCCTCTTTAATATCTCGTAAATGCCCAAAAATGTCGTGGCAATTTCTGAGGATTCACATGCTTCTCCCCTAAGTACATATGGAGGGTCCGAAAAAGGTTATGGAAAAATTAACCGAAAGCCATATCACCAAAATATTAATGGGCTAAAACACACGAAAAATAAGAAAAATCACATAATTCCTATTAAATGCCTCGTAAATGCCAAAAAACACCGTGAAAAATTCAAGAATCTTCACCTGCTGCTCCATCGGGTAATTACAGAGGGTCCCCAAAAGATTTCCAAAAAATTGGCCGGAAGCAATATTACCAAAATATTAATGGGTTAATACACACGAAAAATGAGAAAAATAGTCTAATTCCTATTAAATGCCTCATAAATGACCAAAACTCTGTGAATAGTCGCGAGGTTTCACCTGCTGCTCCCCCGGGTACTTACGAAGGGTCCTAAAAAGGTTTCGGAAAAAAAATTGGCCGGAAGCCATATCAAAAAAATATTCAAGGGCTAACATACACGAAAAATGAGAAAAATCGCCTAATTCCTATTAAATACCTTGTAATTGCCCAAAAACGCAGTGAAAATTCCTGAAGCTTCATAGGCATCTCCCCCAGGTATCTGCGTAGGGTCCTCAATATGTTTCAGAATTATATTAAACGGAAGTCATATCTCCAAAATATTCATGGGCTAACACACACGAAAAATGAGAAAAATCACCTAATTCCTGTTAAATGTCTCGTAAATGCCATAAAATGCCGTGAAAATTTCTGATGCTTCACCTGCTTATCCCCGGGTACTTACGGAAGGTCCCCAAAAGGTTTCGGAAAAAAATTAGACGGAATCCATATCACCAAATTATTCATTGGCTAACACACACGAAAAAAGAGAAAAATCGTCTAATTCCTATTAAATGCCTAGTAAATACCGTGAAAATTTCTGAGGCTAAACCTGCTGCTCCCACGGGTACTTACGGAGGGTCCCCAAATGGTTTCGTAAAAAAATTTAGCAGAAGCATATCAACAAAATATTCATGGACTAACACACACGAAAAATGAGAAAAATAACCTAATTCCTATTAATTGCATCTTAAATGCCGAAAAACGTCGTGAAAATTCCCGAGGCTTCACCTGCTTCTCCCCTGGATACTTTCAGAGGGTCCCCAAAAGGTTTCAAAAAAAATTGACCGGAAGCCATATCACCAAAATATTCATGGGCTAACAAACACAAAAAATGAGAAAAATCACCTAATTCCTATTAAATGACTTGTAAATGCCCAAAAATGCCATGAAAATACCCGAAGTTTCACATGCTGCTCCACAGGGTACTAACCGAGGGTCCCCAAACGGTTTTGGAAAAAAAATACCGGAAGTCATATCACTAAAATATTCATGGCTAACACACACGAAAAATAAGAAAAATACCTTAATTCCTATTAAATGCGTTGTAATTGCCCAAAAATGCATTAAAATTCACGAGGCTTCACCAGCTGCTCTCCCGAGTACTTATGGAGGGTCCCCAAAAGGTTTCAGAAAAAAATTGACCAGAAACCATATCACCAAAATATTCATGAGCTAACACACATGAAAAATAAGAAAAAAACACTTAAATCCTATTAAAAGCCTCGTAAATGCCCAAATATGCCGTGAAAATTTTCGAGGCATCACCTGCTGCTCCCCCAGGAACTTACGGAGGTACCCAAAAGGTTTCGAAAAAAATTGATCGAAAGCCATATTACAAAATATTCATGGGCTAACACACACGAAAAATGAGAATAATCGCCAAATTCCTACTTAATGCCTCGTAAATACCCAAAAACGCCGTGAAAATTCTCGAGAATTCACCTGCTCCTCTTTTGGGTATTTACGGATGGTCCCCAAAAGGTTTCGGAAAAAAATTGACCGGAAGCCATTTCTCCAAAATATTCATTGGCTAACACACACGAAAAATGAGAAAAATCGCCTTATTCCTATTAAATGCCTCGTAAATGCCCAAAAACATTGTAAAAATTTCGAGGCTTAACCCGTTGCTCCTCCGGGTACTTATAGAGGGTCCCCAAAAGGTTACGTAAAAAGATAGACCGGAAGTCATATCACCAAAATATTCATGGGCTAACACACATGAAAAATGAGAAATTGCCCAATTCCTATTACATGCCTCGTAAATGCAAAAAAACACTGTGAAAATTTTGGAGAATTCACTTCCTCCTCCCCAAAAGGTTTCTGAAAACAATTGACCGTAAGTCATATCACAAAAATATTCATGGGCTAATAAACACGAAAAATATAAAAAAATCGCCTAATTCCTATTAAATGACTAGTAATGCCCAAAAACGCAATGAAAATTCCCGAGTCTTCACCTACTGCTCCCTCGGATACTTACGGAGGGTTCCCAAAATGTTTCAAAAAAAAATAGACCGGAAGCAATACCACCAAAATATTCATCTTCTAACATACACGAAAAATGAGAAAAATCATCTAATTCCAATTAATTTCCTCGTAAATGCCCAAAAATGCCAAGAAAATTCCCGAGTCTACTCCTGCACCCCCAGGTACTTACGGAGGGTCCCAAAAAGGTTTTTTGAAAAAATTGATCCGAATCCATATCACCAAAATATTCATTGGCTAACACACACGTAAAATTAGAAAAATCACCTAATTCCTATTCAATACCTCGTAAATGCACTAAAATGCCGTGAAAATTCCCGAGGCTTCGCCTGATTCTCCCCATAGTACATACGGAGGGTCCCCAAAAGGTTATGGAAAAATTAACCAAAAGTCATATCACCAAAATATTAATGGGCTAACACACATGAAAATTGAGAAAAATCACCTAATTCCAATTAAATGCCTTGTAAATGCCCAAAAACGCCGTGAAAATTATGAAACTTCACCTGCTGCTCTCCCCATGTACTTACAGAGGGTCCCAAACGGTTTCAGAAAAAATTGACCGAAAGTCATATCACAAAAATATTCATTGGTTAACATACACGAAAAATGAGAAAAATCGCATAATTCCTATTAAATGCCTCGTAAATACCCAAAAACTTCGTCAAAATTTCTGAGGCTTCACCTGCTGCTTCCCCAGGTACTTAGGTTGGGTGCCAAAATGGTTTCAATAAAAATTGGCTGGAAGTCATATAACAAAAATATTCATTGCCTCGTAAATACCAAAAATGCCATGAAAATTCTCGAGGCATCACCTGCTGCTCCCCCCAGGTAATTACGTAGGGTCCCTAAAAGGTTTTGAAAAAAAATTGACCGAAAACCATATCACAAAAATATTCATGCGCTAACACACATGAAAAATGAGAAAAATCGTTCAATTCCTTTTAAATCTTTCGTAAATGCCTAAAAACGCAATGAAAAATTCCTGAGGATTCACCTGCTGCTCCCCCGGGAACTTACGGAGGATCCCCAAAAGGTTTCAAAAAAATTGACCATAAGCCATATCACAAAAATATTCATTGTCAAACACACACGAAAATTGTGAAAAATCGCCTAATTCCTATCAAATGTCTCGTAAATGCCAAAAAATATCGTTAAAATTACGAAGGCTTCACCTGCTGCTCCGCCGGGTACATACAGAGGGTCCCCAGTAATGATCCGAAAAAAATTGACCGGAAGCAATATCACCAAAATATTCATGGGCTAACACACACGAAAAATGAGAAAAATGGCCAAATTCCTATTAAATGCCTTGTAATTGCCCAAAAACGCCGTGAAAATTTCAGAGTCTTCACCTGCTGCTCTCCTGGGTAATAAAGAGGGTCCCCAAAAGGTTTCGGTAAAAATTGACTGAAAGTCATATTACCAAAATATTCATGGGCTAACACACACGAAAAATGACAAAAAACGCCTAACTCTATTAAATGCCTCGGAAATGCCTAAAAACGCCGTAAAATTTTCCGAGGCTTCACCTGCTGCTCCCCCGAGTACTTAGGAAGGGTCCCCAAATAATTTCAGAAAACAATTGACTGGAAGCCATATCACCAAAATATTCATGGGCTAACACACACAAAAAATGAGAAAAAATTACCTAATTCTTATTAAATGCCTCGTAAATGCCCAAACACGACGTGAAATTTTTTGAGGCTTTTCCTACTGCTCCCCCAGGTACTTACGGAGGGTCTCAAAAAGGTTTCAGAAAAAAATTGACCAGAAGCCATATCATCAAAAAATTAATAGGCTAACACACACGAAAAATGAGAAAAATCGCCTAATACCTATTAAATGCCTCGTAAATGCCCCAAAACGCCGTGAAAATTTTCAATGTTTCACCTGCTGCTCCCCCGGGTACTTACGGAGGGTCCCGAAAAGTTTTCGGAAATAAATTGACCGGAAGCCATAATACCAAAATATGCAGGGACAAACACACACGAAAAATGAAAAAAAAATCACCTAATTCTTATTAAATACCTCGTAAATGCCCAAAAATCACCAGAAAAATTACCGAGGCTTCAACTAATACTCCCCCGGATACTTACGTAGGGTCCCCAAAAGGTTTAAGAAAAAAAATTTGACCGAAAGTCATATCACCAAAATATTAATGGGCTAACACACACGAAAAATGAGAATATCCTAATTCCTATTAAATGTCGCGTAAATGTCCAAAAACTTCGTGAAAATTACGAGCTTTGACCTGCTGCTCCCCCAGGTACTTACGGAGGGTCCTCGAAAGGTTTCGTAAAAAAATTGACCATAATCCATTTCACCAAATTATTAATGGTCTAACACACACGAAAAATGAGAAAAATTGCCTAATATCTATTAAACGCGTCGTAAATGTCCAAAAACATCGTAAAAATTCCTGAATCTTCACCTGCACCTCCCTCGGGTATTTACGGAGGGTCCCCAAAAGGTTTCGGAAAAAAATTGACCTGAAACCGTATCACCAAAATATTCATGGCTTAACACACACGAAAAATGAGAAAAATCGCATAATTCCCAAAAACTCCGTGAAAATTCCCAAGGCTTCACCTGCTGCTCCCCCCGGGTATTTACGAAGGGTCCCAAAATGTTTCAAAAAAAATTGACCGCAAGCCATATCACCAAAATATTCATGGGCTAACACATATGAAAAATGAGAAAAATCGCCTAATTACTATTAAATGCCTCGTAAATGCCCAAAAACGCCGTGAAATTTTCAAGGCTTCACCTACTGCTCCCCCAGATACTTACGTAGGGTCTCGAAAAGGTTTCGAAAAGAAATTGACCGGAAGTCATATCACAAAATTATTCATGGGCTAAAACATACAAAAAATGAGAAAAATCGCCTAATTCCTATTAAATGCCTCGTAAATGCCCAAAAACGCCGTGAAAATTCCAAGGCTTCACTTACTGCTCTCCCGGGTACTTACAGAGGGTCCCTAAAAGGTTTAGAAAAAAATTGAACCAAAGTCATATCACCAAAAGATTAATGGGCTAACACACACGAAAAATGAGAAAATCCCATAATTCATATTAAATGCCTCATAAATGCCCAAAAATGTCGTGAAAATTTTCGATGCTTCACTTGCTACTTCACCGGGTACTTACGGAGGGTCCCAAAAAGGTTTCAAAAAAAAATTGACCGGAAGCCATATCACCATAATATGCATTGGCTAACACACACGAAAAATTGTCTAATTCCTATTAAATGCCTCATAAATGCCCTAAAACGCCGTAAAAATTCCCCGAGGCTTCACATGCTGCTCCCTCGGGTACATACGGAGGGTCCCCAAATGATTTGGAAAAAAATTGACCGAAAGTCATATCGCCAAAATATTCATGGCTAACACACACACAAAATAAGAAAAAATCGCCTAATTCCTATAAAATGCCTCGACATGCCAAAAAGGCCGTGAAAATTCTCGAGGTTTCGCCTGCTGCTCCCTCGGGTACTTACAGAGGGTCCCCAAAAGGTTTCGGAAAAAATTGACCAGAAGTCATATCACCAAAATATTCATGGGCTATACACACGAAAAATCGCCTAATTCCTATTAAATGCCTCGTAAATGCCCAAAAACACCGTGAGAAATTCTGAGGCTTCACCTGCTGCTCCACCGGGTACTTACGGAGGGTTCCCAAAAATTTTCGAAAAAAAATTGACCGGAAACCATATCAACAAAATATTCATGGGCTAACACACATGAAAAATGAGAAAATCGCCTAATTCCTAATAAATGCCTCGTAAATAACACCGTGAAAATTCTCGAGGCTTCACCTGTCGCTCCACGGGATACTTATGTAGGGTCCCCAAAAGGTTTCGGAAAAAATTAACCGGAAGCCATATCACCAAAATATTAATGGGCTAACACACATGAAAAATAAGAAAATTGCTGAATTCTTACTAAATGTCTCGTAAATTCCCAAAAGCGTTGTGAAAATTTCCGAGACTTCACCTGCTGCTCCCCCGGGTACTTACAGAGGGTTCCCAAAAGGTTTCAGAAAAAAATTGACCGGAAGCCATATCACCAAAATATTCATGGGCTAACACACATGAAAAATGAGAAAAATCGCCTAATTCCTATTAAATGCCTCGTAAATACCCAAAAAACGTAGTGAAAATGCTCCCCCGGGTACTTACGGAGGGTCCCCAAATGGTTTCAGAAACAAATTGATAGAAAGCCAGATCACCAAAATATTCATGGGCTAACACACACGAAAAATGAGAAAAATCGCCTAATTCCAATTAAATGCCTCGTAAATGCCCAAAAACACCGTGAAAATCCCGAGGCTTCACCTGCTACTCCCCCGGGTACTTACGGAGGGTCCCAAAAAGGTTTCTGAAAAAATTGACCGGAAGCCATATTACCAAAATATTCATGGGCTAACACACGAAAAATGAAAAAAATTGGTTAATTCCTATTAAATGTCTCGTAAATGTCGTGAAATTCCCGAGGCTCACATGCTGCTCCCCCGGGTACTTACGGAGGGTCCCCAAAAGGTTTCAAAAAAAAATTGACCGGAAGTCTTATCACCAAAATATTCATGGGTATTTCTTGAATTACTTTGGATTTGGGTATGAATATATAATTATTTTGGGTTTTATGGCTCATTTATGTAGTTTTTACTTTATGTATTATGCTTTTTCTGTCGCGGGCCTTGTCCGGCTGGGCTGTCCCTGTCCTAGTTTCTTATTTGTTTGGGCCGTTAATTGATTTGGGCCTCATGTAATGCATTCGGGTTTGGAATTTTTACATAAAAGAATTCTTTAAAATTAATTATTACCCTATTTAGGGTATTTTTTTTCATTACTGTCCATAGCATAATTATCTTCTTTAATGGCTAAAATGTCATTGTTCTCTCCTCATCTCTTTATTTCTTCTTCTACCGATCCTTCTCAATCAATCGTGAGCATTATTGTCTCTACTCTGTCTCTTTCTCCAAATCTCCTCTTCTCCAACCATCGCCCATCAGAATCTACTAAAATCCCTTTCATCGATGGACAACTACTTGAATTTGTTTGTCGAGGAGACATCGTTTTACAATAGGATTGTTCTGGGCACCTTCTTGCTGGAATCATGGTGGGGACCAACTCCCTCATTGGTTTCAAGGATGGCTTCGCAACTATATTGAGGGGTCTTGCTTTACTTTGTTTCGAATGTACAAACATTTTTTTAATCATATAGCCGATTTAATACCTTTTTAATACAAAATATCCATAAGATCTAAGTTCTAATGTATAAATTCTTTTAACACATAGTTGATTTAATACCTTTTAAATACAAAATATCCACAAGACCTATGTTCTAATGCACAAATATTTTTAACACAATTGATTTAATACCTTTTTAGTACCGGAATATTTGAAATCCACATATAATATTTATAATATATTTGTATTAAAAATGTTTTAGTTATATATTATGTGAAATTCTGAAAAATTGTATTAAGGTTGCATTAAAACTGTATTAAATATAAACAATTGGTGATCTGGTGTCGGTGATTTACCAAAAAAAAAAGTTGAAGCTCTTAAAATCTGTATTATAATCGTATAAAAATTGTATAACTATAAACGATAGTTATAATAAAATTCAAATTCAATAGTTATTATTTCAGAACAATGTATTTCTAACAATGTAAACTAATTTAAATAGTACCAGAATGTTTGAAATTCACATATAATACTTATAATATATTTGTATTAAAAATGTATTAGTTATATATTCACTATGTGCATTGAATCATGCCTATAATATCCTTTATATAGGAAAATATTGAATTCAAAATGTATTACAATTGTTATATATATAAACTCTTATTAGCTATGTTAAAAATGGATTATATCTAAATTTTAAATATTATTTATATATTTAAAATGAATTGGCCATTTATTTTTAAGGTATGTTAATATTATTTTTAATCTATAATATAATAAATATTCAAATTAACACATTGGGCTTAGTTATGAGAAGATATGCGAACCGCTAGTTCCTAATTTATCATCAACAAGAAGAAAAACCCTAGCTCAAAAAATTTGAGCTGAATCTGCTGTATCCATGGAGAATTCTCATTCCTGCAAGAATTGTCAAAAGCGTACAATCGGTTCAGATGAAACAACAGGTAATCTCGTTTGTTTATCATGTGGAGTTTTACAAGATTTTGATAATTACGATGCCCAAATCGGCGGAATCAGTGGTCCAACCGGAACACAAGTCCGTGCCGGCACCGCCGGTAGCGGAACTGTTTATAACTACAACGAAACAAAAGTTTACAACGCCCAGAAAGAAATCGAAGATTTAATGTACCAATTAGGATTTTCCCCTTCGAAATCTAGTGAAGTTAAGGGTATGGTAGTGAAAGTTACTAACAGCGAATACGGGCAGGGTAGATGGTTTACTGTATTAATAGGTGCTTGTGCTTATATTGTTATGAGGATGGATGTAAAGCCCTTGGCTATTGTTACGGTGGCGAATTTAGTGAGGTGTGATATTTATGAATTGGGTAGGATGGTTTATAGGGTAGTTGATTTTCTTGATTTGAAATTGCCTGAATTTGATATTGTTGATTCGTTTGAGCATTATATTAGGAATGCGCCGAGTTTTAGTGAGGTTTCTGGGGATTTGATTGGGAGGATGTTGAAACAGGGTGTTTTTTTGGTGCAGTGTTTGGTCAAGTGGTATGTGACGACGGGGAGGAGACCATTGCCTGTTGTGGCAGCTGTTTTGGTGTTTGTTGCGGAGTTGAATCAAGTTGATGTGGTGATTGAGGATGTGGCGAATGAGTTGCAAGTGGCGGTTGTTACTTGTAGGTTGAGATATAAGGAGTTGTTGGAGAGGCTTGTGAAGGTTGCTCGAGGTTTGCCTTGGGGTGAGGATGTTACTGTTAAGAATATTATGAAGCATGCGACTTTTGTTATTCAATACATGGAGTTGAAGTCAATGTCGAAGAACAGAGATAAAAAGAAGAATTTTGAGGATGTTGGGTTTGATCTGGATTATTTGATTGATGATTGTTTGAGCAATGGAAATGACTATGCTTTAGATGCTGCCGACACCATAAATGACTCGCAGTACTTTCAGGTGGATCACTGTACAAGGTTGAGTATTGAAGGTCCAAATAGATTCCAAATTTCCCAAGAGTGTTTGGCAATGATATATTCGAAGATGAAGAATGAAATGTATGTACAGGAGTCGACAGATAGCAGAGATAATAACATTAGGAAAAGGAAGAGAAAGTATGGCATGGTTTCATACACAGATTGGTGGAAGGGCGAATCAGAAATGAGCAAAAAGCTTTTAGTGAAGCAAATAGTGGAGAAAGATGTGGGCTTAAGTGTTATGCCTCCGTCTTTTGATAGTGGTTGCTTGGCATATGAAAGGAGAAGAGAGAAGATAAAGGCTGCAAAGTATCGAATCCATAAGACAATGTATCCTTCGGATGCTAGTTCAATTGATACGATTGATGTAGGCTCCCTCGAACACGTAAATGCTGGAAAAAGAAGGAGAAAGAAAATGAAATTTGATGTTGATTGGGAGGATTTCATTATTGAAACCCTTTTGCTTCATCAGGTGGAAGAAGTGGAGATAGAAAAGGGGTATTATAAGACCCTGATGGACTTGCATGTTTTCAACTATTGAAGATCTAACTGGTCAGCTCAAACCATTATGTCAATTTATGTAAAACTATTGCAGAGAAAATTTCTTTATGTTTCTTTGACCGATCCTGCTAGAGTATAGGGGAACTTTTGTTAATATTTTCAATCTGTAGATTTGCGTGAGTTCCATATTTTTGCTATAATGAGACAGATACTGGTGGAATATTTCTGGGATGGGAAGTTCTGTTTCTCCGAGCACATTTTCATTTTTGAGTCATAGTGGAAAGCTCTCTTCTTTATTGCATGATTTTCACTCTTTTAAACTATCTTGATCTTAGGACTCAGAAATGTGGAACAGAGAAATTATTTTTCTGTAATGCATGAGGGTTCCTCGTCTTAGATCCAGTTCATTATGGTTTCCTTATTGGCTTTTAGTTATACTGTTATTTTCTTTTTGATAGGTAGTCATTTTTTAAGTTTCTATGCAACACCTTTTCATGCTGAATACTAGGTGATTTGAGGGGCCATAGATGGTAAACAATGACATATTTTATGTCAAGTTGAAAGGGTTTATTTGTAGAACAATATAATTATTTGTCCATCTTCTGCCGATTAGGATCATTGTTTTTCTGCTATCAAAGGGGAACTCAAAGTGTCAAGATTGCAGGGAATTATAATTTCAGGAAATCAAACACTTTTTTAGGCAGCAGCTCTTCTGATAATTTGACGCAATCTTTATTGGACATTTATTTAAAAAAGTAAGAGATGAGATGTGTATGTTTGATTAACAAAATGAAGCAAATGCTGAACAATTCATTAATAAATGCTGAATGTTTATACATCCAATCCTAGTTCATGTAGACAGAAATCTTCCTACCAGCATTTGCAGCATTGAGTAAATCTCTTTATGTCTTCAAAAGAAAAAGTTCTCTTTATATCTTCAAAGTGACTGAGGTATTTATAGTTGTAGAATCGTTCACTTTGAGTAGGGGAGTCCCCTGGAGATCCCAGAAAGTTATGCAAGATAAAAAGGGCAGTTCAGTGCAAAAAGCATCCCGTGTTAGGAGGGTCTAGGGAAGGGCCGCACCCTAAGGGTTGTGATGTAGATAGTCTACCCTAATGCAAACATTAGTGGCTTCTTACACATCTCGAACTCGTGACCTAAAGGTCACATGGAGACAACTTTACCATTGCTCCAAGGCTTCCCTTCCAGAAATTTATGCAAGATACGGACAATAAAGCTCTGTAGCTGTTGCACTATTAGACTTCATATTATTTTCACTCTTGCAATTTTCTGTTGAGCTTGTTCCACAATTTTGTACACGAGTACGTATAATTAGCTTTTATCATATTCAAAATTATTCGGTCTATTTAGTTGTCTGTAGCAGCCATTCTCCTGCCTTAAAGACAAAAGGAGGATCTGCAGTGATCAATTCCAATTCATTTTTAGTTGATATTCTCGATACCTTGTGGTGGGGGATGGGGAAGAATGTTCTTGGTTTAGTCTTATTTTGAGTAACTTTTGGTTAGGAAGAGGAAGTTTTGATGCAGCTTACATCTCCAAGGTGCTGAGGAAGGTGTGCTTTTTCACTTGGCTAGCTTCTAGCGGGGTGATCTTGACGATGGAAAATCATAGAAGGCAGAAGGTTGTCTGCGTCAGCTGGTGTTATTTGTACATGGAGGCGGGAGAGGATGTAGTCATGTAGTTCTTCATTGTGGTCTTTCCATGAGTTATGGTGGGATATGTTTGAATGGTTTGGTACTTCTTGGGCTATGCCAACACTATGAAAGAATTGATGTTCAGTTCGAAGAGTGGAATTAAAGAGGCGAAGACACAGCATTAATGTGGGTGGTGTGGAGAGAGAGAAATATGAGAGCTTTTGAAGGGGTAGAGTCGACCTTTTCTCAATTGAGAAGTAGCCTTCGATCCCCTTCTTTTTTTTTTTGAGTTCCGAGTTGTATAGAAGATTGGGTGGATTGAATCATATTTTGCTATAGATTCTTTACCTTTTTGGTACATTCCTTGTATACAACCAGACCTTTGACTATGTGTATGAATGAATATACGTTTACTTGATCAAAAAAAAAGAAAAATCAAGATTCACCGACATGAAGTTTTTCGGCTAATTTACAGGAACTTCGTGGATAATGATGGCGTTTTCAGCAAATTTGAGGTAAGGTTCAGATTCAAGTTGCAATAAATTTGGTTATTCCGTAGCATTAAATTAATTTAACAACTGCAGGATGCATTGACAGGATGGACGAAAAGAATACCTCTACCTCCTTGTATTGTGCTTGTTTATATCTAGAATTCCTGTCACTTCGTGCAACTTTGTGTGATTTTCAGCTTATGGGGTAGAAACAAATGTTACTTGCTGATGATTGTAAACAAGCCTCCCAAGCTCGGGGTATGTTGTTACACTCTACCCTCCCCCACCCTCCCCATACCCCACTTGTGGAATTACACTGGATATGTTGTTGTTGATTGTAAACAAAGAAACTTAGTTACAACAAAATGTATCTTTCATCATTTCTGTCATGAAAAAAAATCTAACGACAAATTCTTATTTGGCTCAACATGGAGTTGATCATCAAACAGGTTCAAGCATAGGAAGAAAGCAAAACAAGTGCAGACAAAAACATAGAAATCTGAAGATACACTTTCTCCCGTTACTGTCCAGCTGCAAAAGCCTCAACCGGGAAAGTTTTCGTGATGCCAGCGAGACTCTTGAATTGAATCTTGCCAGTAGGGGGATCATCCACTGAGATGTCACCAACTGGAGGCCATAGCATCAGTTCCTTAGCCTTCACTCCCTTGAGCTTCTTGAT
This sequence comes from Solanum appendiculatum, assembly GCA_018342035.1. NCBI lineage: Eukaryota > Viridiplantae > Streptophyta > Magnoliopsida > Solanales > Solanaceae > Solanum > Solanum appendiculatum. Next base: position 992,607 of record JAGDQO010001400.1, on the reverse strand, counting down.
CCTCTTCTTCTCGACGTATCCAGTTATTTCGGCACCATAACTCACTAGCTTACTAATCATCTTGAAGTTATGTTCAACTTTTTTAGTTTGCAGGATCCACATGTATCCGGTGGTCTTCACAAACCCGACTTCGATCACATCAGCCAGAGGGAGAAGCCCTGCTGGGAGTTGATATTCTTCAAGAAGGGAAAGGGCCATTTTCAACCCTTCCTCATGGCCCTTCTTGACAATAGCTCCTTCCTTTTCTGCCATGACTTGCTTCACTTTTAATGACTTCTTGTTGCTGTTGTGTTGCTTATCTGATTGAGGGAACTGAATATATAGTGTGGTATTTGCATGTAAAAAGACAAAACTTAATGGAGAATACAAAGAAATGAACATTGTATTAGCCACCAAAGCTATTGATACTTTGTACCAGTCTTCATTTTTTGTCTGTGTTGTCTCCTCACTGCCAGTTTTTTTTCTTGATACATGCTGCATTGTTCCGTGGAACGGGAGCCTTGGAGCAACGATGAAGTTGTCTCTATGTGACCTATAGGTCATGGGTTCGAGCTGTAGAAGCATCCACTAATGTTTGCATAAAGATAGGTTGTTTACATCACACTTCTTCTTGGGGTGTGTCTTTCTTCAGACCCTGCGTGGATGCTTTGTGCACCGAGATGTCTTTTTAGTTTATCTAATACATTGTCCAAGAATAAGATGCCAAATTGATACAAGGCTTGTCCATGGACTTATCACATACTTAAACCATGAAAACCAAGGTTCCTTGGATTTAAAAAGTAGACTCAGCTAAACATTAATGCGAGATTAGCTAATAAAATTTAGTTTTGAGGGTGAAATTAAAAATGTGCTATAATTCAAGTTTGTGATGGTGAAAGGGCAATTTGGTGGATGAATCATTCCACGTGCACGCTGAGTCTTGGAAAGGGCTACACCCAAAGGATTGTGATATTGATAGTCTATCTTGACGGAAGTTGTATGACTTAATGAGTTAAAAAAAAATAATAATAAAAAAAAAAAAAAAAAAATATATATATATATATATATATATATATATATATATATCATGTTTTATCTGAATTTAACGAGTTAGATTATAATTTTCTATTTAAGATGAATAGGATATTTGACCATATGCATTGCATAATTTGCATTTGATCTTGAATAAAATATGGACGACTAAAATTATATGACTCATTAGTCATTTAACATGGTTAATCCATTCAATCAAAGACCAAATCCGACCATTTATTCAATCTATCTTTCCTGACCTCCCCAATATACTCTTGATACAAAAAAAACCTCCCATGAAGTTTGATACGTTCAATCTAGACCATATCCGTCCATTTGACACACAATCGACCTTATAAACAACATAGATGAGTGAAAATAGGAGGAACTTCACAATTACTAAAGAAATTATTCAATTTAAGTAAAATAAAATTACTTGTAACCACATAAATACCAAAAGAACATGATAACCTCACAACAATAACTGAAAATACAAAATATAAATCAACCCCTCAATTACATATTTCACTCACTTTCCTCTAAAAAAAATTTACAACATACAAAAAAAAAAAAAAAAGAATAAAACAAGAATTTTTTTAAAAAAATGACAAAATCAAGTGAAATTATTCTAATTGCCAGTATATTTTGTTTATTTTCCTTCTTTGGGGTAATTCAGGCTGAGGCCGAAGCTCCGACTCAGAGTCAAACTCATTTCCAAGTAGAAGGAAAAGTATATTGTGATGTTTGTCGCACTCTATTCGAAAATAGGCTTAGCAAGCCCATGTCAGGTATACATCGTCAGTGTAATAAATTTTATAAAGAAATAATTTTTCCCAAGTTATGAAAAGATGATGTTTTGTTTAACATTATCAACATATTTTTTAATTTGGTGGTTGCATACATGTAACAATTTTGGTTTGAGTGTTTGACCAATTTATTAGATCTATATGATTTGGGATTATAAGATGTACAAAAATAGTTTGATGTGTATATTTACTTTAGGTTATATTGTTCGATTTCTTTAAAAATGTCATCATACATAGGTTTTAAATTATTCAAATATTATGCATTTATTGAGAATCTGATAGAATTTTTGCATATTCTACTATTATCTGGATTATTTGACCGCCTTATTTAAAAATAGCTTAAACAATTATATATAGTACTAATAGTTTGATGTGTACATTTGTTTTATGTTATATTGTTCTTTAAAAATATCATTATATATAAGTTTTAAATCCTTCAAATATTATGCATTTCTTGAGAATATGATAGAATCTTTGTCTGCTCTGCTATTATCTGAATTATTTGACTGCCTTATTTTAAAAAGGTTAAACAATTAGAGATAGTATCTTCGATCAATTTGCTTAATTCCATGCATGCATGCAGGTGCTGAGGTACAACTACAATGTAGGAACCAAACAACCGATACTATCACCGTGACAGTGGAGGGTAAAACTGATGAGCACGGGGACTACAAACTCCTCGTGGAACGTGATCACGAGGACGAGATCTGTGAGATGATGCTCAAGAAGAGCACCATGGATGATTGCACTGAGATCCCAAATGAAGGTCATGCAAAGGAGTCTGCAAGAATCACCCTTACAAACAACAATGGTATCGCGGAGACTACTCGCCACGCGAATCCTCTATTTTTTGTGAAGAAAGAAACTTCACCAGAATGCGATGACGTATTTAAGGAACTCGAATTATTGCCCGAAGATATTAATTTATCTTAAAAAAATAAATGTTACTTATATATGTCGATAGTGTAAAGAAATTTTTACATTATCAAAAGGACATGAATGCCCACAAGACATTCATGAAAGGTAGGATTTAAGTTGTGCGCACAAAAAGTGCAATGAATTTTGATATTATATATTAATGTAATTTAACCTCTTATAGCAGGTTACTTACCAGTTATTGTAGGTTACCAAATGAATATGTATTAAATAAAGATATCTACAATTACTTTTTAAAATAACCTGATTGTTTAAATTTTTATTTTTTATACTATCAGTATACATATGGAGAAACTTAAACTCATACTAATAGTATATATATATATAGTGGTGGCTAATGCTTTTCTTTTCCATCACAATCACTAATAAAAGTCAATTATTATTATTACTATTATTTTTGTTTCTTGTTCCAAGTTCTTTGCTCTTGGCTTTGTAGTTGGAGCTACATGAACTAACTCAATATATTTGTCTTCTCAAAAAGAATATTTCAAGTTTTATGTTCCCCATTACTCCAAAGTTAATTGGCTCATAATGGAGTAGGTAAACAAATTGAGAATTCAATTTTGAAATTAAACCACATATGAATAGTCACTAAAACCTTTATCATTATGTCAACACAAAATATATTGTCTGAAATCTCTACATAACAAGTTAAAATAACATTACACTCAAGGGTACGATCTACCGTTCGCGGGTGGGATGATGGTATCCCTGAATTTTATCTAAATCTTGTCAAAAGTGGATATTAGTTAATAATTTTTGAAAAGTGGACACAACTTAGATGACAACGTCTGAATACGATGCCTCTTAAAAAAATTACATAAATAAAACATAACTCTAAATGAATATCGAAAATTAGAAAAGAAATAAAAATGGAAAAGGAGAAAAATATATTGAAAGCTAGAGTACTTAAGAGCAATAACATGTTTACATCTATTATTTAGTTTTTCTTTCTTCTGTGATGAGATAATTGAGATCTCTCTCATTAATTAGAGAGTAGTCTTAGATTCAAGCCATAAGAGTAGAACAAACTTTTGGTAAAAATACTTGCGATTCAAATTAGTTCGATCAATAAATTTCAGATATCGAATGGTCAAACTAAAAGACAATAGATGTATATTTCCTTAAACATTAGTAAAAGATTCTCGATAAATTTTTTTTTAAAACTATACTATTATTCTTTTCTATCTCTAAATACATCCATATATCAATGATCCAATAATTTTATATATTCCAAATAATTATATATCCCTCTTTTTTTGGTTCCCAATTTAGTGGAGAAAGTTTTAGAAACTGAAATGAATCAGAATGCATGGTATCATCAATCATCTCTCCCACCCCTAGCCATGCTAAAAAAACATAGCTTAAAAAAATATTAATAACTTTTTAATTTCTCAGTTATTGGTAAATTTTAATTGTATTTCCTGTGATATTTTACCAAGCATATTTAACTTTTAATTAATTGAATCAATCATATGTTTTCTTTTTATTTCTTTCTAGTCATAAATATTCACAAATCTGTCATAATTATTAACTATTTCACTATTTACTTAGTCACAATTACTCACATGTTATATATTATATTTGTTTTGCTACTTCATAAATATTTCGACGGTAATATACTTTTACAAACATAGAACTATAACGTATTTTTTATGGGAATCGATCAAAAACATACAATTGAATAATAAATATCTTGAATAAAATAGTGATAGTTGACCCTGTAGTCAATTGAAAGGTGTCAATGGTGATCTTTTATGAAACTTTTTGGGATTCTCTTGGCATGAAAAATAAATAAATTATATTATATATAGTCTCATCAATTTTTTTTATAATACAAAAGGAGAAATGTCTTTGTTTAGTTAGTGCAAGTAGAGGTGCATTATTTTATATTCTATGCTTGAAAAAAAAGAAGAAGGCATATTTGTGGGGACAATTATTCCATCAACCTTGCCCAAAGTAGTCTTTTAATTATCTTAATATGTATCTCCAAAAAAAAATAGAGAATCACTATTAGAAACATATGTTTTTCTCACATAATTTTATTATCAAAAAGTCGCTAATTTTGGCTAATATCCTATTGAGCTTTTATCTTATTGGTAAGGGATTTTCAATGAAAAAATCATCAAAAAACATTAATGATCATGAGTGAAATTTTGATAAGATAGGACAATTCGATGCACAAAGCATTTCGTGTTAGTAAGATATAGAGAAGAGTCGCAACACCCTAAGGGATACGATATAGACAATTTTTAGTGGTTGCTTCCATGGTTCAAACCTATGATATAGGTCACATGGAAACAACTTTATCGTTGCTTCAAGGCTCCCCTTCAAAAGAAGGGATGCAACATGAGAACTTTCTAGAGACCGCCCATCCTAGTACGATTCTCACCTAAACATGCTTAACTTTGGAGTTCTGATGAAATTTGATATCTTAGTGTTGATGCAATTGCATTCCATGAGCAAATATTGACAGATTCTATTAAAAAAAAGGTTCCCAACAGAAATTAATGATTTTCTTGTAGTATCTCCAATAGAATTGACAGAATTCATCGAAACACTATCAAAAAATTGCTAATTTCCAATAGTTTTCAAGCGAAAACGTCCATGGGAAATCCACAAATTTCTAGTAATTAGAGTGTGTATATATATGATGCAAAATTTAATGGTTATCTAAACTATAATCTAGTTGTGAATATATAATATAGGCTTTTCTACTAATATAATCATAACAATATCTTAGTATGATCCAAGGAAGAATCACTTATGGATTTTCACTAGCTAGCTTAGTCTATTTATTTAATACCACATGGGTCATGATTTTTATTTCTCTTTTTTAACTTTTTAGTTGTGAATATTCTATCATTAGCTTGGCCACAAATATTCTAATGGCATTTTAAAAATAAGAATTAGCAACGAATAAATTTTATTACTAAATAACAAAGCATATCATTAATTTTATCACAGACAAATAATATATGTGAGTTATACACTACAAAGAAATAGGACAGTCGCTAAATTATAAAAATAAATTGTTAATCTAATTTAACGATGAATTATTCAAGAAAATACTATCAATTATGAACTTTTTAGCGATTGATATGTAGAAATAACTTTTTCTAAAAAAATAATTATTAATTTTTCCAAAAAAATACAATAAAATTCTAAGATATCATTATTTAGTGGTACTTTGATCACACCAGCCTCACTTCAATCTCATTCAATTCACACCAACTAAAATATTTATTATCCGTTTCAATTTATTTGGCATCTTTCAAATTTCAAAAGTTATACAAATTTTTTTTTATCATGATTTTTACACATGCTTTTGAATTTTAATAATTATGACTTACAAGTTACTGTACTTTTTGCATAGTTTCCAAATATATAAATTTTATTTCAAGGAACTTAAAAATTGCATATTCAAATTTACGGTTAAAATTTAAAAAGTTTCATTCTTAAAATTTAAATAGAGTCACATAAATTGAGACAGGAGAAATATATTTTAACGAAATAATGATCAGAAAAGTTCAAGAAAATGAAAATTAAAAAGAAGTAGTAGTTCTGATCACTATAAAATTTTCCAATAGAAATAAAAATAATATTATGTACAAAATTCAAAACTATTTGTACAACTTCTTAGCACATTATTGTTTTTCTTTCTATGCATATATACAAAAAAATTAAAAAGAACGAAAAAAGAAATATAAAAAGCAAAGGTTTTACGTAGAGCTAAGAATTTCTTTTTAGAACCCTACTTATTAATGGAGCAAAAATATTCTTGAAATGATTTTTTAAAAACATATAAGACAAAAGAAAAAAGATAAATAAAATAAAAATATCCCTCTAATTATACAAAATATTTGAATTTTATACTCCGTTATACTTTTTGGTACATTCATACCTTATTTTAAGCATAATTTTTTATATTCGCCCTTAACCCAAACAGAACTTCAACCTAAAGTACATAAAAAGTAATTTTATACCATAGTTAAAAATGAAACGGTAATTTATTTTTCTCTCCAAAGTACTTGACACTAAAATCTACCATGTCGAAGCTATGCTTCGTTAAAATTAAGAGCAAATATAAATTCACAAACTAACAATCGAAGCGATATAGATGATCCTAAAGTATAACGAAATGTCAAATTAAAATATTTCGTTCAGTATAGAGATAAATTAAAAAAAAAAAGATAACAAGTAAAGTGTGCGAATTCATCATGATTCACTAACAATCTCAGAGATGCTTTCTAGATGAGGTCTCCATACTCCAACTCTTCCTCTTCTTTTATCCCTTTGTGTTGACACCTTTTCAGATAATATATCACTTAGATATTGATCGTGAGAAATCAATAGGTTAGCATTGAACTCATTTTTATGTCCCTCCGATGTAACTTGCCTCATCTTCTTCTTATTCCTCGTGGATGATCTAGAACGAGTTCTTGACTTTTCACGAGGGGTAGAAGAAGAAGAAGATGAGGATGAGGATGAGCACGACGATGGCATTGGCATGAGGAAATAAATCTTGCCGCGTTGTAGCTCAGCATCAGGAGGGACAACAACAATTTTTGGACTAGAAATTTGTTGATGATCATTTGATGATGATGTTGGTTTTTTTAAGATGTGTTTGGGATAAAGTTTCATAATTTGTGAGGCTTTTATATGAGAATCACTAATTTCTTCAACTTTACCATTAGAATGAACAATTCTAATAACATCAAGTGCACCACATGGAAGAATACAAGCTATGAAGCATCTAATAGCATTTCTCATGATTGATAAAAATGATGAATTTTTTTGAGGTTTTTTTTGGAGGAAGAAGGGAAAGAATATAGAAAAGGGAAAAGAGGTCTCTTTATCAATGAATTATAAGTTTAGTTTTTTTTTATTATAATTATTTTTATTTTCTTTCTTCCTTTTTGGATAAAAATGATGATTTTTATTTTGTGCTTTTGGGGGCTTACCCTTTTTGCTTTCTTTTTGTGGATGCTTCTACTTTTTCTATTCGCTTTAGACTTTTGAGTTAGTATTTTTATATTGATAGTGCAAGAAAAATTTATCTTTAATTTGTTATGTAGCATATTAGTTGTATGTATCCTTATAATTTATTTATATATTTGAAAATAATTAGATTTAAAATTTTTGTTTTATTTTTATTGAGAAGATTTTATAGTTACGCAAATGTTATGGCATATTCTAAAGTATTATCAGTTTTAGTTTTGAAACTCTTAATTCACACAAAATGCTATGACATGTTTAAAATAACAGATTGTAAAAGTCTTTTTTAAAAACAATTTGTGTCAAGTCAAACTATATCATAAGAAGACTAGAAAGAATATAACAAAGTACTAAGTATATGCTTATTATAGAAATCTACGTATAAATTACTAATTTATAAGTGATTTGATTATGTAAATATTTAAATATGTCATGAATAATTGAACCTCATTCTATATTTCCCCTTTTGAATCCATCAATATCAGGATCATTTTGCAAATATATGAAAATTTGGGACCCATAGGGCATATGCCTAATTACTAATGACACATGTTTGTCCATGATTGGATTTGCCAAGTCAGCTCAAAGTGGGATCCACTCTACCATAATTTGACACATGTCAACATTTGAGTGGTTAAATTCTCCTAGTTGGAGTAGTTGAACAGACTAATTACAGTAGGCCACTATGGTTCTTGTTCAAGAAATAGTCAAAGAGAAAAGGCAATATAACTTACATAAATATTAAGAAATATTTAAGGATCATACGTTTCAAAAATCTTATAATCAAATAATTATAAGATATGTTGCACAAATTTTTAACAACTTCAATTCTCTATTAACCTTCATTTCTATTCAAACTTCATAACATAAATTGAAACAAAGAAAGTCAAATAGAATTTTTGAAGTCACTTTCTTCCACTTAAGAATTGAAATAGAAGAGATAAAAATCTTTTTATGATACTATCTTGCGTCGAGAATTTTCTATGTTCATGTTGATAGGAGACAACTCAAAAAAATTGAATTTCTTATGAATTTTCCATCAAAAATTTGTCAAAATTACATTCGTCACACCTAATTTTATTAGTCTTTTTATCAGACATTCCAAGATAGAAACGTTCATCGAAAATTGTAATTTTTCATAAAACTAAAATTAGAAAGAAACAAGAGAATTGGACCCTCTTTTTCCAAGAAATGAAATTGCTTTTCCCTCTTATTTTTATTTTTATTTTGTGGGGTTGGGGGTTGGGGGTTGGGGGTTGGGGGATTATCTTCTTTTGAGGCTAGTTTCAATCTTTCAATATCTCCAAGCAAAGTCAGGTGGGATGTGGTTTTCATGGGAAAGTAAGGTGTTAAATATGGGCCCTTTTACTTATATGAAGAGTCAAGTATAATAGATTTATATAGTGCTTAGAGTAATGTGAAGTATTTGCTTGTCCTATTTCCCCAAATATATTATATATTATTGATAATAATAATAACTAAAAATAAATGTCTAACAACATAACCATGTGCTTCTATCCTATCATTTACTAAAAAGTTCCAATATTCAAGCAACAAATATACTCCACCAAGATTTTCCTTTTGAAATCAAAGATTTTAAAGATCCAATACTAAGTTTTCCAATAGTAGTATACTCATTAAATTTACCATCAAGAATTGTGGCAAGATAAATAGAATCTCTTCACTTTTAATCAGAAATTTTGAGTTCGATCCTTGAATATGAAAAAATCCCAGTAAAGAACATTTCACCCTTAAATAAGTTGTATACAATGTGAATCCATATTAATATGTATTTTGAATATCGAATGAGAAACCAGAATGATATAATCATTATATATCATGAAACAAAAAAAGAGAATTGTTCATTATATTATGATATACATATTCAATGAAAAAAAAAAGTGAATTAAAAAGATCCATTTGATGTGCATTAATACTTGTACAAATCCATTGTTTTTGCTTTGTTAATCTGGATTTTGTCCCCATCCCTAGTTGTGGCCCATTCATTAAATTAAATGGTTCAAATATGAATGTTAGTGGGCAACATGTTAGAGAATGGAAAGAAGGGTCTATTTGTGGGGTGGGGGTGGGGTTCCTTTTCTAGTGAAGATATGAAATTGAAACATCATATGATAAAATCCAAGATTGATTAATTAGATTTATGGTTGATTTAAGTGACAAAAATAGGATACTATTACAAATCATTTAAAAAAGTTTTTCATATTTTTATTTGTGTATAGTCTGTTCCAAAAAGAATGTCGTCATATTTAATTTTAAATTTATTGAAATGATTTATAACTACACAAATATATATGATTTGTTTTAGGTCATAGATTATAAATTAAAAATCCTTTGTTCTTTTTAAATTTTGTATCTAGTCATACAACGTCACATAAATTAAGACGAACAAGTAATTAAAAAAAAATAGAATTTTTATACAAATAGCTGACCTGTCGAGACCCAAAAGATGATAAACTATGCCTGATCGAAGCAAAGCCAGAGAAAACTCTAATAGAGATCCGCAGCGATACTGACATACAAATCATTCTATAATTATTCACTTTATCTTTTCTAATCGATACACATATTTTTGACATTGATTGTTTCTCCCAGGTATTCTAATTTTTTTCCTTCTTTATAGTACACTTATAACTATTATACTATAATATCATGGACATAATCACTATAGAAGAAGACAACTTTTAGCCTATCCTCTTTCTTTGGAATTGATATATTATTAAATTTAATATTAGATATTATCATTATCATCTCATTACTAATAAGCGATCAGAAGCGGTAGGCAGTTGTTCGTCGACATGCTTATTTCTAGTCGAAGGTAGTTTATAATTTTCTCCATCTTAATTTGGTTGTCCCTTTTCTAGTCAAGGATAATTTAGTACCTTCTCTATTTTTTGTTTATTTTATTTTTCTTTTTAAGTCTGTTTTATTTATTTGAAAATTATATAAAATTAAACATTATAAATTATAATAATTAACAACTTAAAATATTTAAAAACATTAAAATCTGGACGACTCTCAAAATTTTATCAATGTCTACACTACAACAAAAAATCATTTGTTTCTTATCAAATGTTTAAAATTTATTAACAGGAAATATGTAACGATTTGATTTAACACGCCATGATATGATATGTTAGAACTAAATAGATTTGTTGTTTACTTTTCTAATGGTAGGCAAATTTTCAATGACATTATTATCGAAAAACTTTTGAACCTAACATTTCTCTAATTAAGGGCATACATTATTTATGAATAGATATATTAAATTCAAGATTTATCTTACTAAGACTTTCCTTGACCATTTACTTAAAAATAATATAGTCTGAAAATTTGGTCAATAAGCTTGATAAGAAGGTACAACTAATTTAACAAATGGTACAACATGAGTCAATGTTGGTACAACTAATTTAATAAATGGTACAACATAAGGCAATACTTGTCTATGATTTGTGTACAAAAAATTAGAGTCCAGTATCTTTGGACCGTCTAGTTTATAAAATATACATATAATATACATACTTATACATAATATATATGCTTGAAATGTATAAATAATGTAGATTTAGATCATATTGATAAACTAGATGACTGAAGATTACATTTACGAAAGTTTTCCAAATGTTTTGATAATTGTGTTAGACTTGTAAATGGAGAAAGGGCTAAATATTTGTTATATCTTTCTCGTGCTTATGAAATCTATAGGGTATCAAACTAAATTATGTATGTACATTTCTAGTATTAAAATATAAAAAAGTAACAAACACAACCAAATGCATGCACATTCATGTGGTTATCATATTGAGGCAATTAATACCTTAATAATACCAAAATACTTTTATCTTTTTTATTTGTTTAGGAAATAAAATATCTTAATATAAAGTAATTTTGGAAATTTATTTATTTAAAAATAATATCCTTCCAAATTATCGATTAAAGTTGGTTGATTTGCAGAATTATTATATTGAAAGTTAGACAGAGTTGCATAAGGTTGTTTTGCACTAAAAAAAAAAAAGAAGAAAACCTTATTGGTTATAATATTTCATAGAGAAATTCACGATATATTTGCTTTCAAAGGGCGTAATAGAATGAATAAAATTCCATCACTTAAAATGAAACGGAGGGCCGGGAGTACTTCATTTGACTACATCAAGATTTTGGAAATCGAAAGGACAAGTAACAATCTATGTCTTATTTCATAACCGTGGGGGTGGGGGGGGAGGGGGGGGGAGCGTACATTCCAATTTGAAGAATCTACTTATACATACAGAACGATATTTTTAAAGAGTACGAGCAAAACACAGATGAACAACCTATAAAGCAAGTACTTAGGAGATCTCACTCCAATGCAATTGAACCTTCTTTTTTTATGATATATGCATACATGGTGAGATCTCAAGTACTAGCCTCCTACCTAGGCTGCTCCTATATGTGCCAATAACATCACAACAAATGTAATGAGCGGATCAGATATTTTATCCGTTTTTCTATAACTCATTTTCAACCTGTTTATATCCGATCCAATCCATCCATTTGCCAGCGCATCATGGGGCCATCTCTTAGGTTGCACTTGATGAATAAGAAGGCAAAGAAAGAGAGAGCATAGTGTTTATATCTGATGAGTTTTTGTCCTTAATATTATTGTCTTCAGTTCTGCTCAATCCCAATTGCAAATCAGGCAGCCAATAATCTTTTTCTTTAATGAACATCTTGTCTTGTTTCATCTGCATGCCAAAATTAATAACAAGTAAAGCAGTCATAGTGAAAAATTGTCCATTTTGGTAACCATATTTACAAACTTATAACAGCACAAACAAATAAAGAATTTTGCATTAATTATTTAACAGTAATAATATCATTATATTATATTTAGCGATAATAATATAATATAGATATTTATAACCAATCCTCTATATAAATGTCACTAAAGACTTTAGTGATTCTAGATGCAATGATATTAACTCAATTACCGTTGAAAAGAAAATCTATTACCCCTAAATGTCTCTTTTATTGTACTGTTAGCACATTAACCTTCCCCCCTCCCCGATCCTACTTGTGGAATTACACTGAATATGTTGTCATTGTATTTCCCTTATATTGTACCCATTTTTAATATTTTTTTTTTCTTTGGTTTCCCACCCGGTGTTCAGAGCCTGCATTGGAGCCCTGACTAAATTCGAATCGCGCATTGCAGGGGCCCATTCGAGGGAGGCGCTCCTAACAGGATCTTCTCCATATCCAGGCCTCGAACCCGAGACCTCTGGTTAAGAGTGAAACAGTCTCACCACTATACCACAACCCATGGCGATCATTTTCAAGATTCATCCCTAAAAATATCATATTGTGACAGTTATATACATTGTATATCTTGAGGTGTATAAACCAGACTTTAGTATACCTCAACGGTATACAACAATAAGAATAACTGAATAACACTTGTATACTATTAAGATATACAATGTGATATACAAAATGTGAGTTGTAAACCACGAAGATGTATAACGTACATATCTACTGGAATTTTGTAAATCTTATTTTGCTTAAATATTAGATATGGGGTGTAATATTTTAAAAATAATATTTTCGCGTAATCTTTTTGGGATAGTGAAATTAAAAATTGGCCCCTAGGGTGGGGAGAGGAGGCAAATTAAGTGAAGATACACTCATCTATCATTTGATTATAATTTCTACGAGTTTATAATATCTTCGAACACTCCTCCCATTGGTCATTAGCAAAAGGTTTCAAGTTGGACACTCAGAATCTTTCAATGATGTCTGAGCTAAACTTTGGTTCCACAATCATTTTCCAACTTTTTCAAAATATTCCGTCCAGTAAATCCTAAAATTGAGTTAATTACACGTGTGAGAGGGTCTAGAGAATATACTCTCCGTTCTTATAAGCTAACTTTTGGGTTGAATACTCACATCTTCTCCACAAAAACCAATAGGATTTATGACTAATTTTTCTAAGCTAGATAACATAGTATTAAATCAAAGTTAGTACAAAATATTGATAAAGCTTACCTCAAATCTAAGAGGGGTCTTAAATTTTGGACCAAGGCTGTTATATGTGCAACTCCATTTTGGTCCATTTTGATGAAACAAAGATTGAGAATTCAATTTATTTTGATTGAATTCACATGGTGGCCATCTTTTTTCTTCAAGAAAATGTCTTTGCCTAACAGGACAAATTTCATGATTTTCCAAATGTCTGCATATATAAGAGAACATTGAGTAATTAAGAAGGAACAACAACAACATACTTAGTTATATTTGTGCGACTATAAAATAATCTTAATAAAGGTAAATGAGAAGTTTAAAGTTAAATCATATATACTTGTTATAACAGATAACTTCTCTTGTCTCTAGATTACAAATTTCACGTTTTAAAGAGACTTACCTATAATTATATGTTGAATGACATAATATTGTTATCAATTTATTATACTAACGATATATATGACATAAGGAAATAGTATCACGTAAAATGAAACTGAGGAATACGGGTTAATTAATTACCTGGAAAAAATTTCCTTTGTCTCATGTGGAGTTCTTGCAAATGAATTTTGGAAATGTTTATTAACATTGTCATCATCATTAAAATTCCTTGCTAAAACAATTGCACCATTCTTCATTTTGAAGTCTTGAAGAGGGTTAAATAATTTTTGGCTTAATTTTCCATAGAGATAACTTCTTCCTTGATTTGTTCTATAACCATGGCCTAGTACTGTAAAAAAGAAGAATCATTAGTAGAAATAGCGTTTACTGGTCACTTATCAGTTTTACCTTTGAAAAATAACTTACATATACAGTTTCAAATTTCACATATGACCTTATAATTATCTAGAGTTTCACTTATGAAACTTGAAATTACATGACAGTAAGTCAGAAACTATTTTTCAATTACAAAAGCAGAAAAGTGATAATTTGTGAAATTCACAAATAGCCAATATAATTTTTGATTCTTGTGATTGAAAAATAATAAAACTATATTATCTTGGAGTTTCATTTGTGAAATTTTAAATTTCAAAAATAGTAATTATTCCTTAAAGACATGACCGGAAAGAGGTCAATGAATACCGTTTCTACTATATAATAATTCACATGAACTTAATTGCTATTTCCTCTGTATTATTTTATATGATGATGTTATTTTTTCTAGATGGAGAATTTAAGAAAGAAAGAATTATAATTGATGCATATCAAAAGTATCCATATAATTTATGATTTTAAATATGTCTTAACGTTTACATAAAATATAAAATATGCACCAATAATTAGCTCAAAATTAAAAAGGAAAATTTCTATCTTTTTTCAGATTAATTTTACCTTGTCCAAATTCTCCAAGTTTCTTGCTTCGATACATCTACATCGAGTAAAGTAGTAGGTTAGTGAGTAGCAAATAAAAATTATCTATGAAATTTATTGTTAATCTATAGTTAAATAATCCCCTATAGCCAACAAGATTCGTTGATAATTTATCACTAATCCTTTGTTAAATAAGATTAGCGACAAATTTTTATTGTTTAGCAATTAAAGTTGTTTGTCGCTAATTGCTTCTTTTTTTTTTTATAGTGAAAAGAAATTAAACCTGGAGGTGACTTTTTACATGGGCAATGCTAAGTCCTCTCACATTCATCATTTGAAGAACCAATTTTGGAGTTGCTCCTGCAAAAGACCATTATCGAAAAGTGGCTAGTGAACGCTATGTCTATCAAATATTATTGCACGTTGAATATCACAGGTTTCAAAAGTTTTATCATTCAGACAAACGTTATAGTTTATTTACAATCACAAGTTTTTTTTAAAATCATTTTTTAAAAACGTCGTGTCTATTTAACTTTGTCACATAAATTGAAATAGTAATAGTATTAGAATTAGAATTTTTTTTTTTTTAATATTATAAATGTTAAGTATCTACATTGTAAAGAAGTAGGTAGACTTACTTTCTTGACCACCAAGTCTATCAATGGCACTAACAAAAGATAGATGAAGTTCAGGAGTCCATCTTAGCCTTGGCAATTTTGATCTAACATATTGTCTAACTCTCTTGTTACTTTCATAATTCCCACAACTAGTACTATTATTATTTTCATCTATAATTTTCTCATGACTTTCATCACTAATAATTTCAATGGCTTCTTCATCACCAACTTCTTCATTTAGATCAATGGATTCACTTGTCATGATTGTTGTTGCAAGAACAAACCCTGAATAATAAGAACAACATACTCAGTATAATCTCATAAGGAAATTGTATAATAGAAAAAAGATAAAGAAACATGAATCAATATTGTGATAGAAACTAATAACAAATCGAAATAAGCGAAGAGTTTAAGTTATATATATTGTTCAATGTGAATAACTTTTTTATACCATATATCAGGTTACTCAAAGGATTTTTATAAGTCTAATATCACTTAAATACAACTATTCTCAAACAAGTAGGGGTCAGTTATATATAAGTATCTTCGCTTGAATTCTCCAAAAAAAAAAGAACTTTTGTCACTCTATCCCGCAAGAGCGAAGAACCTATCGTTGTCTCGGTTGTTCTACTGGAAGGTCAAGGGAATAGGAGAGCACTCATCTTGGGGTGGGCTTACTAGTACTGAGATGCCTTCTACATTTATTCGCTCTGTACTTTGGCTATATACCGAGCATTTACCGTGGGCACGATAACTGATACACACTATGTTCACTGACCATATTATTTCATTTAAACTCATCTCAGATCAATGTTATTTTTCATATCTCGATTTATGTAATATATTTTGATTGATAAATTTTAATATATGTTATTAAAATACATCTAGTAATTAAACCCTATCAACATATTCAAGAAAAAGAAAAAAATTGTAGTAATGCTTAATCATGATTGAGCCCTAACCTCTTATGCAAGCAAATCATGGTAGATGATACTTGTCTTATAGGAAAAAGGAGAAATCTTAATGCATCTAATTAAAACCCTAGCAGCTTATTATTGACAAAATTCGTAGCTAATAAAAAAACTTAAGTATATAAGGGATCAAGAAGAAGGAAAAGAAAAACTAATTAACCTTATGATCCTAATTACAAAAAAAGTCAAGAATAAAACTAAAGTATCAAGATTCAAGTATCCAAGGAAGACTGATTTATAATCTAATCGATTGATAATCGAGATAAAGGACCAGAATTTTTATGAATAGCAAGATTTATAACACACTATAAAAAAAAACATGAATTCTTGCTTCTGTTTGACCGTAGATTTTGAAGTTGAAACTCGAAAATTTGAGTTTTTAAAACTTGACAAGTTGTGTAATTTGGATATGCATTTTACTTAGAAAACAATCAAAATTCTGTGAATGGAAGTGAAATTTGTCCCAAAACCTGGGGGTCACACACGACTTGAAAATATTTGAAGATAAGATTTTCAAAAATTGATCAAATTTCATAGCCATAAATCTTCAAAATCTATGGCCAAATGCTAGCTTTGACGGATTTCCATCTTTTTTCTTTAGTATTGTAATTTTAGTGAAGAAGAAGAAGTACTAGTAGTAATTTCAAATTTATTTCTGTAAAATACAAACCATAAAAAAGAAGTATGTGTCTGCCTTCAAGATCTTCTATGGATGATGATCATTCAGCTGCTGCACAAAATAAAAGTCTTTTCTCTTCTTGGGGTTTGGGGTAGGGAAAGGAGAAACTTAATTGGTGTCACTTTTTTCAATGGGTGTTGGGAGATTTTTGTTCCATTTGTCAACCATGGAATTAGTTTATAATGCTAATAGTCATCCACAAGGTTCATATATATATTTTTGTTACTATCTCATTTCATTTGTGTGACACTATTTTTTAAGTTAAAAGGCTCCTACTATAGATAGGTGGTTAAACTATGATCGAGAGTTTCGTCTAGTTGTATGGGATGATCAGGCCAGAATCACAAAGCAAGGTCCATATTAGGAAAAGGGGAGTGTGTGGGGGGGTGGAGGGAGGGGGAATCCTCGATCCGATCCTTCAATTCGCTCTAACATATACACATAGTATTATTTTGTAGTCAAACCAACACAATTAGTATAAGGAATTTTTATACCATCATGTCACTTATTTGTTGTAGTTAGGTAATAATATATATGTCGTATTTTCAAAATTAAAAATTCTCATATTTTAAGAAGGTATTTATACTAACGATATATTTAACTTAAACTCACTTTTTCATGAGTTTAATAAAAAAAAAAGTATATGTCCCATTAGGTAATTGTAGGTAAATAAATCTATTGAAAAACTTTAATTGTGTGATGTCCGTGACGGAGGGCTGACGCTGATAGGATTAGCAGGTTTCCTGCCGGCAAGTTTCTGAAAATAAGGTGAACAAGATACTTTATCGAAAAAATATATCTCAAATTTAAATGGTACTCACACTTTTTAATTAGATTCAATAATAGCATAGCCCAAAAAACAAAGTATGCTTTTATAATCACATATTAAGTTTACATGGTACTCACACTTAAAATATTAAGTTTAAGTTTAAAAATAACATTTTATTCATAGTGTGCTTTTATAATCACATAACTCTCACAACATATTTGAAACTACAAGCTTTTTTAAAATAAAAATGTATTCTAAAATTTTGTTTTCAGATAAAATATGTTAAATAAATTAAAATAAAGAGAATATTTTTTTTAATGAATTTATACATGATAAAAGAAATTTTAATTAAGATTCTTTTGAACAAAACATAATTGGTAGCTCATTTTGATGCAATAATTCTTTCTTTATGGATAGTACAGGTGAAATTGGTCAAACATTTGGTTGAAATCAATATATCATGTAATTAATTTTCCCAAAAAATTTAATTTTTTAAACTCTTCTAATATTCATCTATTCTTTGACAGTTGTCCCCTATAATTCTCTTATTCCATTGGCATGTGATTATCTTAATTGTTTGACCTCAAATTGAAAGGCATCTGGCTATACTCTCAAATAAATAGCCAATTAATGTATGTAATTTGTAAAAATACTTTTGGTGGGTGAGGGAACATTTTATTCTCAATATGAAATTTTTCTATATGAATTAGAATTTAATTAAATCTCAATATAATTATATTGCTGAATATCGAGTAAAAAATAAAATAAAATAAAAATTGTTGGAGATTTTTAAAAGAAGTTATGAATTGATATAGGGTAAGTAGTCTCATATATATATATATATAACCTCCACACTTTTGGAGTTCTCTTTTTCTTATATTTCCTATAATTATTTGTCCTTCGAAATTCACTATTTTGATTAATTTAGATTCAGATGATATGTATAATGCTGCATAAAAAAGTGCTCTTTATATTAAGTTTTTAATTCATGAGACTCGAATTCGACATGTTTGATTAAGAATAAAATGATCTCATTCATTCCATCACCAAAAGTTGAGCTATAAATTTACATTTGTGTAAAGAAATCTACGTCTATATATACATATGTAAACAATTTATTTAAAATCTAGTAATCTATCTTTTAAAATTCAACTTTCATAAACTCAAAATTCTGAATTTGTCTCTTCTCATCGTATACCCCTTGATAGTGAGTTTTCTCTTATTTATTAATATTATATTACTAGACAAACTTCATTTCTTTCTCTTTTTTTCTTAAAATATTTGATAACTTCTCCATCATGAGAACCCAAATTCTCTAAGGTAGGTCGGCTATATTCCAAAGAGTCAAGACTTCTATAAACCCAAATTTGATAATTTCTTATTAATCCATCACTAATAAATTTTGAACTAGGAATTTTCTTATAATTTGTAACTAAATGGGACTAGTATAAATTTTTTATTATTTTGCTATGAAATTTAGTCCGTTGTTAATTCATTATTTTCTTGTAGTGTTTGAATATAAATTGTCTTTGTAGGGAGTTCTTTATAAACACACCTAATATAACACTTTTCGATACAAATTCTAATTAATCGAATCCAAAACAAATGTCAAACACTAATGAGATGAGAAACCAAACAAAAATAAAAATAGTTGGTACAATTGTTCATCGAGTTTACTATCTAGGCTACGTGTGCAGTGGCGGACCTAGAGTATGCCGAGGGGGTTCACCCGAATCCCCTCGGTAAAAAATTACGTTTTATATTTAAGGTATTTTAAAAAATATTTATGTCTATATATTGATTTTGAACCTCCTAAATGTAAGATTAGAGATTTTTCGAACCCCCTTAATTGAAATCCTGGATCCGCCACTGTTCGTGTGCCTTGGTTTGATGATTGCAATTGTACATGAGATCTATCCATATTGTTATCGAAGATAAAATTAAAACATGTGTTATATAATTGGACTATTCACAAATCATATCAGAGTGTCATAATTTCAAAGTTATTAAAAAGAAGAGGATCAAAAAAATATATCTGAGAATAGTAGCATGCAAGTCATAGCAAATCTATATAATTTTTACGTTTTATTCATTCTAATTATTATGTTGAATTACTCACAAATTATGTAGGATCATTACGATATCAATAACTACATATAAAAAAGAGAAATACAATACAGTTCAAAATTATGACATTGCTATTATGATAGATCGTAACAAATCATGTTGCATTATACACAAATCATGACTGATCATCGTAACAACAAACACAAGAGATTAAAAAAAAATTACAACTATATATTATACAAGTCATAATATATCGATATAAGTTCATTATTTCTAACAAATTGTGTCATATCATATATCATGATTTCAAAGTCACTATCAAAAATAGGTCTTGATTCTCCTTAATATATTATTGAATTTAACTTCCGTATTCTCATTATATATACTACCTAATTTTTTAATTATTAGGCTAAATTATGGAAGGTAGGAAACTTTGAATACTTATCTTGAACATTTAATCCCCCCACCAAAACTTAGACTAATTAAACCACATTTCTAAAAAATAGAAAACCTCTATGTTCCTAGCTACTCATAGCACGTTTTTTTCTTTTCTTGAATTATACATCTATAATTAAGCAACCATTGAAGAGGGAATTAATTAAGAATTACTTGTGAATATAATGCAAAATAGTGGGGATCTAACAATTGGTGAATTTTTTTGAGACCATTGCAATAAAACAAGGTATAATTATGAGAACATGGAAAAGATATATAATACGAGCTGTGATGGGATGAATAAGATTTTTTTAACTTTTAACTATATGTAAGTCTTGAGAATGAAAAATATCTCAATAGAGAGTAGTTTCCCCTTAATGTGTCTTACGCAGCATGAATTTGAATTATTAATCGAGATCTCGAAGCAGATATGATTAGACACATGATGAAAAAGCGAAAACAAAATGATTAATTAAGCAACCATTGAAGAGAGAATTTAAGAATTACGTGGGAATGAAAAGTTGTGGGGGTCTAACAATTGGTGAATTTTTGTTGTAATAAAGCAAGTTATAATTACGGGAAAATTAAGGACAAAAAGGGTCCATTATAATTAAGATAGGTTTTAAATGGTTTTTAAAATTTATTCTTGATTCGTTTTGGTCTTTTAAGTTTGTAAAAGCGTACTTTTGATCTCTGTCAAATATTTAACAAATGTTATCTATTAAATTTAGTGAAAAACATGAAAAAATAAAAGAAAGGATTTATCCAGAAAAGTCTCGTCAAATCTAAAAATAAAATGCAATACTAAAAATCATTCCAAAACAAAAAGTATATAAAAAAAAACAAAAATTGTACCTCAATAAGTTACACCAAACTTTAAAAAATAGACCAAAAATTACAAAAGTATTTAATTTATTTAATCTGTCCTTTTATTGACGAAGAGAATGATATTCTTTTGAATTTTAAATGTCAATTTGATAATAAATGGTTACTATTCTCCTTTAATTTTACTTATTTTTATATCTCTCTCTCTTTTTCTTCTAAAAGATAACAAGGAATCTAGCTCAATAAATAACACGAATAAAAAATTAATGAGAATTACTATGCAAATAATAATCATTCGGATTACTTTTAAAAATAATTCATACTTTTATAATTTCTTATTCTTTTATTTTTATTATTATTTATTGTAGTTACTGTTCAAAATGATTTATCATGTTTTCTATAGAATTTTGCCACGATTTCTTCACTTATGTTTTTGTATTGCTTTAAACTGTTTTTTCTTAAATCGAAGGTTTATCTAAATCAATTTTCATACCTTCAAGATGGGGTAAGATTTACGTATACTCTACTCTTTTCAGATTATGAAATTAATTACATTGGATATGCATGTCGTTGTTGATTATTTTAAATTTTTGAGTTTGACATGAATTGTGTGCAAGAATAAGAAAATTTTATTGTCTTAACGTATGCATGAAGAGTTGACATTCTATTATTTTCAAGTCATTAAAAAGAATATTTTTAAATATTTCTTTTATTGTTTTTTTAAAAAACACAAATACTACGAATTCTTCATGCATGATGATTGATGAAGACATATTACCTAGATTATTTAGTAGGCAATTAAATACACATTAAATTTATTTTTAAAATGGCACTGGTGATATATATATTGTTAATAATTACTATGTGACTAATAATTCTATTTTTGTGTCTTGTTGCTACTTATTCATAAGTCATAACCCACATTTCTTTGATCTTGTTCTTTTTTAATTTTTTTTTTTAATATTCAACTAGTCTAAGTTGGCAATGAGTTTTCCTTTTTTTTTGAAAAAAAAAAAAATGAGTTTATTAATTACTAGAATTTCTGATTATTTACATCATCCACTTTAATATATATAGGTATGAAAAAAAATATTTACAAATTGTGCTTCAAGTATTAGTTTATCATATCATGTTAACTTACCAAGATAATGATAAATAAAGGCCTATATCAAATGCAAACTTAAGAGTGAGAAAAAAAAAATTATTCTTTCTTCTATGGTGTGGCCCTCCCAATTTTCCATCATGTAGAAGAAAATAATAGTACATTTGTAGTCAACATGTCTAATATTATTAGGTGATAAAAATGATAAAATTAGTTGGAGCTAAAGCAAAAAATGACAACTATCTTTATAGTATCATTCCATTAATTATAAGTTGTATATTTATTCAATTTTTCATGTGTTATATTGGTAAACTTTACTCCCTTACCCATTCCTTGCTTTCAAGATAAAGAAAATAGAATGGAAGTGTTTTTTTAAAAATATAATTATTTGATATTCAGAATGAGTTGGATTGATTAGTTTAGATTCGTGTATTGTAAAATTCATTTAAGGAAAAAAATATGGAAACAAATGTAAGGAATGGGTTAATAATATTTTTTGTCTTTCAATTATTCATAAATTCTTTTGCTAATTTTTTGTGATATCTGACTAGGCATACTTAAACTTTAATTATTTGAAATTTTTACTTTCAATTCCTTTGTTATGAATATTCACAAATATTTAGAATTATTAATAATTCCATCTTTAATTACTCACTTATTATGTTAAACTTGTATCACTAAAGGTTAAATGAAAAGAGTTGTGATCTTTTCAAAAGTTTCATTAAAATTAAATATATATTAATAATTTATAAATTAATTATTTTTTCAAATTTTGGAAGCAAATACCTTTAATTTAATTATTTGAAATAGTAATTTTTGAACATTGGTGGACATATTGTACGTATTTCAATAATTTAATTGTTCATAATAATTATTAATTTATTAAATATTCATTATGACATATGGTGGCATAAATGTTAGTTAAAGGTACTTAAATAGCATAATTTAATTTCCCTGACTAGTCTAACCAAATAATAGCTTATTCAATTAACAATTAGGGCAAAAACAAATTAAAGTTCATTAATTCACTACAAAATAGAAGCAAACCAGACCCCTACACCTCGTAAATCAAAACATTTAATAGTATTTGCTAAAATTGTAATCACAACATTTAATATAAGAGATTTCATGTTAAATATCTAGATTTTTTATTTTTATAAGTGATAAAACTGAAAATTAAACATTTTTTTGTAAGATTATCTCTTTTTTCATTAAAATTGTAAAATATTACGTTGAAAAAGAAGGTCAATTGATAAGTTTAGGGGAGCTAGATAATATACTTACTCCTAAAGGTAAGAACAAACTCATACTCATGAATTAGGGGCTTACATTTGATGAAGGGTGGTTAATTGAATATTATTCACTAAAAAAATTATACTATTAATATAAATAACTTTTATAAATACTAAGTTGAGGGGAACTTATACCAAATTAGACCGGAGAGGATTAGTGTGTAACAATCACGGCGCCCCAAAATGGAAGTTTATATTGTTCCTAGCTACTTCGAAGAGATTGTTGACCAGAGATAGACTAGCCAGATGGAAGACTATTACTTATACCTCATGTGTGTTATGTACCAATGTAGACGAGACTCTGGATCACATTTTCTTCGAATGCCTATTTTCTGCTGCATTATGGGACAAGTTGCTACAAGGGATGGACATCTAGAGATGCTCAATAGAATGGAGGGATGAGCTAAGTTGGGCAATTGTTTATGCAAAAGGTAAATCATCGCAAGCGAGCATATACATATTGTCCCTAGCATGTTGGTTGTATTCAATATGACAAGAGAGGAATACCAGGATCTTCCAGATGAAACAAAGACATCCTGAAGCATTCTTGCGAGAAATCATTCAAACTATCCATTGTAGAGCAGTTGGTTTTCCCCTTTTGAGACCAAAGCTAAATGCACTTAACTACTATCCTTAGGAGATGAAAAGTTAGGCCTTTACATGTTGTAATTGTGACCCTTTGTTGAATAGTGTTGGGATTGTCCAGTATTGTTTCTTATGCTCTTTAACTTCCACTTTGGTAATAAAATCAAATTAGTTACCAAAAAAAAAAATCTAAAACATTATCAACTAAAATCCTTGATTTGTTAGAAGAGTTTGAGATAGGCACATGCATTGGTCGGATTAGATTGGATTTCGAAATTTCTAGATTTATATTAAATTCAAAAGAATGTAATATAAACCCGAGCCGAATTAGACTTTGTTTGAAATCATATTTATAAAGTAGAAACAAAAACATTCTTCTATGAATACGAAAAATTTAACCGCTCTCCTATTCAACGGGGCTATTAGAGAAGCAACATCGTTCTGTGACTTCATATGAAACCACGAAGGAAGTCTCAAGTCTCAATTGCTTAAGTTAAAAAGATCCCTTTGCTGTTTTTTGGATAAATATTTCATTTTTTTGGGGTTCGGCTTGTGGGCCTTTGTTATTGGGCCTTCTTGGACCATGGACCATGTGATATTGGGCTTCTGAATTACTTCCATATATTAGATAGTTCCAACTTCAACCTTATTATAAGTTGAGGAGGATTTTTAAAACGGAAAAGGGTCAAATATACCCCTGTACTATTCGAAATAGTTTAAATATACCCTTCGTTATACTTTCAGTTCAAATATACTCCTCCAGTTATACTTTCGAGACAAATATACCCCTCTCATTATATTTTGGCTCAAATATACCCTTAATGTTAACGGATGGTTAAATAAAATCATATATAAAGATAAAAATTGTAGATTATAATTATATAAGTATAGTCAACATGTAATATTATAGTCATGAAATTTAAAAAATCATGGAACGTAAGTGTTTATTAATAATAGTATAGTCATGAAATTTAAAAAATAACTTATAGTATTTTTTTATTTTTAACCAAACTCATCAATACGCAAGTGTTTACTAATCCATTTTCCTCGTATGAAATACTCTAATCCACATATCACAATCTATAATTTTAACCTAGCTGAAGAAACCTTGCCACTTATGCAAGAACCAGATTCTTGTACGTTTGCCTAAGTAAACAGACTACACAATAAAACAGAGATTTTATCGTGGAAACCTTCCTCCCTCAAGGAAGGAAAAAACCACACTATGATTTTATTACCTTCAAACTCAATTCAAGATTACAACTAAATAATCAATGAATTAACTTTAACTCTTCTAACTCTACAACGATTAACTATAAACGTCGACTCTACCCTCCAAGAAGCCAAACACACTTCTTGTTACAACTCTCTCACAACTCAACTCTCCAAGAAGTCAAACCCACTTCTTGTTACAACTCAACTCTTCAAGAAGTCAAACCCACTTCTTGTTACAACTCAACTCTCCAAGAAGTCAAACTCGCTTCTTGTTACAATTCTCACAAACTCACTTTCCAAGAAGTCAAACCCGCTTCTTGTTACAAACTTCACTAACTACTCTTCAAGAAATCAAACCCACTTCTTGTTCTTCAACCTAGGAATTATTACAACTCAATAATAAACCTAGAACAAATCAACAAAGACTAATAACCCTAGCCTTTAATTGATCAGTCTTCCACATTCAATAGTTCAGACTCGAACACAACTCATGAACCTGGTTCCAGTGTTGCTGTGATGAAGTCCTGCAGTTTTGCTCCAATGGCTATTGCTGTCAAGATGATGACCTTCGTGAATATGCAATAGATGTCACTCTACTTCTGCTAAAAAATTCTCTCAATTGTGATTGCAGACGCCGGCATTTTCTCTTTCTCCAGCCTTGTCCTTATATAGAGTTTGACAGATCCTTAGCCAACTTCAACAAGGAAAGATTTTTTGTTTTCCTAGAAAACTAATCATTTTCCTTATAGAACTTGTTTGCCTCCTTTCTTAACTGCCTAGGAAACGTCTTCTTTTATTCTTTTTCTTCTTTAACTTCTTTTGCTGCTTTGGACACGTTTCCTTTTCCGCATAGGAGTTATTTTTCGTAGTAGACTCCTACAAGGAAAGTAATTAATTTTTCTTTAAAAAGCTTTCCTTTTCCTATAAGGAGTCTTTTGCACTTCTTTTCCTTATTTAGGAGCTTTCCTTTTCCTATAAGGAGTCTTTTGATTTAGTTCTCGCATTGGTTCTGCTACTGGATTGTGAACCAGGTTCACCTTTTTGGTTTCTCAGTTATTTCTTTATTTCTCTTTCACTCCTTTATTTCTACACTTTATTACGAGTCTTCTTTGCTGCAATCTCCCATATTTGTACCTCTGTCCGCATTCACGTTTGGGGACCTGGTTCACCTGATAGAGTACACATAAGACAATAAGTAGTGAACTAAGTTCGCTTTATTAATCATCAAAACTACTTATATGTTCTCTCACTTCCCAACAATTTCCCCCTTTTTGATGATGATAAACAATGCATCATAATTTACTTTGTCAATCATCAAAACTACAAATATCATGTCCTCTTATTCCTCAACAATTTCCCCCTTTTTGATGATGACAAACTATGCATAATATGTCCCTAACCCACATTATATAACTTCCCCCTTTTGACATCATTGAAAACCAACAACCAAAGAATTCGACGAGCATACAATAAGTGCAATATCATTTTAACTCATGGCCACTTGGGAAACACTTTCTAGTACACTTCTGCTAACAATCAGGTAAGTTGATCTAAGGATATTAGCCATCTTACACTCACACACAATCAAGATCGTCAATGAGGAACAAAATAAGCAAATATGTACCAATTTAAGCCCTTAGAGCCCTAAATCAAAAGCATATGATATCATGAGTATGAGACAGACACAAGCACATCAAATAGTCTGAAAAAATGGAGGATAAGGATTGGGACAAAGATTACTAATGTGAGTAGGAAAATGATGTTTACTGTCATTCATAAATTTTTCAGTACGCCCATTGTGCACCAACTCCTTCGTTATGATCAGTTTTCTTAGAAAGTAATATTTCATCAAGAGTAACATGAGGTCTATCATCAGTTAAGCATAGACAGTTTCAAGGAGACCAGGTGAGTATTTTCAAGCATTGAGACCAACAACAACTGAGTTATGAAGCTCTATTTCTTTGAACTTGGTTCAGTTGCAACACAATTTCAGATTTTTTTTTTTAAACTCTGCTCCAACTACATAAAATTTTCACTCCTCCATGGTTCTTTTGTTAGATAGACTTTCCTTGATGACATTTCGAAAGAGTACCAACTATAGGTAAGAGATCCATCACATTTTGGTGCAATAGAGATGAGTTTATCAATAATGAAGGCCGGTACCGATAATAGTTTGTTCCTAAGAGAATTGTTCCCCATGAGAGATAACTGGTTTTACACTTGGAATGGATGGAATATCAATTTGGAATTTGTGAACCTGGTTCAGATGTGAGAGGTAAAATAAGGTTCCCCCTAAATTAAAGTTAGGGTGGCTTCAAGACTGAGGTCCTCATCATTTGAGTAGTTTGGGATTGAAGTATACTTATTGTCAAAGAGAGGATTCTTGGTGATTTATTTTTCAAAGAATTGGATTTTGATGATTGACCAGGTTCACTAGTGCTTATGTTGACACAAACTCAGGAAATTCATGCATTGAAAAAGGTTGGTACATACCTGAGTATTACAGAGAACCAGGTTCTCTTTTTGTGTGTTCCTCAATGATTTCCTTAATTTTGTTAGTAAAAGAGTAGGGATAATATCCGCAGACCTTTTAAACATTGTTTGAGATGTGCCTGGAGTGTGTACCTGTTATAGTACGAGACTGAGTTAGCAGATATTCATTGTATAATCACTTAAGCATAAAATTATTAGTTTACTAGCCAATTATTAAAGGAAATCATGATAATATATCAGCTTGTTTTGAGAAGACCAAGCTCTAGATGATTTTTTTCAAGTTCTTCATATTCAAGGCCCTTATGCGTATGCCTGCATCATCATATTCTACCGGATCAAAGGAATCTCCAGCTGAGTAATAGAGAACCAGGTCTTGTATTTTCATAAGCGCAACTCTCTTCTGTTTGATAAAAAATGAACACCCAACCCCATACTAAACAAGATATCTGATCGACTTGAAGTCAGATACGATCAAGGAGCCTCAATTTCGAATAACTTCCAATGAATAACGAAGACCAGGTTCACATAGCGAAGTTCCCCCTGAAGATGTACCGGACTCTAAGTGTCCTGATTGCTCTGTTGTTCCCCCTATCTCCAAAACTGGTTAATCTCAGAAACTTCGGTTGAAGATGCATTAATGATTGTCAGATGTGAACCAAGTTCATCGACGGTGTTCTCTAAATTTGCATCATCAAAGATGTTTGATATCAGGTCACTTTCTTCGGTGTCAACCTTTTTATTATGCTTGAAAGATGACTTCACATATTTTCCTTTTGTATACGCACCATGCACAATAGCTTCACGGATTTTGATTAGGGAAGGGGGGCTTAGTGTACTAAATGTGTATCCATAACTTTTAGTCTAGACTTGATGTGTAAACCCCATTTAAATTATTGAAAATATTGAACTATAAACTCAGAACTCAAACAAAATGATCCGTTTAATAGTCAAAATAAGAATATTGAACAAGTAAAATTAAAATTCAATAAGAATTTAAGTTATATTTATTGTCAATATAATAAAATAATTATATCATCAAGTTAATTTACTTTTCTATAATAGATTTATTTTTAAGATTATAAAGTTTATATTTTAAATTTTCTTTATCTAAATATTATTTAAATGAATTGATAATATAAAAAATATTTTTCACTCCCAGCTTTACTCGACAAATAATTGGTTATTGGACCACAACATAGCAATTTCCATTGATTTATTTGGATTTTGGAACATTATTATTTGTCTTTGTTTTCCCCAATGTGAACTAATTATCCACTTTTTTGTCTTTCATCTTTTTTAATTTTTTTTTTTTGCGGTGTGGTTTGTTGAATAATATAAAAATGAGGAGGAAACTAAATTATGGATCCATAGTGCTACTCTCTTTTTGTTATTTTTTATTTGTTTAAAGTTTTTAAGTTATGGTTGCAAATTGTTTTAAAATATATTTTCTTTAGAAAAAATAAATTTTAAAAAAATAAAAAAATAAATTTTAATAAAAGTGGAAGAAAATAAGCTTCATAAATGATATTTAAAGCTCATTGTCTCTTCCCTCTCACTTGCCATCTTCGAACCTTCATTCCACCTCAATAGGATTTCATTAGATTATAGATAAATAGTTTTAAAATAATATTTTTAGGATATTAAAAAATTAACTAGTCAATCGTTAATTTTATGAGGAATTTTAAGCCAAAAGATAATGATGATATTTTAATTCAACATGTGAAAAGAGAGTATTTTCTATTGAAATTGAATAAGTTGGAAATATTTTTGACCTTTTTCTGTTTAATATATCATCTTTCTTTACCAAAAATTTGTTAAAAAAAGATGAAATGAATTTAAAAAATAAATTAATAAAAAGTATAATAATAATAATAATAATAATAATAATAATAATAATAATAGTAATAATAAAAATAAAATAATAATAATAATAATAATAATAATAATAATAATAATAATAATAATATCCAGTATAAGTTTACAAATGAATTTTAAATAGGATAAGATGAATAAAAACATTATTCTTTTTTTTAAAGTAGAAATAAGACTATGTCAATAGACTCTCATATTTTAATTAAATTAAAAATTATATATTTGAATATTATCATAAAAAATTACGATAACAAAGTCAATATTTTTTTTTTTATCCTTGATTAAAAATTTTGAGTTCGAATCTTGCACGTAGAGTCACTTTTACTTAAAATCTTAAATATAAAAAATGATTTTAATCTCTTAAAGTGAAATTTTTTGACGCAAGTCTAAATCAATTCAACTTCAAAATATACACTATTAGATATGAACTAAAAAAAAACTATACATAACTATTAGTCAACTTTACAAAATTTTCGAGCGAAATTCAGATTAATCAAATACCAAAAAAGAAAAGAAAGATATGTTTGAATGTTAGCCACCCCATCGTCTTCTTCCCCAAAACCCTAAATCACAGAAACTATACTGAAGACAAAAAAATAAAAAAAATAAAAAATCATAAATTCAATCCGACGATTACGGCAATTTCAAGAGGACACGTCACCAGAGTGGGTTCCGCTGCCGCCCCGACTCTCCAGGAAGTGTAATGGTGAAGTGTGAATAGGAAACATCCTTGTTGTAAAGTATTTTGTACACTTTAGCAAAGAAAATGAAGCTTCGTATTATAATTGTAAGTTCATACTTCACTCTTCCGCAACAATTTTATTATATATGAGTAGTTGATTCGATAAGAATTGTTATTATTAGCACAATTTCAGTTTGTAGCTTAATTGTTGGAGTATCGGTAATTTCTTAACTTAGGGTTTATGTTTTTTTTTTTGGCTTTAAGGTGAATTTTGAATTTTTAGATAATGGGTTGCAATTTTTATGTTGTTTACAATTGAACTCAATTATGGGTTCGAAATGTAGTGTTTTATTGAAAATTTAGTGAGTTTTTTCATCTGCCACGGCGGAGCCAGGTAGGGCCGAGGGGCGGAAATCTTATGTGTATATATGTAGATGTTGAACCCCCTTTTGGTTTGTTTGTGTGTTTACTTTTTCATATTTTGAATTAGCTTAGTGAAATTGTGGATCCGCTACTGATAATAGGTGGATTGATTGGAGTTAACTTAAAGCTTAGTGTAAAGTTTTGCTTATTTTTGTTGATGTTAGAGGAATTCCCATATGTTGAGCTGAAATAAATTGTTAGTAGCTGCAATTAGTATTTAAAGTTTGAATCTTTTAAAGTTTTGTTTATAATTCCTTTTGTTATAGGAGGATGTGTTGGATTGATTAAGCTGCAAGCTAGTGTCTTTATAACTTCATGGGATAATCTGTCCCCCCCCCTCACTTCATTTATATATATATATCATGATTGAGACTAGCTGATTCAACTATAATTGTTTAGCGCAATTTGATGCACCTCTTACTCAGGTTTTTTTTCCAATTCGGTTAACTTTTTAGCTCACCTGTAAGTTAGGGTTTATGTGTTTGGGTTTTTATCTTCTTAACCACTTGTTCATTGCTAACGGATTGGTTGGTTGGGGACAAGTTAAAGCTAGTAACTGCTTAGTATAAAATTTTGCTTATGTTTATTAAGTTTAGAGGATTTCCCTATTTGTTGAGCTGATATAGATCTTTAGTAGCTGCATTAGTATTTAAAGTTTGAATCTTTAAAGTTTTTGGTTGTAATTCATTTTGTTATAGGAGGATGTGTTGAACTGATCAAGCTGGAAAGCTGCGCTGCGTTGATAACTTGATGGGAGTATCTGTTTGTCTGAAAGGTGAGGTTGGGAGATCTATAGGGATGATTTGGTTGGCTCTGTTGCTGTTGTTATTATCACAAGGGAATGGGAAAGGAGGAGTGGAAGCTTCCGATTACTTAATTGGGCTTGGAAGCTATGATATAACTGGGCCGGCTGCTGATGTCAACATGATGGGATATGCTAACATGGAACAGATTGTGTCGGGTGTTCACTTTAGATTGCGAGCTCGTACCTTCATTGTAGCTGAACCTCAGGGGAAGCGTGTTGCTTTCGTGAACCTTGATGCTTGTATGGCCTCGCAGATTGTAACCATCAAAGTTCTTGAGAGATTGAAGGCTAGGTACTAGTACCTTCCTTAGTATGGTTTATTTATTTCCAACTGAATCTGTTAAGTATGACAAAATGTGAAAAAATCTTGTTATGTTAACTGGATTTAGGTTCATGTTTGATGGTGTACTAAGCCCAATTCCTATTTTGATTTCAAATTTTATTTTTACTGCTTCTTTTCCAGGTATGGGAATCTTTACACTGAACAAAATGTTGCTATTAGTGGGATTCACACCCATGCTGGCCCTGGTGGTTATCTACAATACGTAGTATATATCGTAACATCTCTTGGTTTTGTCCGTCAATCATTTGATGCTGTAGTTAATGGGATTGAGCAAAGTATCATACAAGCTCATGAAAACCTCCGACCTGGATCAATATTTGTCAATAAAGGTAGGCTGTTGATTTCTTCTGTATCTTTTGCTTGACAATGAGACATAATTGCAGCTTTTAGTTTTCTTCTATGTCCATCTGTCTTAGATCTTTACAATTGTTCATCATGTGTCATTTTAATATTTGTTCTGATGGTTGGTGCCTGCCCTCTTAGTTGCTTATTGTCTTCTGTTTGTGGTCTTATGAAACAGAGTGGATAAGTGCTGCCACAGAAAATATATTGGGTGAACTTGTTACCTGCCAACCTTTAAACTTTTGCTTTGATCTTATTAGTCTAGACTTTAGGGTTTATTTATTTATCTATGATTGTTTGTTACAAGTATTACTCAATCAACTTTTTTGAGTGGATGGGTTGTGTGCATTAGAGTAAATTGCTCAAGTAATGGTGTCTTTGCTTTTGCTTGTGTTCTTTTTAAGTTTCACTACTGTAAAAAAGAAAAAGAACTACATATTTCACAGCAGGAACTTTGACAGATCTTTGGGTAATTGACAAGTTAATCTCAGCATTAGACTAATTGAATTTTGGCTGTCATCAACAGGGGAGCTACTGGATGCTGGTGTGAATCGTAGCCCTAGTGCTTATTTGAATAATCCTGCTGGAGAACGTGGTAAATATAAGTACAATGTTGACAAAGAAATGACCCTTTTAAAGTTTAGTGATGACGAATGGGGTCCAGTAGGCAGCTTTAATTGGTTTGCAACTCATGGAACTTCTATGAGTCGAACTAACTCTTTGATTAGTGGGGACAACAAAGGAGCTGCTGCACGGTTTATGGAAGACTGGTATGATCAAAAGAATACTGAACCATCAAACTTTAATATATCTAAAGCAAGCGAACTTCCCCGAAGAGTCTCAAACATCATACCAACTGTTCGTGGGAAGCGTAAGTGATTTTCTCCCTTTCCATGTGATGAATTATCTCAGTAGAGCCAAAGTGATGATTGGTTACTAATTGTAGATTGTACCTAGATTGTACTTTCCTCGGAGAATTTTGCACCTTCTAGGTTGATGTATTGACTTTGTTTTTCTTTAAACCTCTATATTAATTCACTCAACAGTAACATTTGAATTGTTTGACATGAGCTATTCTAGTCTCATTATTGAAGTAATTAAACTCGTTGTAAGCCGATTTAACTAATTTTACTGTCATTATCTACTTTTCCAGACTCCCAACCCCCAAGGAGGTTCGGAGGAACAATTGTGGTGGTTTGAGAGAGGAGAGATGGGGTACTTTTAGGTGATTGGATGGGAATGTGTGGTCAGTGGAAGAGGTTGTAGCAGAAGGTCGGTGCCAAAACCTAGTAGGGTTAGTGAATCTGACGGAGTTTGTTGGAAAAAAAACTAGAATGAGCATAAAGTCTTGTAAACATGTCGGTAGATTAATATAGGGACTCAATGTACTCTTATCAAGTAATTGCATCTAACCGTAAAAGTAAACATCATATACTATAATTACACTTTCCAAGATTGACTTTTTACCTAGACATTGGAGTTAATGCTCGGGTTGTTTGGATTGGAAGGCGAAAAGGTGAAACACAACGGGAAGGTTGTTTAGCTATTTTGTACCAAAAAGTTAGGAAATAGAAGTGTGTGGTCTCAACTTTTCCAAACAATTATGCATTGAGTATGACTCCATGGTGGTCTATGTTCCCTGGACCTGGTCTGCAGACGAGGGCTAGTCTTTGTCATTCTTGAGGTTCATGTAGTTGGTGAGCGGACCCAGGCAGTCTTTACATAAAACACTAGATGCACATAAGGTACTGATTAAGTGGAAGCATGGACTGCATTCTTCATCAATTATGAGTGAAGTGTGGTAACATGTTCCAGTTTCTAATCCATAGAGTTCTTCTCTGGACCTTTCACTTTCTGTTTGGGATAAATAGAATGATGTAAATAAGAGATAGCTCAGAGGACAATAGGACTAGATTACTGCTGAAAGTTGAGGAAATTAATTGTTTCAATACTAAGGACACTCATTAATCAGATTGTAATTAAATGCAGATCATGAGCTACTAGAACTTGCTGCTTCTTTCCAGTCTTCTCCAGGTAAGCCAGTCACAAGGTTAATGAGCGTGGCCAGACGTGTCAGAAGTGCCTTAAGGTTGGCTGATCGACCGAAATTTGTTTCTGCTTTTTGTCAATCCAACTGTGGTGATGTAAGTCCCAATGTGCTCGGTACGTTCTGCATAGATACAGGGCTTCCTTGCGACTTCAATCATAGTACATGCGGTGGAAAGAACGAGTTATGTTATGGTCGAGGACCAGGGTATGCATTATAGTCTATTACTTTGATTTAGGATAATTTCAGTCTTTGTTTCGTACTATTTGGATAGTTTGATCATAATGTCATCCTTCGCTTGGTGGTAGATATCCTGATGAATTTGAGAGTACGCGCATCATTGGAGAGAGACAATTTAAAAAAGCTGTTGAGCTTTTCGATAAAGCAACAGAGCTAGTACAGGGAAAGATTGATTTTCGCCACACCTATGTGGACTTCTCCAATCTTGAGGTAACAGTTACAAAAGAGGGTGGTAGTTCTGAAAAAGTTAAAACCTGTCCTGCTGCAATGGGGTTTGCATTTGCTGCCGGTACAACTGACGGACCCGGAGCATTTGATTTTAAGCAGGGAGATGACCAGGTATTAAAAAAGATTTTCTTGTTTATTTGACCATTATCAGTCAGAGTGAATGGATTGCTTTTATGTTTGCTCATCTTACTGGAAAAATCTTCAGGGAAATGCTTTTTGGAGGTTGGTGCGAAACTTGCTTAAAACACCAAGTGCTGAACAAAACAAGTGTCAACATCCCAAGCCCATTTTGCTTGATACTGGTGAAATGAAGGTGCCATATGATTGGGCAGTAAGTAGCTTCTTGCTCTGTCACTTGTTAAATATTTCCACATGTAGAGGATCTCTAGCAACAAACAATTATATGTTCTTCTTGCTCAAGTTCCTATTGGTAGAATGCATGTGTACTTGTGTTTTCCGGCTAAAAGGAATACTTAATCTTTTTGTCAGGAAGAGTGCCCTATTGCAGAAAATGTAATTCGGAATCTCAAATGTGTTAAATTATTTTGGCACAATAGAACACATGTTGCTTAATCTATTATTCTCATTTCGAAATTGAGGGCAAAAGTACAAATTTGATTATCATTCTACCACTAGCAGTTGACAACTAAAGCCTGTACAACTTGAAATTCATAGATTGTGTTATCAAGGTTTACAATTTCCATCTCACTTTAACCATATGTACGGGCAGATATAGACGAGAGGGAGAAACAATGGTACTGTCTGTATTTCCAGCTAATGATGAGAAGGTTTAAACTCCGAACAGTTGCTAACTGAAGAAAAGAAATATTTGGACTTTGATAAAAGAGAGTGATGGAAAGTCCTCGTCCTGCTCAACAATATGACATTTAATGAATTGCTGCTATAAAGAAGCATATGATTAATTTTCTGGCTAACTACTTGCGACACGGTTTTTTGGCCTCCATAATACGTAAAAAGCCTAATCCAAATACGCAAACCTCCCACTAAAATACTCGAAACCCTCTACATGATGTCCTGTTTATAATGTTCAATGATTGATTCCTTTCTTTTCCATTTTTGCAGCCTTCAATACTTCCTGTTCAGATTCTAAGAATAGGGCAGCTGGTCATTCTCAGCGTACCTGGAGGTATCAATCAAGACTAGCGATCTCTTTTATTTCTGGTGATTTCTTATGCAGTGGCAGATTCTGAGATGTCTTCTTCTCATACCTCACATAAATTTTCCTTTTATGCTCAAAACAGAATTCACTACTATGGCGGGTAGACGCCTACGAGATGCTGTGAAGACGGTGCTCACGAGTGGGGCTACCAAGGAGTTTGGTAGCAATATTCATGTTGTGCTAGCTGGATTGACTAATACATATTCACAATATATAACCACCTTTGAGGAGTACGAGATACAGAGATATGAGGTCAGTTAATTAGAAATTATAGTGCATCGGTTATAATATAGATGTTCAAAGAAGTTAGGTATACTCATTGCACATTTGTATGCACCTAAAGCATGTAAAGTCAGACATGGTTGATATTTGATTGTTTGAAAATAGTGCACGACACAAAAGACCGACTCTAATGGTATCTATTGCAATGAGGTTAAGTATAAGGCAGCATAAAAGTCTATGATTCTCATCTCGAAGTCTCGAACAATGAGCTAAATTATATGGCACACTCCTATAACTTCACCTTAATGTTTTGCAAATTAAAATCTAATTTCGTCTTTTTAGTTGCAATCACTCTCTGCTGCTAGCTTATTTTTCCCGTCTTACGAGGAATCCATCAAACCCAAAATTTGTTGTTTTATCTGTTTTTTTCTTCTGAATTTAGGACTAAAGGCCAAAACTTAAAGAATCTCTTTTGCCATGTTAATATCAGTTAGTTGTCTCTTAGAAGTTAGAACTAGGACATTTCAAATGTGCAATAAGTTGCTCTACTATTGTTCTTAAATAACTTTGCGCGATTTTTTTAGGGTGCCTCTACTCTGTATGGTCCACATACACTTAGCGCCTACATCCAACTGTTCAAGACGCTAGCATCTTCTCTTATCACAGGAAAGACCTTGCAAGCAGGCCCTCAACCCCCTGATTTGCTAGAAAAGCAGATAAGCTTGTTGACACCGGTTGTAATGGACGCTACCCCACTTGGTTCCAAATTTGGTGACTTAATCACCGATGTTCCTCAAAGTTCGACTTTCAAGAGGGGTGACCTTGTCTCGGTTGCTTTCTGGTCAGCATGCCCCAGAAATGACCTCATGACTGAAGGTACATTTGCTCTCGTCGAGATTCTTCAAGGAAAGGACACTTGGGTTCCTGCTTATGACGACGATGATTTCTGCCTTCGGTTTATATGGTCGAGACCTGCTAAACTCAGCACTCGGAGTAAGGCGACAATCGAGTGGAGGATACCGGAATCAGCTGCTTCAGGTGTGTATAGAATCAGACATTTTGGTGCTGCAAAGGCTCTTTTGGGTTCAGTTAAGCATTTTGAAGGTTCATCTAGTGCTTTTGTTGTTGCCTGAAAAAAACCTTGATGAATTTTATACTCATCGCAAATTATGTTGTTTTTTAAACCGCCTCTTGCATAAACGTAGGGTAAGACTATGTACAATAGAGCCTTATGGTTCGGCCCTTCCCCGACCCATGCATAGCTAGAGCTTAGTACATTGGTCTGTTCTACATATATACCTAAATTGATAAAGTGCAAGGTTATACCACGTTGCTAGTTGTTTTGTTTATAATATGAATGTTAATTTATAAAAAATGTTATTTCTACCGTCTCATAATTATTCCATACGTTTTTTTTGTTTGTGATATTATAAGCTTATTCTTCATATCGCTGGTGCATGACATAACAAAACGACAAAAAAATGCCATAACCAATCCAATTGTCATATTTATTGAAACAATACGATACATTATAAAACGAATCCAAACAAGTTTGGTTCTGCAACGCGATATTCTTTCATTTTCAAGTGCTTCATCTTCAACAAAACTAAGAAGGTGAGTTTAGATGCGGATTCACGATTTTAAATGTATGAGTTACTATAATAATTCTAAATTAATATAATAGAATATTTTAATACATATAGAAAGTATGCTGATAAATAAAAGAAAAAATAAGTGGGAGTGCTGTCGTGGTACACCATGAGTGATTTTTGCCAAGTCCTCTGTGCCATGATCATTTTTTGGGATAGTCTAATAATAAAGAAAGTGTATCACTTAAATTGAGATAAATAAAATATTTCTTCCGTTTTAGTTAGTTTGTGATTACTTTTTTTTCTCCGAATATTTAAGTCTATAAAATTAAAAAACATTTTGATA
The DNA here is from genome assembly GCA_018342035.1 of Solanum appendiculatum. Lineage (NCBI taxonomy): Eukaryota > Viridiplantae > Streptophyta > Magnoliopsida > Solanales > Solanaceae > Solanum > Solanum appendiculatum. Next base: position 954,161 of record JAGDQO010001400.1, on the reverse strand, counting down.
TATTTGATATATTCTTTAATTTAAAAGTAAAATATTCGAAAGTTTTTTTACTTTTTTAAATTTCGTGTCAAGTCAAAATAGAACAAACAAATAAAACGGAGGGAGTATCTCTTTAATAAAAAAAATTCAAATTATCTTTACTATATCATTGGATAATGATTGCAAGTTTGTTTAATGTCTTTTTATTAATTCTTAAAAGTGGCAGGCACGCACGAACTGACAAAGACAATGAGTAGGACCTTACTATAGAACCTAAAACAAAAAAAAGAAAGAAAAAGAAAATCCGAGTAATAGTCCATAAATTATATGAGAGAGGTAAATCGTATTAGGTAAATCTCGTAAGATAAACTCCACTAACAAGATATGAAGCGATTTTTGAATTTGAGATTTACCATTTAAGAGATTCTAGTGCGATCTCCATGCAATGAGCTCGATTGAGAAAGTACAAAGGAAGTTTCAAACCTGAAACATATTATTTATGAATTTGAATGCTAGCCATGATAAGTTCGACTTTAAGGGGATTGTGAACTTGAGATCCCCCATTTGGAAAATTCATTGCACTATCAACTCAACCATTTTTATCTTAAATAAAACTGATCCAGTATAATAAACCACAATAACACAAAAAAGGTAAATTGTATTAGTAAACTTCGTCCAATGAGCTCGACTAAAAAAACACGAAGGGAATTTCAAACTTGGACTCGCCATTTGAGAGTATCTAGTTCGATATAAGAAAGCGTCAAGGAAGTTTCGAATCCAAGACTTCCCATATGTGAATTCTAATGCCAACTCCGTATCTAAAAAACATGAAGTGATTACAAATTTGACATCCCTGCTGGACAACCAACTCAGCCATCCTTATCGATAATATTTTATCAATCTTAAAATGATATTTATACATTTTTTTTAAATAGTATAATTTATTAAAAAAAGAAAGATTTGCTAAAAACGCGTATATTTGGTGGGCTGTGAGAAAAATCTGAAAAACTGAAAAAAAAAAAACAAAAAAAACTTTTTTTTGCTAGAGAGAGAAATGAAGAGAGAGAAAGCTTTTTTCTTTTTTTCTCATATTTTCCCTTCACCTCAACCCTCTTTCTCAGGGATGGTCGAAGAGAGGTTCCTCTTCTGAGATCATCCTCAATACAGCAGTCAACAAAAAATATTCAAAAAAAATAAAAATAAAAATTTTGGGATTTTAATTCTACATTTCATAAAAAAATCCCATATTTTTCATTGGGTTGAATTTCTTGAAATTTTTTTTCAAGAATTTGATCTCTGTTTGCTTTTTTCTGGTAAATGTTTTATCTTTACCCCATTTTTTGAATTTTTGTTTGATTTTGCTTGAGAATGTGGTTATCTTATGATGGCTTTTTTGCTTTTTTTCCCAAAAAAGATTCAATTTTTATTAATTTCTTGTTGTTTGTATGTCTGCATTTTCAGCTAAAAATTGAATCTTGGAAATTTGGAAGACTTGGGGTTTCTGCAATGATGGAGAAAACAGAGGTAATATAGCCTAAATTATAGAAATGTTGAGAAAATGAAAAATTACGCTGTTTATATATGGTTAAAATTATTTTTATATATAAGCAGTAGATGTTGAACCCTTTTGCATTGTAGAGGTGTTTACTTCTTTATATTTTGAACAGTATAGTTGGATTTTGTTTGTAATCTTTTTTATTTTTTGTGTCTAGTGTAGAGTTGTGAAGATAAGCAAATGTGTTTTCGTGTGTCCGAGTGATTTTCGTTGCTCGGAGGAGAGTCATTTCATATCAAAAAGCTGGCGATTTTGTGTGAGAATTTGTTCAGAATCCTGGCTGTTGGCAAGAAATGAGGCGTAGATGGAACATTTATGGAATCAAGTTATTGTTTCTTACTATTTTGATTCTTCTTTTGGAGGTTCATGAATGTTGCACTCTGAATTCTGAAGGTAGTTACTATTCTCTAGTTTCTTTCTTTTTTACTTTTGGAGGACCATAGTGTTTGCCATTCGGGCCAGGTTCCCTGCACCTCGACTGTTCCACTGTATATCCTCTACCTCCAACCAACATAGGTATCGATTACTATGCCCATGAGGCTGAGGCATATGAGACGTGTTGGGCAAACAAAGTCCTACATTGGTAGCTGAAAAGATTGGAAAGCTACATATAAGGTATAGGATCTCTTAACATGGTGTGAGGCCTTTTGAGGAAAACCATGCGGGCTTGCCCCAAAGCGGACAATATCGCGCCATATTAAGAGTATTTTTGGGTTGACTTAGTCCAACAAGATGAAATCACTTACTCCCTCCATCCCATTTTAGGTGGTCATGTTTTGTTGGACACAGAATTTAAGAAAGAAAGAAAGAATTTTGTAGCTTGTAGTCTAAAACAAGGTATAGACATTTGTGTGTGGGTGTAATTTGAATATTAAGATTAAATTGTTTCTAAAGTCTAAACATGATGTTATTCTTTTTGTGACAAACTAAAAAGGAAAATGTGCTGCATAAATTGAGACTGAGGGAGTCGAGTTTTTGGTCTTTGTTGGGATATGAACCTTGATCTTTCATGGTTTTTTACTCACTTAGGGCGGTGTCTTCTGTCTCCCCGTGGGCTATTCTCTAGTTTCTTTAGTCGATTCATGTTATTGGCTTATTCTTTGTTTCGCTGATTACTGTTGATTTGAGAAACAGGATTGTTGTTGTTCGAATTCAAATTTAATGTGTATTCTGATCCAAATGGAGTTCTTGCAAACTGGAATGCTGATCACTGTGACCCGTGCATGTGGTCTGGTGTCGAGTGCTTGGATGGTAAAGTGCACATGTTGTAAGTCTCTTGTTATGCATAGTCAAGTTTTCTAGTTAAAATTGTCTTGTCAATAAACTTTCTCTATTGGTTAGTGTTTAGTGATTTGATTCTGGAACCAGTTTGTTGAACTAATAATGATAAACCAAATGCAACACGGTGAAATTGTTTGTTTCGACTCTTGTGATTCTTCTTATGTCGTTAAATTAGTTGACCTATCTTTTTTTCCATTCTGTTCAGAAATCTCCATGGATATTCTTTGGAAGGAACACTGGCATCAGAGCTTGGAAATCTTACTCACTTGAGATCACTGTAAGCTTTAGATATACTAATATGCTTTTTCTATAGGCTCTTGCTCATTAAGTCTTAAATGGTATTTTTTTACCTGAATCGTCGTCCGTAGAAGGTTGTTATAATCTTTGAATAGATTTCTATCTTCTTATGTAAATTCAAAAGAATGTAAGGGGTCGTTTGGTGTATGATGGACAAGCATAGATAGTCTTGGGATAAAAAATTAGTAAGGGCTTATCCCTTGTTTGGTTATTTATCTTGGGATAAGTTTTATCAGGATTAGTAATTAGTATCAGTATAAGTTATCCCCATCAGAGGATGGAATAATAGTATCGGGATTAGTTATCCCAGGAAAAACCAATGAAAATGACAAAAATACCCCTGAGGTCCCTCAAACTCTTTTTCTACTAAATAAGATGGATGATATTTTTGTAAAAGAACTTCTTCTAAGAAATTTATGCAATGCATGTCATTTTTAATACAACAAACCAAACAATCACTAAGCAATAATACATTACTAGCATAACTAATCCCAACATAACTTGTTTTCAAACTAAACGACCCCTAAGAGTTATGTAGGTCAAGTAAATTGGGAGGTAGAGACAAAGGAAGGATAAGCTTTGGATATCTACTAATCAGCTTTCATTATCTTGTATTCTGCATTTACATTGTTCTCCGCATAAGTTGTGTTTGAATCTTAACGATATTTCTTCTTGCTGTCTGATTGCTTTCACAGCGTGCTCTCAGGGAACCATTTTTTTGGTGCTATTCCTAAAGAATTCGGAAGACTCGGAATGCTGGAAGTGCTTGACTTGAGGGATAATAATTTGAGTGGAACAATTCCAGTAGAAATAGGAGACCTGCAATCACTAAGAATCTTGTGAGTTAATGATTTGCTGTGTGCACGATAAACGATTTGTTGTGTGCAGACGGATATACACAATGCATACACATTTATGATGCGAAGTGATTTCAAAATGCTCATCAATTGTGTTTACTTCGTTTTTCCAGGTTGATTCATAACAATAACTTTGAGGAGAGTGTTCCTTTGGAAATTGGGAAGCTTCATTTAGTCACAGAATTACAATTCGACGAAAATCTCACTTCTGCTTTTGCTTCTGGAACTCTCTGTATAAGAAAATTTCGTCATTGGTAGGATTCTTTTAGTTGTTTTAGTACCCTGTCTTCATATTCAGCTTTTTTTTTGCATATCGGATGCTGGATAGTCTATCTATGTGGAAACACACTATTTAATTGATCTAGTTCATTTCACAATTTGGTATTTTGCATGTCTTTCTCTGATACTTTGATGCTTGTTTCCGACAGCATCTGGCAAGGCAGCATGAAACCATTCAAGACGATAAACTCTTTTATTGAACCAATAAAATGTATACTCTTGCGTTACCTCAGTTTCTTCCAACTGTAAGTAATTAAATAGTTTTTCACATCACAAGTCATCTAGTTAAGTTTTATCATTGAGAAGCATTTTTTCTATTTCTTTAGGCCGTCTCCTGGAACGGGCTTTATGGATGACCGAAAAGACTGTTCTGACAACCTTCCAAGTGAGTAAACACTTCATATTTTTCAAAATAATTCCGAAGAATCGTTTACGAATAATAATTCTTCATTGTCTAGCAGGGTTATCCAGGCCTCACATCATCCACACTATACAGCACCAAGAGGAGATCGCACGCCGTAAGTTGGCTGAACAATCCAGTAACCTTGCTGCTGCTCCTGCCAATATCAAAGGACCATTGGGTCCTGTCATTCAAATGCCAAGAAGCAGTGGTTCATTTCGTGCGGTGCCAAATTCCGATGGAACACATCCTACAAACTTACCATCACCACCTCCGCAGCATGAGTCTCGAGACAAATTACATCCCATGGGACAGTCTGCAAGTGGTGTAAAACAGCCGCCTGCTGTTAAAAAGCCAACTAATAGCCAAGGTCCCCCTGCTGGAAAATCGGAAAGTACTTGGAAGTATGTGGCTGGGATTTGCATTGGTGTACTTTTGCTCATTCTTGCTGCTTCTGTGTTCTTAATCTGCCGTATCAGAGCAGCTAGAACAATTGGCCCTTGGAAGACTGGATTGAGTGGACAGCTGCAAAAAGCATTTGTTACAGGTACTTTGATCATATTGTGCCGAAAAGTGATACTGCTAATATTCTGTTCCCCACCCTGATACTAGTTCAATCACTTACAATATTCTTAGCATAGCGTTACCTTATCAAAAAAATTTTTTCTTAGCGTAGCGTTGTTATAACAATTTAACTGGAATAAAGGGAGGTACTGATATTCTTCGTCTTATGAGGAATTAGAGGGCTAATATTCTCTGTGTAGCATTGTTATATACGCCTTTTCACTATATGTTTGCTAGGACGAGAAGGTACAAATGGAACTATTTCTTCTAAAATGTCGCCGATCTTTCCTCATACATTTGCTTTCTCTAACTTATATTCCCCCACAAATTTGCTTTTCAACGACGACCATAGGAATGTGCAATCCTTTATTTTATTCTGTGATATTTTTTCGTCTATTGTAATTCTTTTGCCTGTGAAAACATTGTTGTAGGGGTTCCAAAACTGAACAGATCCGAGCTCGAAACAGCATGCGAGGATTTTAGCAACATTATTACCAGCGGTGATTCATATAGAGTATACAAGGGAACACTGTCTAGCGGAGTGGAGATTGCCGTTATCTCAACTACTATAAGTTCTCTGGAAGATTGGTCCATGCACTCGGAAACAGCCTTCCGGAAGAAGGTTAATCATTTCTTTGCTTTCACAAATTAACCACCTCCGAAATCCTTTTTCATCTAACACTTCACTGTTTTGATTATAAAACTCATACATGTTTCTTCTTGTTCACCCTGAATAGATCGATACATTTTCACGAGTGAACCACAAGAATTTTGTTAATCTTATTGGATATTGCGAGGAGGATGAACCTTTCACTCGGATGATGGTCTTTGAGTATGCTCCCAATGGAACTCTTTTCGAGCATCTTCATGGTAATTAAAACTTTCTAGCAGTGCTATGTTTCACTTTAATCATTCATGATGGTGTTTTTGATTTAATACTGAATAACACGAACTACAACTTTTTCAATGATCCAGTTGAAGAAGCTGATCATCTGGACTGGCCTGCGAGGATGAGAACCGTTATGGGTACAGTGTATTGTCTTCAATACATGCATGAATTGAACCCCCCAGTTCCACATTGCAACTTGAATTCAAAGTCCATATATTTGACTGATGATTATGCTGCTAAGGTCTGCTTCACACGGCTATATATCCCAAAATATGTCATCAAGAAACTTTTACGGACGACTGAGTACTTTTTTATTTTACAGATTACAGAGATTGATTTCTGGTCAGAACTAACAGCCAGATCGAAGTCCTCTAGCGATGATGTAGAGAATTCCGTGCTGCCACCGCTTGCTGATCCCGAGACTAATGTCTATAGCCTTGGGATTCTTTTAATAGAAATAATTTCTGGCAAATCACCTTTTGCAGAAGAAAAAGAGTCTCTTCTAAACTGGGTAATTATCCTTTTTCCTTATTTTCATACGTCTTGAACATAATGTTCTGATCCCTAGGCTGCAATTTTTTTGTCTGGCTAGAGCCAGGGGCGGATCTAGAGTGGGTTCGAGGGGTTCTTCTGAACCCATTCTCGTCGTCTTGAATCTCGATCCATAAGTACTATGCAAAAAACTTCATGCTTGTGTGTGTATGTGTATTAATTAGGCTTATTCTCAATCCATCAACCGGATACTGCTTCCATCTCGAACCGTAAGTACCTATGCCAAAAACCTATATGTTGCTCGGACTCTTCAAAAATGTTGTTATGTGCGTGTAGGATCCACCAAAAGTAGTGCATTTTTTTGGAGGATCTGCATAGGTGTGTCAATGTTTTTAGAGAATATGAGCAACATAGCCGGAAATTGTGTGCTTGTGTGCGTGTATTCATTAGGTTCATTTTGTACCCACTGATAGGAAATTGCTTTCATCTCGAACCATAAGTACATATTCCAAAAGCCTATGTTGCTCGGGACTCATCAAAAATGTTGTCAAGTGCGTGTCGGATACTCCAAAAGTAGTGCATTTTTGGAGGATCTGGCACGACTGCATCAAATTTTTTAGAGAGTCCGAGCAACATAGCTGGAAAGCTTATGCTTGTGTGCGTGTATTAGTTAGGCTCATTCTGTACCCACTGACAGAAAATTGCTTTCATCTCAAACCATAAGTACATACCAAAAACCTATGTTGCTTGAACTCATCAAAAACGCTATCGGGTGCACGTCAGATCCTCCAAAAGTAGTGGATTTTGGGAGGATTTGGCACGGGTGCATCTATATTTTAGAGAGCCAGTAACATAGCTGAAAACTTTATGCTTTCGTGTGTGTATTAATTAGGCTCATTTTGCACCCGCAGACAGGCAACTGCTTTCATCTCGAACCATAAGTACATATACCAGAAACCTATGTTGGTCGGACTCTTCAAATATGCCACGTGGTGCGTGTCGGATCCTCCAAAAGTAGTGCATTTTTTGAGGATCCAACGCGAGCGTGACAACATCTTTGGATAGTCAGAGCAACATAGCCTACAACTTTATGCTTATGTGTGTGTATATAAATCAGGCTCGTTCTGAACTCTCTGACAATGAGTCCTGAATTCGCCTCTGGATAGAACTGATTCATCAAACTTCCTTATACAATTTATAAACATCATAACCATGGCTGTTTTCAGGCGGCACAATATTTTCGTCACGACAAGCAGAATATCGCCTCTCTGGTGGATCCATCATTGAAGTCTTTCAAGAATAATGAGCTTATGGTTATTTGTGAAATAATTGAACAATGCCTTCAAGAAGATCCAAGGAAGAGACCAACTATCAAAGAATCCATTGATAAATTAAGGGAAGCAATTGATGTATCACCAAATGCTGCAGTTCCAAGGCTTTCTCCTCTGTGGTGGGCTGAACTCGAGTTATTATCCAGCGAGGCAGCGTGATCTGGCTGAATTTGTCCGTCTACTTTGTAAGTTCGAGTACATTATGACTACGGAAATACATCATATCTCTTAAACCCCCTCGGGGTAGTTGTATCTAACTATCCTCTACATATATTTATGATCTATATTGGTTTATTCTTTTATCATTTGTGTTGACAAGAACCATGATGATTCATATAGCTGACCTCAGCTTGTTTGGAATTCAGGCGTAATTGACGTCGTACATTGGTTTATTCTTTTATTATTTGAGTGACATGAACAACGAGGGTTCATATATCCGATCCGTCTTGTTTGAGATTGAGGCATAGTTGTTGTTGTTGTATATTATTGGTTTATTCTTTTATTATTAATTTGTCTTTGCCAAAAATGGCATTTCTTAATTTTCATTTGTGGGATATTTTGTGGTCTATGCCCTTTTATGATTAAGACATGTGTGTGTGTGTTTGTGTCTCCATCTTTGTGTATTTGAATAACCTGAGAGACCCTTGTATTTGGCTCCGTTTGTCACTTGGACCCTTCTACTTACGACTTTACCAATTGGACACTTAAAGTTATTAAAATGCGCTATTATAAACCCCTTGACCGTTGATCAAGCTTATGTGACTTTTTTTGCTGAATCAGATAAAAAGCGTGGTTACACGCGTTTAAAAGCAAGTGAGCCCTAATTATTTTAATTTAAAAAATATTAAAATTAAAAGAAAAAAATATAACAATTAAAAAAATAAAAAAAATTGCAACCCCAATAGAACTACTTGTACGCTTCTTCTTCTTCCTCATAGTTTCTCCCAACCCCACCATGACCACACACAAACACTTTTTCTTCTATCTCTTCACATACTCTTACACACAATCTTCCTCTATCTCTTCTCATATTCTTCTTATCATTTAAAAACTTTAGAATAATTGGGGAAAAAAATATTATTTAGATCTGGGTAAAAGAGGGTGAAAAAAAAAAAAAAAGGAGGTTCTTGATTGTGAAATAGATGTCGATTTTAGACAGTTTTATGAAAAACATATGTTTGATTCTCTCGAAATTGAACTCAATTTTATCTAGAGCATTTTGGATGAGTTCTTTTGTAATGATCCATTTTTTGGTCTCCTTTTCTTTGCTCATCCTCCATTTTAGTCATTTTCTAACCACCATTAAAATAGCAAAATTTGTAATAAAATAACAAAATAAAGCTTTGCTTGTCGCTAATTCCTCTTTAATGTAAAAAATTTACTAGATAAGAAAAAAAATGATAAGATAACATCTAAATAGCAAAATAGATAAAAGATATGGGAAGAGAAGAAAGAAAGAAATCAAGAAAGAGTTTTGGAGAATTTGAGATTTCTTTTAAAAAAAATATTATTTGTAATAAAAAAATGACGTGGCAATTTATATCTGATGTGGATAGTGATGTGTTATCCACATCAGCGGGATTGAAAGACACACATGGTCAGAGGGGTTTAAAATAATATATTTTAATAACTTTAAGTGCTCAGTTGGCAAAGACGTGAGTTGAAGGGTTCAGGTGACAAATGGAACCAAGTACAGGGGTCTCCTAGGTCATTCCGTCTAATTATTTTGACTCTCTAATGACTTTATATATATATATATATATATATATATATATCTAGATGAATTTAAGTTATATACATTGATAGTTTTTTTGTGAGAGAATCTTAACCTTTGATAGCAAATTATATGTTATTTATTATTTTTATTCGATTAATGATGTATTCGTTGTCAAGATAGATATTTTTCTTTCCTTTCACTTTATTTTTTTCTTTCAAAAAAAATAAATTATCTCGAATATTATGTAATGCTTACTCTCAAACTCTTCATTTATGCTTGTTAATTAATACAATAGAGTTCAATAAGTATATCTTGCATTGATGCAAAATGGACTCCCAAATAACTAGAACGAAAGATTCATACGAGAAAACATACGTAAATGAGCCTCTACTTGAGCCTCCAAGGATAAAGGTACATAAATAATTATTTGATCGCCATCAAAATTGGCATCGACTCCATTGCATCTAATAAATTATGAGTTTAATTTATCCTGTTTAGCAGAAAGATGAATATTTCTTGCTCATTATCAGATAATTACTTGTTTACTACCCTTGTTCAATCTTAACTTTTTGTGCCTTTTTTCCATAGAAGTTGGCAATTTGTTTCCCCCCCCTATTATCATAAGAAAGACAAAATTCTAGTACTACTAGTCTACTACGATCACGAATTAAAAATGAGTAGCCACGTGAAGAGTTTTTTTAAAATTTATTTTCGACTTTTACGATGTCATCTTAGAATTCAAATTAAATTTGAATTCATATTTTAGAGAACTCATTTCTAGAGATGACGTTTAATATTTCTATTTTTTTTATGTATGATTATACAATATTTTCTATCGTTTTGGATTCTTTCAATTTATTCTTATATGTTAAAAAAAATAATTTAAAAATGATGCAAAATTTTAAAAAAAGGTTAAGGATACATCATTATTTATGTTTTCTCTTTTCATCAAACAAAAAACATTTCCACTATAGCAGGGAGACCACGTCATTGCTAATTTTTTGTATTATTAAATTTTTTTATCTAGAATTTTTTATTCATTTTACGACTCAAGTTAATAAGATTTGCGTTTAAAGATCTCACATTAATTAATATATTGTTTCCTATCATAAATCTTTTTCTTTATTTGTAAACATTTGAAATTACTGTCTTAATTTATGTGATATATTTTTCTTTTTAATTTATCTAAAAAATATTATATTTTTATAATTAAAAATAATCTAACTTTACAAATTTTTCATCTTTATTAAAATAATTAATAATCATACATATGTCTATAATTAAATCTAAGCCACAAATTTCCTAAAGATATAAAACTTTCAAACTGTGTCTAAAATTTATTATTTAAAACTTTAGAGTATGATTACTATTACATGTTAAGATTTCTCTTTAGCATAATACATAAACGTGTCGTTTAATTTGATTTCAGTTATTATTTATGTCTTTCAATTTTGAATGTACATCGTGGACATTTAAACTTGTATAAAATTGAACAAATAAACATACACATATTCTACAGGGCATAATACACGTAAAATGTTATGTAAGATGCCACGTAAGACAAATGTGTCTACTTATTTAATTGTATACAAATTTAAGTGTCTACTTGAACAGACCTAAAATTGAAATGCATAAACACCCGTTGAAGTCATAAATATCAGTTAAAATCAAATTAAAAGTTATTTTTATATATTCTGCCATTATCTTTCAAAAAGAAATTCCTAAAATGTCTGTTCATACTGAATAAATTATTTATTTTTACTAGGGAGGGGGTGGGGAATAGAATACAAACAAGAACCAAAGAAAGAAGACAAATTAAAAGATGATGAATCACATGCATGATTTAGAGTTCCAAGAATTGTCTTTATAGTTTGGGGGAACTCATTATATACCTTTGTTTATAGTATTTCATTTATACACTCTCTCTCCAACAATACTTGTTTACTACTTCCTTCGTTCCTTTTTATATGTCATTTTTTTCTATAAATAGTTGATCCATAATACTTATCATTTCATAAAATCCATGCATAAGTTATCATATTCTTTCAATCATACCCTTGATAGAATAGTTAATTAGTCTTGAAAATATATAATTTGACCAACTTAGGAAAACTAATAAGTAATTAATATTCATTGGAGTACTTCATACATAGATTAATTACTCTCTCCATTCACTATTCTATAAAATCTTATGTTGAAAAACAAACCTCAACAAACAAATTAAAAATAAAAGATGGAGAAAAATAAAAAATAATCTTGAAAGTTGAAGCTTTAACAATTTTTTTAAAAATTTTAGATCAATTGGTGAAAAAAATTGGCTGCAAAAATAAACTCAAAAATTTAAATAGTCATCCAAATGGATTTTAATTTTTGAAATCTAGCATATTCATCATTTATTGAAAAGTTGACTTAAGAAAACATTCAATAAGGGTAAAAGGGTAAAGTTACTTAATTTCTTAATGCAAGTGCAATCTAAAAAGGTGACATATAAAAAGGAACGGAGGGAGTATTGACTTTGCACATTTTAAAAAAAATTATAAATAAAAGGATAATTTTACTATGTCATCTTTTGAATATAATAAATACATTGTCTTGAAAAATATAATAAAGAAATGACTATGATTAATGATAAGGATAAATTAGGAACAAAGTGTAAAATTATCCATTGATTTCATAAAGTAAACAAATATTATTGAAGATCCCAAAATAATATAGTGGACAATTATTATTGAACGGAGAGAGTATTAGATATTTTGAAAGCCAAATACGTCGTGATTATCTCGTTTGGAACTTTGTCTCTTAGCATATGATTTTTATGGTCGGTTTGTTATGGAGAAAAATATTTTTTAGTTTTTTTTTATCTTTAATTGATTAGAAAAATAATTTCTAGTAAAATTAGAAAAAATAAGTTGAAATTTTACATTGATGGTATCTTTTTTATTCTCTAACACATTTTATTTTTATTTCTACTTTCATAGCTTCCACTTCCACTGTCCTCATCCTCACCTCCCATAGTACTTATCTGATTAAATTATATAGTATAATAGTTTTAAGAAAATACATTTTGTTTATATATTGATATAGAAGCTATTTTTCTTCCTACCAAACATACACATTTATTATTTATAATTTAAATAGAAAACTTTGCCGTTTATAGTGTAAAGAAAATAGGTTTTAATTTAAATCCATCAAACACCCTTGTAAAATGAGGTGGAGTCAACATTGAAAATTTATGAATTGATATATATATATATATATAGAGTTTATTCTGATCCATAAGTCATAGAAATAACTATTAATATTTGTATTGAGATAATTTGTCTACGTCACACTTCTCAGATGCGTCCATTAATCCCGATTTTACGTGAACGCGAAATAGGCTATAGATGAGTACAAATTAAACGACGTCACATTGCATTCCCTAAATCACGAAATGTCCAAAAATAAATACCTACTAACAAATGTACAAGACTTTTGGTGCATCTCAAAAAAAAAAAAAAACTTATTTCATTCACACCATATATTAAAAAGAATACATCAAAATATTTCATTTCTTCATAGTATGGCTAGTGAGTTCCTTAAAAAAACAAAAAATGGCAAATTCAAGCTCTAATAGAAAAAAAGAAGAAAATTTATACAATTCACGGATGAACAATAAACAGGAAGAAATAAATGAGCTTCAAAACGCCATCGTTCGTGCTCGAAAAAACGAGCTAAACGATGACGAATTGAATGAGTTGCTAAGGAAAATGGTGAACAACTTCCAAGTGTACGTGAACGGCCGTGGTCGACTCGCGAGAGTCGACGTATCGCCGTTCTTCGCACCCACTTGGTGCACCCCTTTGGAGAATTCGGTCTTGTGGATAGGCGGGTGTAGGCCGTCTTCGTTTATACGGCTGATTTATGCGCTATGCGGAATCGAAATCAAGTCTCATATCGCGAAATATCTACAGGTAGGGTGTTAAATAAGCAGGTTGAGTTAAATTTGAATTGAAATCGAAATCGAGTCTCATATCGGGGAATATCTACAGGTAGGGTGTTAAATAAGCAGGTTAAGTTAAATTTGAATGAATTAATGAGTTATTTGATCCATGAAAAGTTTTTTAAGCTGAAACGAGGTAGGATAAATTAATGATATAAACAATAGATCATAGTTCAATCCGTCCAACTTTTATACATATTTAATTTTTTATTGTAATTTTATAATTTGTTTAATTATTTAATGATTTTTATCATGATTTTATATAACGTATCAAATAAGGAAGGCCAAAGATTGATTTCGCCTCGTCAACACCTTACTAGTCGAGCTCATCGCACTGAACTTGCTTAGTGCGATTTACATCTGCTCCACATACTGGACTTGCTTAGTGCGATTTACGTCTCCTATAGATTGCAATTTATTGTACATGAACAGATTTATCTAGGGTGCATGCACCTAATGAATAGTGACCATAGGTTTTGCTTAGGATTCCAAAAAAAAAAAAGAGTTGTTTTTTAATATTTTTATAAGGTTGTCAATTTGGGCTATATAACACCAATTTTTAGATGAGTCGAGTTAAAATGGATTGAGTTGATAAATGAGAGGATCGTTATTCTATCCAAACATAATCAAGTTAGACACAAGTTATATTTTTATGAACTAATTTATCGACGTACATTAAGGGTATGGAAATTGGAGACTTTGCTCAGCTTTCTGGAAGGCAAATTACCATGATTGATAAGTTGCAGAGAGAGATTATTATAGAAGAGAGAAGATTTTCTTCAAGGTTTGCTAGCTTGCAAGAAGATGTTGTTGATCAACCGATAGCTATGGCGGCCAAAATTTACGACACTGAACGAGGTATGTGACGGTGTTTGATTAAGCACGAAATTTTAATTTTAATTTTTTTTTGAATTTTATCATCTTAATTAATTCTTTGGTATATGTGTGATTGTATATCGTCTCATTAAGGACAAAAAGAAAAGTTTCTGAGTTTAATTGTTTTTGAATAAGGAAACACTTCCTCCTGTTCATTTTATTTCTCATGTTTGTCTTTTGCATGCTCAATAAGAAAATATTAACTAATTAATAGAATGAGTTGAATAAATTATAATTATTTAATTTTTATCTCAATTTAATGTTATTTTTCTTTTTATTATGCTAATCTCTCTAGGTATACATTTATTAGAATAATGATAGAGATGAAAACAAATAAATTAAGTAATGTGACAAGTATTTTAAAAAAGACAAGTATTTTGGTGAAATTATATAATCATGATAAGTAAAGTGGATCGAGAGTATGTCATTCTTTTAGGAATAAATTAAAAAAGAAAGTATGAAAAATAATGACAAAGCGAATATAATAATTTTATTATAAGCGAATATGATCACATCGTTACCTTTTCCCCCCTCATTTTGTCTTTGTTATTTAATAATCATATTTTACTTTTTTATAAAAAATAATAATTTTATCCCATATTTTATTTTTTCTTTGTAATATTAGAAGCTTAGTCTTCAAATTACTAGTGCATGAGATTATGAAACGACAAAAGACGATATGATCTATTCAAATATTATATTCATCAAAACAATATAATAGTATATTATAAAATAATATGTAACAATCATATGATCCAAAAAAGTTATAACTGTTTAAAAGATTAAATTATTTAAAAAAAAAATATATTTCATTTACTTAATCATGTTTTCAACAGGTGAGAATGAAATCGAGCCCTTAAATAAACATGGTGAGGGCATGACAAATTTACTAGAAGAAGCTGATGAGTTGAGGATGAAGACACTAAAGGAGATATTGGGCATATTGACACCAATTCAAGGTGTGGAGTACTTAGCAGCAGCAAAGAGAATAAGGTTATGTTTGCAACAATGGGGAAAGAAGAGGGAACAAGAACATAATACTAATAATAATAATAATTAATTAGCTAGAGATCAATATGCTATGGGATTATTAGTGTTGTTATAATATATAATAGAGATAATGATCAAAATCATATCTGATTTATCATTTTTTCGCGAGTTTCATACTTTAGTTATCATCGGTTTCCTATTTATACCTGAACAATCATGGTCTAGGTATTAAAATACGTCTAGTTGAGTAGATGGTGATAGTCCAGGTAGGAAAAGAGAATATTTGATGGTTGGTTGAAGCAGTTTCAAAGTGTATTTTAATGCATAGATGAGGTAGTTCATGTAGCAAAAAGAAACAACTAATTGTTAGAATGTGAAACTCGCAAAAAAAAAAGAAGATAATTTAAATGTGTGTTTGACCATTAACTCTTTAGAATACATTATGTTATTATGCATGTCTGAATTTGTTGTACATATGCCAAATCTTTGGTGTATTTCTTCTCTTCTTCTTATTACTCTATCAAATTTATTTTATTTTATGTGTCTTAATTTGAATTTGATCAGATACGAAATTTTGAAAAAAGGTAAGAAAGATTTTTGAACTAGTATGCATTTTGAATTGAAAAATTTAAAGAGAGGTGGAGTTATTTGTTTTTGTTAGGCACGGGCAAAACTAGAATTCTAATCACGGATTCAACAGAATTTAGGTGGAGTTATTTGTTTTTGTTAGGCAGGGGCAAAACTAGAATTCTAATCACGGATTCAACAAAATTTAATAGTTTTAATCAAAATTTTGTCTTTGTGTTAAAAATTCGCTTATTTAATAAGTTGCTTTCTTTAGAGCTTAGAATTTCTAAATTCTAAATTCACCTCTATCACCGAGAAAATACCAATTTCCACATTTTTTTACAATGAATATAAATGTTGTACAAAGGATCCTTAGTGCAACATTTATATTCATTGTAAAAAAATGTAAAAATTATTTTATAGCTATCGAAATGTCATGACATGATTTAAAATTATAAGTTTCAAAAGTTTTATTTTCTTCTGAAACTATATGCTCAATTAAATATCACCATATAAATCAAAATGAATGGATTAAATATCACCATATAAATCGAAACGAATGGAGTAACTTCTTATATATAGTTTTAAAAACTAGTAATAAAATATATGAAAGAATTATTCAACTTTCTAAATGGAAATAGTGTCATATAAAACGGAATGGATGGGATATAAGTACAAATATATATACTAGTTCTGTGAACGTGCGTTGCACGTTTATTCCTAAATATTTAGTGTAAATTTTGTATTGTAAGTGACATATTTTATCCCCTTCAAGTCTATTGGTATTTACTTAAAAAATCCATCATTTTTACGATAGAAAGTTCATATATCTTCCTAATAAAAAGACACATCCTTAATTATAAAATTGACTAAAAGTGCATAAAGTAAAAATAACTAACTATTGTACAAATACAATATTAAAATGAGGATACTAAAATACCACAAGGTAGGCTAATGTATACAAAGCAACAAGCACAGTAAATTTTCAATAATAATAACAAAAAAACAATAGAAAGTTGTACAATAACAATAAACAAGAAACATAAATATAAAACAAAATAAATAAAAAGAGACAAGAGAAGAGAACATAGAGATTTTTTCATAATTTTTTTTTCAACTTGTGTCAAATGTCAATATTTATAGGATAGGATTGAGGAACACAAAGAGTTGTCATGAATATGACATTAATCCATTTGAGATCATGGATGAGGATGAGAGGTGGACGTAAAAATCATAATGAATATAATTAGCGGGGGTTACATATATTTACATAATGGAGAGTTATTGGTAATAAAATTTATGTAATGTACTTCACATTAGTACAAATATTTATATATATATATATATATATATATATATAAAAGGATATAATATAGGTTTGTATGATTTTTTTTCTTTTGTGTGAAGGGCAAACATAACCATTCATATTTTGAACAAGTAAATTCACTCGCGCGAAGCGATCAAAAATAAAAATAAAATGTAGCAAATAAATAACCAATTTATAAACAACTAACCAATTCTTTAAATTCCATAAAATTTTCTCCATTCCATTGGATTTAATTCCTCCCAACACAAACACACCTCCTCTAATTTTCCCCTATGTTCTTTCAATATCCTCATAGCAAAAAAACAAAAATCACTAGGCAAATACGCGATGATTCGCCAATAATTTCAATTTCTTCTCGCGCTTGGGATGCATCATCTATCCTCCAGGATGATGAGCACGAAGAGCGCGAAAACGGAGAAAAAAGGCACAATTTTGATGCATAAATATGAGATTGGTAAATTGTTAGGCCAAGGTACATTTGCCAAAGTCTATCATGCAAAGAACCTAAAAACAGGACAAAATGTAGCTGTTAAGGTAATTGACAAAGAAAAAGTCATGAAAGTTGGCTTAATTGACCAAATCAAACGTGAAATTTCTGTTATGAGATTAATTAGGCATCCAAATGTTGTTGAACTTTATGAAGTAATGGCTAGCAAAACAAAAATTTATTTTGCAATGGAATATGTTAGAGGTGGTGAATTATTCAATAAGGTTGCTAAAGGGAGGCTTAAGGAATCAGCAGCGCGAAAATACTTTCAACAATTAATCGCGTCTGTTGATTTCTGTCATAGTCGAGGGGTATATCATAGGGACTTGAAACCCGAAAATATACTCCTGGATGAAACTGGAAACCTAAAGGTTTCTGATTTTGGGTTGAGTGCTCTTTTCAATACGAAAAGACAAGATGGCCTCCTCCATACGACGTGTGGAACTCCAGCGTATGTCGCGCCAGAGGTGATAAATAAGAGAGGATATGATGGCGAAAAGGCGGATATTTGGTCATGCGGGGTGATTTTGTTTGTCTTGTTAGCTGGTTATCTTCCATTCCATGACACAAATTTAATGGAAATGTATAAGAAAATTAGTAAAGGGGTATTTAAATGCCCTGAATATTTCCCTTATGAAGTGAAAAAACTACTTTCAAGAATTCTTGATCCAAATCCATTTTCAAGAATCACATTAGCTAAGCTAATGGACAATAATTGGTTCAAAATAGGATTCAAACAAATTGATAAACCACTAATTTTGGATCAGGAACATGACGATGATTCGCCTCGTAGTGTTTTTGACATTGTGGATGATTCAGATGCAGAGTGTTCTTCAGGACACAAAGAACAGAGTTCATCATCAATAATGAAGCCTACTTGTTTGAATGCTTTCGATATCATTTCTCTTTCTCCTGGTTTTGATCTCTCTAGCTTGTTCGAGAAAGATAAGAGTGGTAGGTCGGATGCTAAATTCACGACACAAAAGTCTGCATCCACTATCGTCTCGAGGCTAGAGGAAGTAGCTTCAATGGGGAGTTTTAAGGTATGTATGACCATCATTTTAAAGGTTAAACTGTTAGGGAGAACACACTTTATTTACTTGGTTAATTTTCGACATGTCCCGACATGCCCACATATAGGCTAGTCTAATTCTTTTTTTTATTAACGATCCGAGCACATGGATTCTTTTTTTTAAAATAGATGATGGTGAAATTTCAACATACTATGTGGAAATTTAACCAAAAGTCGGAAATTTCACTAAGATTGTTCAAGGGTTAAAATATATGATACTTGACCCATACATAGTATAATATCAGTGAAAGATGTTCATCTGACTACCCTTGAGCCTATATGTGACTTTGCTTGAGGGTTCATTTCATCTAAAAGTTTAATCTGACCAACTTTAGCTTATGTGACTTTGCCTCTATGACCATCTTAGCCAAAAGTTTAGTATTTTAGAACGAACAAACTTTATTTACTTTATTATATCTTCAACAGGTGAAGAAAAAAGATGGGATGGTGAAAATGCAAGGAAGCAAAGAAGGGAGAAAAGGGCAATTAGCTATTGATGCAGAAATATTTGAGATTACTCCAGCTTTCCATGTTGTACAAGTGACAAAAAAATCAGGAGACACTGCAGAATACAGGAACTTTTGTGATCAAGGATTAAAGCCTTCATTAAAAGATATAGTTTGGACATGGCAGGGCAATGAGCAACAACAAGTGGAAAATCAAGAAATCAAAACTTAGAGGTAAAGATATGAAAACAAAAAGAAGTTGTGGGGAAAGTTGCCTCTGTGGGACCTACAGATCACGATTTCGAGTTGTGGATTCAGTCATTGATGTTTACGTCGGGTAGTTTGCCTGCATTACAATTTACAACCCTTGGATGAGAGCCTTCTCCATATCTTGCATACTTCGTGCATCGAGCTGGTTTTGTTTTTTTAAATCATGTAGGCATTATGGTCATATCATTTTTTGTCATTGCGCTTTTTGTTTGTTATCTTGATGTTATATGTCCTCCAATTAGTGCTTCCCATGTAAAACATTTACTATATTACTTGCTTATTTGTATTCATATTGTTAATTCCTCTAACAATTTACAAAATGACCGTTCTGCTTCAAGATCTTCAAGAGGATCTTTATTAAATTTACAAGTTCCACCATTTTGCAACACTAATATTAAGAGGAAACAGTGACATTTATTGCATTCAACTAGCATTTCTGAAAACCGAATCATGCACAAAACAAGTGTTAAAACAAAACAAAAAAGTGATCAATTTGGAACAAGAGATTCCAAGAACATGCTCAGCGTGCAAGAAGTTGAATCTTGATCTTCTGTAACGTCCCTACAACATCTTTCATGTTTGTCCTTCTTGCTGGAGATTCAGCACAACAATCTAATGCCACTTTCATGATTGATGCCACAACATCTAGCTTCTTCTGTACGCAATTATCCAATGGTGTTACCAAGTTGGCATCTACAACGTCCATTACTGCCTCTGGAAGTGAATAACTCACCCATTGCTTCAAGTTAAGATCTCCCTCAAAATCACTAGGCTTTCTCCTAGTAAATGTTTCCAGCAACATGATCCCGTAACTATAGACATCACATTTTATTGACACCAGTCCATCCAGTCCATACTCTACAGTTAAACAATTAATTTAAAGATGCAGTATACTTTCCTGATTGGAATTAAAAGGAGAGGAAAAATCAATGTTCAAGTAATTAGCAAAAAAAGAGACGTACCTGGTGCAATATAACCAAATGTTGCTAAGGTTTTTGTGTATAAATCACTCTCATCTTCACCAAGCAGTTTTGAAATACCAAAGTCGCTTAGGTGGGCAACCATATCCTCATCCAGCAAGACGTTACTAGGCTTCAGGTCACAGTGAATCACGGGAGAGGAGGATCCATGATGGAGATATTCCAACGCACATGCCACATCTATCATAATGCTTAGTCTCTGTCTGATGTCTAGGCAGTAGTTGTGTGAATACAAATACTTGTCAAGACTTCCATTAGGCATATACTCGAGCACTAAAGCCTTAAAGTCAAGGTTGGAACAACTAGTGATGACTTTCACGAGATTCCTATGGCGAAGGCTGCGCAAAACTTCACATTCTGTATCGAAACTCTTGAATGCCGCTTCCAGTTGCAGATTGAACACTTTAACTGCAATGGCAGTCCCACTTCTGAGAACACCTTTGAAAACAGAACCAAAACTCCCAGAACCAATCAGATTACTCTCACTGAGAGAATCAGTAGCTTGGAGCAGTTCATAGTATGAAATTCTTTCTCTTTTTACGGTAGGCATTAAATCAGCTTGTTGAGGAGCTTTTTTACCTCTTCTATACCTTATCCATACAAACAAAAGGGTAATAGGAACAAATACAAGTGCAATTCCCAGCACAAGAAATAGAACAAACATTTGTTTCCTATTTGATCTGTGCTTTGATGAAGTGGGGCATGGAGGAACTCTAAATCTTAAAGAACCACACAATGCTTCATTGTCGATGAAAAACTGACTCGATAGGTTCTTGAAAGGACCCCCCGAGGGTATTTCACCGTGCAACTTGTTGAATGAAACATCGAAACACTTGAGGTATTGTAGTTTCTCCAAAGACATGGGAATAGTTCCCGATATATTATTATGTGAAATGTCTAGGTATTCCAAACCTATCATGTTGCTGATTGAGTCAGGTATAGATCCTTGCAACTTGTTGTGACTCAAATAAAGATACATCAGATTTTGCAACCCTCCAATTTCTCTAGGAATTTCATTTGTGAATTGATTCATTGACAGATATATATGTGTCGCAGCCTTTAGATTTCCAATTTCTGGAGGTAAAGAACCAACCATGTTGTTTGATGATAAGTCAAGCTTCTTTAGATCTTTAAGATTACCTAAGCTTGTTGGTATATTGGAACTCAATTTATTGGAACCCATATATATCTCTCTAAGGAAAGTAACATTCCCTAAACAATTAGGAAGAGATCCTGAAAGTTGATTTAGACCCAAGTTTATGAAACCCAAATGATGCAATTTACACATATGATCTCCAATAAATCCTGTAAGTTTGTTGTTGTGCAAGTACAAGCCCTGAAGGTTTCCCAAGTTACGAGTTGATGTAGGAATTGATCCAATCAAGTTATTATTAGAAAGCTCAAGGTCTATTAAATTGCTTAAGTTTCCAACTTCATTTGGAATCTGGCCGTTGATCTTGCAAGCATGGGCATAAAACTTTACTAGAGATATGGAGAAGTTCCCTACGGAGACCGGAAGCATGCCATTTAGAGGGTTGAAAGACAGAAAAAGAAATCTTAAATTTCTGCAATTGGTTAAGGAAGTCAGGAAGCTTAACGATGAGTCGCTGGTTAAATTGTTTCCTGCCAAGTTTAGGTACTGTAGATGAGTCAAATATCCAAGAGAAATGGGAATCAAGCCAGTGAGCTTGTTGTTTGAAAGCTCTAGATTAGTAAGCTTTGAACAATTGGAGATAGAATGAGGAATAGTCCCAACAAGATTGGTTAAGGTATGCAGATAAAGTTCTTCAATGTTGGTTAAGATAGAACCTATGTTTGGTGGGATGGTTCCTGATAGATTGTTGGCTGAAAGATCCATTAGTCTCAGTCGTGATATGTTGAACATCTCCCTTGGAAGTGAACCACTAAAACTATTAGAATGAAGACTAAGTTCCTCCAACTCAACGAGATTTCTCATCTCTTTGGGTATTTCACCTAGCAACACATGAAGAAAGAATGAGTTTAATTACTAGCTAGTTCAATTCAGATTGCTATCACTTTGAATACGTACCAGTAAACCTATTCTCGTTAAGATATAAAAATTGCATCTTGGTTAAGTTGCCAATATCCGGTGGTAAGGATCCCTTGAGATTGTTCCTCCATAGTGAAACAAGTTTCAACGAGGAGATATTGAATATGGAGATCGGGATAGAGCCGGAAATCTGGTTTTTCTTCATGTTTAAATCCACCAAATTAACAAGATTTCCAATTTCTTGTGGAATTATCCCTGCGTTTAATGTGTAATAAAAAAGATGTGAGGTAATTAGATACAATAGTACTAGAATTCATAAGATAAAACATACCTGTGAAATGGTTAGATCCGAGATACAATTTCTGCAAGTTACTCAATCTTCCAATTTCACTATGTATTCGTCCGTCAAACTCATTGCCTGATAAATCCAATATTTGAAGTTGTGAACAATTTGACAAGCTTGTAGGCATGTGACCATGAAGCTTGTTTCCAGATAGATGAAGCTCTTTGAGTATTGGGAGATCATTGCATAAACCATTGGGAAGATTTCCTGATAAGCTATTGTTTGTAAATGCAATGACTTCAATTCTAGAAATATTGAATATTGTGAATGGTATAGAACCCGTAAGCTGATTATCTTGTATGGAAAACCAGTTCAGGTTGTGAAGATTGCCAATCTCTTCCGGGATGTTTCCTTGAAGTAAATTGTCAGATATTTCTAAAGTCTCCAAACTTGAGGCGTTCGAGAGTGACGGGGGAATGGAGCCAGTGAAGCTATTATTTCTAAGACTTAGATATTGAAGTTGGTGTAAAAACCCAAACCAAGAAGGAACCTCCCCACTGAATTTGTTGAAACTTAAATCAAGAAACTTAAGCCGACGCAAGCGTGCCATTTCTTGAGGCAATTTTCCATGGAAGTTGTTACTTCCCAAGTCAAGAGAAATAAGAAATGTGAGATTTCCAAAATTGCGGGGAATCGTGCCTGTAAGAGTCATGCTGGAAAGATTCAAGGACTTCACTCTCTGGTGACGAGAGTCACAAGTGACTCCTACCCAATGACAAACATAAGTAGCAGGAGACCAACTTTCATCCAAGTAATGAAAGGGGTCGGAACTAATTTGGGATTTCAAAGAGAGAAGAGTTAATTGATCCGTAGAAACGTTGGTACGAGTTATGGCTGAACTAGGCATAACATAGTGAAGCAACAAGAGTAATGTTAAAAGAAAAGATGTCAAGGCCTTCTCCATTTTTTTTTGTTGGAAAATGTATTTAGGAGACTTTTCTTTCGACTCTTTTTTTAAAGGAAAAGGAAAAACATATCAGTATTAATGCAACTAAATTATTGTTTCAATGAAACAAAAAAATGTGTCTTTTTTTTTGTTGTCAGTTTGATATCCAAAGTGTTGAAACCACTCAGTTTAGATAAGTAGATAAATTTTTCAAGTTATGTGGTGCACAAATATGACAATATTGGTTACATATATATCATGTCAAATTATTTTAGCACAACTTTCCATTGTCTTCTTGTTGTTGTTTTCACTTTGTTGAGGATGATAAGGAGGAAGTAGACAAAAAAGACTCTGAATTATGCCAAGTCTTGCTTTCATTAAAGGCATAATACATAAATATGCCCTTTAACTTGGCTTCTGGCATCTATGCCCTACAACTTTGGGTGTGTACAAATATGCACTTAAACTTGTATAAAATTGCACAAGTAGACACACATGTCCTATGTGGCATAATACATGTAGGACGCCACATTGGACACAAAACTGCCATGTAGGACGCCACATAGAATGAATGTGTCTATTTGTTCAATTTTATACAAGTTTAAGTGCCTACTTAAGCACACTCAAAGTTGGAGGGCGTAGATGCCAATTAAAGCCAAGTTAAAGGGCATGTTTATGTATTATGCATTCATTAAAGTTGTGCTACATTACAACATCTAAAGTTTTCTTTTAGAAAATCTTCAAAATATATCATATTATCTAGCGGTGTGCAAAAACCGAACCAACTAATAAATCAAAATGGAAAAAGTACTATTGGTTTATAGCTATTGGGTTAACGGTTTATTAATGGTTTTATAAAAAAAAAATTATGAGGTTATCGATTCGGTTTTGGTTTTTTAATATTGGGTTATTGTGTAAACCGATAACCCATTAAGACTATGCTCCCTCTATTCCATACTAACTAAATTTGTGAGACAATGCACACTTATTAAGAAAAATATTCAAGGACATTATTTAAACTATTCTTTTTCACTATTGTCCTTTGCGAAATCATAAATGTAAATTTGTAAGTAGTGCAATTTATCTCGTAAAAAATATCAAACTTCATTAAAAGAAAGAGTAAATATGGAAAAAGTTTCAAACATCCATCTTGACTTTGAACAATGGAAAAAACTCCAAAAATTCAGTTAATATGGAATAGAGGGAGTACTAATTTACTACTCACTATACCAAAAACGATCTTTAGCGGCAATTGATTAATGGCAATAGCCTAATTGCCACTAAAAATGTATTAGGCATATACTCAAGCACTAAAGCCTTAAAATCAAGGTTGGAACAACTAGTGATGACTTTTACGAGATTCCTATGGTGAAGGCTGCGCAAAACTTCACATTCTATATCGAAACTCTTGAATGCTGCTTCCAGTTGCAGATTGAACACTTTAACATGGCAGTCCCACTTCTGAGAACGCCTTTGAAAACAGAACCAATCAGATTACTCTCACTGAGAGAATCAGTAGCTTGGAGCAGTTCATAGTATGAAATTCTTTCTCTTTTTACGGTAGGCATTGAATCAGCTTGTTGAGGAGCTCTTTTACGTCTTCTGTACCTCATCCATACAAACACAAGGGTAATAGGAACAAATACAAGTGCAATTCCCAGCACAAGAAATAGAACAAACAAAAACAAAAAAGTATCTTTTATCCAAGTGTCATTTATTGGTTGTTGTGAGTTTGATATCCAAGTGTTGAAACCACTCATCATATCATATATTATTATAGGCATAATACATAAACATGACCCTTAACTTGGCTTCAGCGAACTACTATGCCCTCCAACTTTGAGTGTGTACAAGTAGGCACTTAAACTTGTATAGAATTGAACAAGTAGACACACATGTCCTACATGGCATAATACACGTAGGACGCCACGTAGGACACAAAATTGCCATGTAGGTGCCATGTAAGACGAATGTGTCTATTTGTTCAATTTTATACAAGTTTAAGTGTCTACTTGTGCACACCCAAAGTTAAAGATCATAGTTGCCAGCTGACGCCAAGTTAAGGGTCATGTTTATGTATTATGCCATTATTATAAGTGGGAAGCTCCAACCTTGAAAGTTGGATTACCATTGTACCCCTACTCTTAATAAAAATGCCACAAATCAACTAATTAATGAAATATTAAATAATAATCATATCATATTATTATACTATTATAACACTACTAATCATATTTTATGTAACCTTATAAAGTTGAGTTACTATAATATCCTTCAACTAGATATTACTTTAAATAAATTTTGTACATACTGTAAAATGCACATTCTTATAAAAAAAAAATATTCAGTTAGAAGAAGGTAGACATTCACCTTTTCCTTCATCTTTAAAAATATACATCTTAATAAAGGTAAATAATAACTTCCATGCATGAATGTGATCAATTGTACATAATATTTTTCATAACCTGTTCAACGTACGCCTTTTCTTCTCTTATCTTTAATTTTTGCTCATTTATCTTCTACCTTTATAGTCTTTTGTTATTCTTTTTATGATCACCTTATAATCTGCAAAAATTTATCAATTCAGTCACTATTGTCGGACTCTATTATGGATTTTTGATCACATGCTCAATAGGGTTTTTTTATTTCTTCCTTCTCTGAGCTTTGATTATGGAAGAAGGAATCGAGAAGAAGATATCAATACTAACAAGTTACTTGGATTACTAAATGATGAGAAAACAATTTTTTAAATAAACTATTAACTAATAAAATAATAAATATTATCAACTGAAGTTGCTTGTCTTTTCAATCATATACAAAAACAAAAAACTATTATCAACTAATATAACGATAAACATTATCAGCTGAAGTTACTTATTTTTTCAATCATATACACAAATAAAAAACTATCAACGTATATCAACCATATTGGATCACAAAATATTATGTTTGCATTTGCAAACATAATTTTATTGCTCATCTTCACATTTAATTATGTGTCAAATTATCAAAAACAAGAAAAATGTCAAGGTTATTAATAATGCACTGAACGCATGAAGAGTTAAATGTAAATAGACGAAAATATTCCTAAAATATTGTTGGACTTTTATATCCTCCTAAATCGAACCTTTTCCTTAAATATAAATGTACAAAAACATAGATTAAATATTTGTCTTGGAATTTTAAGAGTGGTCTTGAAATATTAAAATGATTATTCTGATACATGCATTTTAATATATCAAGATATAACTAACAATATATTACTATAACGTAGACATTCATTAGAACACTAATTAAATGGAATGGTCAATGACACATATATGATTATATTTATGTCTCTAAAATTGAAGAATATTTCTCAATTCTAAAGTAAATTTTCTTTATCAATAAAATTAAAATTCATGTAAGTAACATAAATGCTATAAAGTCTAATATTTATATGATTATGAATAATATAAAATTTGTCTTTCGTGAAATGAAAGAGGAATAACAGTACTAAAGAGAAAAACATATTGTAATTGAAGTTGGATAAAAATGTAACACTTTTGTAAGAGGAGAATTTTTAGTTAGAGAAGTTAAAGTTTTCTGCCTTGCTAATATTCCTGTTTTACAACTCAAAACTTTTAAAATATAGCACATGAATATTATAATTATAATAATGGCAGGGTACAAATTTCTATTTTTTAGCATGTACTCTCCCTATCCAAATCCGGATCGCGAACTGCAGGGCCCATTTGAGGGTGGCGCTCCCAATAGGATTTTCTCCATTCCCAGGGCTCGAACCCGAGACCTCTGGTTAAGGGTGAAACAATCCCACCAATGCACCACAACTCATGTTGGTAAACTACTTGATTCAAATGGACACCCATTACCACTGCACACTTCTTAAGAAACTATAAATAGAGGGGTAGTTTTACTATATCACCCCTTGAATATAATAAATACAATGTCTTGAAAAATGTAATAGAGAAATAACTATAATCATCATATATCATATATTATATTAAAAGTGGGAAGCTCCTATCTTCAAAGTTGGATTACTATCTTGCCCCTCAATTAAATTAAATTAGATATTTTTCTAATTTAATATTAATATTTTAAGATGCTCTCTATTAATTATTTGTCTTTGCTCCATCAAGCTCAAGTTACAAGTTTGTCCTAGGTAATTAACAACATTTTATTCCACTACATGTATATGAGTTGCCATGGTTCAGATCAAACAAATTTGAACTTTTTTTGTATGTGAATTACTTATGCAAGTTAATATGTTGTTGCTTTTAGCATGATAAATTTCTTTATTTATAGGACAATGATTAAGATCTCTACATATTTGAGGCCATTACAAATTAAGCCATGTATGCATTCAAAGGAAGAAAACTATGTAAGTCTACCATAATTTAAAGATGGTTTCTTATAAATATGTTAAATTTGATACTCTTTAAAAATCATCTATAATATGTTTAAATGAAAAACTATTTCTAATATTATTCGTACACTTTTAAATTTCACATGAAAAACTTACTGTTTATTATTTAGATATATTTTTCAAAGAAAAATTAATAAATGAAATTTAAGGAACATAAAGTATGAAATATAAAAAGAGGCAGGAGTTCAATTATTTTTTGTTGAGGAGTTGGGACAAACGGACGAGCATGTCTTGATTTTATTCTCTTCGACAAATTTGAAAAACATTAGATTGATCATATTTGGTTTTAATATTTCTTTGTTAATTTGTTTAGGTGTTTCTTTAGTTATTGTATACTGTCAATATATTTTAATTCATTGAAGGATAATTGCAGAAGATAAAAAGAGGGTCATAAAATGGTATGACCAAGATAATGTGAATAGTCTATGTTATTGCATTAATAGAGCATGTTCATAGATTTCCTTAATAACATTCAATATTTTTTCTTATTATACTGAAATTGTTTGGATTTTAGTTACAATTTAAATTGTAATTAACTCTTTTACTATTGAAATTTCGAATGACTTCAGATATTACTACTCATAATTTTTACATTAATATTACATCTGAGTGGATTTCAAGCAATTGATGTTAAGCTTAGTCATGCATCCAACATTTTTTAATAGTAATGTTTATGAACTTTGTGTGTGTACATTCTCAAAAAATGGTAATTATATATTGAATGTTAAAAATGTCCTAGCTATCTTGTACAGATTGTCATTAATTTCACCTTGGTATTTTTCATTTAAAAAGTTTTTGTTATCCATTGCATCACTTATATTATTTAACATGGGATACACGTACAACGCACGTGTCTAGAGACTAGTTAATGATAAGGGTAAATTAGAAACTTAGTGTAAAATTATCTATTGATTTCATAAAGTGGACAAGTATTGTTAGACATCCAAAATAGCACAGTGGACAACTATTATTAGACGGAGGGAGTACAAAATATAAAAAATATATTCTACTCCCTTTGACCCTAATTACTTGACCAATTTTCCCTTTTTACTTGTCCATTTGGCAAATCAAGAAAGGACAAATTTTTTTACCTATTCTATCCTCAATTAATTAATTTTGAAAAAGGTAGAACTTCTTGAAAATCTTAAATTTTTAATTCATCCACTTCATAATTAATAGGGATAAAGTTATAATGTTGTGGTGGGGGACTGATATAAGGAAGAACATGAAACCATTATATAAAGCACTACCTAGCTTTGTAATATGGGAACTATGGAGGAAAAGGAATAGAATGAAGCATGAAGGGAAGAAAACACCACAATACAGACTGAGCATCAAGGGGAAATCCGAGAATCAGTTCATATGCCTTTTGTGTAAGGAATGAACGAGGAGACATTGACATGCATAGAGAATACTACTAACACAGTTGCAGAAGCAAAGGCTATAATAGAGGCAAGCAAACATAGCAAGCAGTCACAAAACAACCGAATCATCACTCAGACAAATTCAGTGCTTTTATACAAAGTGTTAGAGGGTAAATGGACATGTCCATGGTTAATTGCAGACATGGTAGCAGAGAGCAGAGCATGCTTACAAGGTAAACAATTCATCTTTCAGCATATTCCAAGGGAGGGAAACAAGTTAGCAGACCATCTAGCAAACAGAGCAATAGATAAAGGAAATTTCAGCTCCCTTACAGACTTTAATAGCATGGAGATAGAAGGGAGGAGGATTGTTAACAGTGACAAGCTACTATGTCCATATTTAAGAGTATCAACGTTAAGGGGATAGGGGGCAGCCAAGTCTACAACATGAAGTTTTTCACGAGCATAATATGTACAAAAGCCTTAAAGGCAGCAAAAAAGTGAAATGTTATCTAGCCTATACTATAGCAGCCAACAAAAAGGACTCAACCTAATGGGAGGATTTGGAGGCAAGATGAAACGATTTAACCGGGAGGAAGTCTGCTTCATCATCAATGAAGGGTAGTGGTGCATAGCTTCCCATGCACTCTGTCACAAACCACCTAAAGGAAAGCACGAATCAAAAAGAATGAAAAGAAAGCAAAAATGGAAGACAATGAAAAACAGGGAAAAATCGTACCGAATGAGGAGACTCTCCTCCATTAGCCAAGATCCGACAAAAAGTAGCAATACTTCCAACCCATGGAACCTAAGAACACAACTGGAAAAGAAGGAGATCGTCAGTAGCAAGAAAGGAAAGAGAACTAAAAATCTAGGTTACTTACTCTTGTTAGCTGAATCAACAGCGGTCAAGGAGGCCAACAACATCACATTGATTACCAAAGCAAAAGAAGATAGAGACGGAGATTTGTCCAAGGAGGAAACATAGCTACGAAGCAATGGAAGAAAGATGAAGGGGTGAAGATATAGACAGCGGCACGGAAAAAAGGGGAAATGAAAATGAAAGGGGACCGATTAGGAAACCCTACCTACAAGGATATATATGTCGAGCTAGAGAGGAGAAAGGGCCAGGAGTTAATCGTTGTTCTTTTATTTACTTGTTTCGTTTTTCAATGTTGGGTTAGTGTTGGGTTGGTCCTTCCCGTGGAAGTGTATGGGGGTGTAATTGTTAACTTATTTCAGTATGAATAAAAACCCAAAATTTGCTACAAAAAAAAAAACTATTTTGAACAAAAAAAGGGTAAAGTGGTAAACTCACTACGTCAATCATTGTTTTTTAAAAGGTGTGTCAATTCAAAAGTAAGGAAGTAATTAGGGACAGATGGAGTAATAAATAATTAGATATTCAATTTTAAAGTATTCAGTACTTTAAATTATGCAATAAAGATGTAATGGAAGATAAAAAGCCATTCAAGTGAATGAATTACCTTGCAATAAGTTGCTAGGTGGAAGTCCAAACATTTAAAAGTAACTTCTCTTATTTAATTTTAAGCTAAACAATTTGAATAGTTTCCATTGATAAAATTATATACATATTTTTTCCCCACAAAATACATTATTTTGTTGTCTTCTCATTTTGGGTGACAGTAAAGGTATCAAAAATAACCCAAACACAGGTAACCCGCCCATAATTTTAAGGGTTGGGCTCATGATAATTTGAATTGGGTTCAATCTCAACCCATTCAAGTCTTAACCCATTTTAAGAGAATTCTCAATTGAGCCCAATTTAATCTCCAATGTCAACCCGTTTTAAGACTCTTTATTTGCATTGATATAATGTATATTCCTATATATAAGGTATGAATTATTATCTATTTAATACCTTTTAGAATTTATATATTCATTTGTAACTTTTTAAAAAAAAACAATCTTGAGTTGAAATTCAAATTGTGGTTATAAAAATTAAATATCAATATGTTAAAATTATTGAAATTAAGCGGGTCAAGACCCATTTCAATCCATTTTAATATCTCCAGTTTCAATCAAATCCGCCCATTTGACACCCCTAGGTGACAGTAGCATGTGAGTTGATTTATCTCACAAAATTAAACTTCTTATACATTTAATGGAAATATATAAGGAAATTAGTAAAGGGGTATTTAAATGCCCTGAATATTTCCCTTATGAAGTGAAAAAACTACTTTCAAGAATTCTTGATCCAAATCCATTTTCAAGAGTCACATTAGCTAAGCTAATGGATAATAATTGGTTCAAGAAAGGGTTCAAACAAATTGATAAACCACTAATTTTGGATCAAGAACATGACGATAATTCGCCTCGTAGTGTTTTTGATATTGTGGATGATTCCAATGCAGAGTGTTCTTCAGGACGCAAAGAACAGAGTTCATCATCAATAATGAAGCCTACTTGTTTGAATGCTTTCGATATCATTTCTCTTTCTCGTGGTTTTGATCTCTCTAGCTTGTTCGAGAAAGATAAGAGTCGTAGGTCGGATGCTAGATTCACGACACAAAAGTCTGCATCCACTATCGTCTCGAGGCTAGAGGAAGTAGCTTCAATGGGGAGTTTTAAGGTATGTATGACCCTCATTTTAAAGGTTAAACTATTAGGGAGAACACACTTTATTTATTTGGTTAATTTTCGACATGTCCCAACATGCCCACATATAGGCTAGTCTAATTCTTTTTTTTATTATCGATCCGAGCACATGGATTCTTTTTTTTATAATAGATGATGGTGAAATTTCAACATACTATGTGGAATTTAACCAAAAGTCGGAAATTTCACTAAGATTGTTCAAGGGTTAAAATATATGATACTTGACCCATACATAGTATAATATCAGTGAAAGATGTTTATCTGACCACCCTTGAGCCTATATGTGACTTTGCTTGTGGGTTCATTTCATCTAAAAGTTTAATCTGACCAACTTTAGCTTATGTGACTTTGCCTCTATGACCATCTTAGCTAAAAGTTTAGTATTTTAGAACGAACAAACTTTATTTACTTTATTATATCTTCAACAGGTGAAGAAAAAAGACAGGATGGTGAAAATGCAAGGAAGCAAAGAAGGGAGAAAAGGGCAATTAGCTATTGATGCAGAAATATTTGAGATTACTCCAGCTTTCCATATTGTACAAGTGACAAAAAAATCAGGAGACACTGCAGAATACAGGAACTTTTGTGATCAAGGATTAAAGCCTTCATTAAAAGATATAGTTTGGACATGGCAGGGCAATGAACAACAACAAGTGGAAAATCAAGAAATCAAAACTTAAGGTAAAGATATGAAAACAAAAAGAAGTTGAGGGGAAGGTTGCCTCTGTGGGACCTACAGATCACGATTTCGAGTTGTGGATTCAGTCATTGATGTTTATGTCGGGTAGTTTGCCTGCGTTACAATTTACAACCCTTAGATGAGAGCCTTCTCCATATCTTGCATACTTCGTGCATCAAGCTGTTTTTGTTTTTTTAAATCATGTAGGCATTATGGTCATAGCATTTTTTGTCATTGCGCTTTTTGTTTGTTATCTTGACGTTATATGTCCTCTAATTAGTGTTTCCCATGTAAAACATTTACTATATTACTTGCCTATTTGTATTCATATATTTAATTCCTCTAACAATTTACAAAAAGATCATTCTGCTTCAAGATTTTCAAGAGGATCAATTTGGTTTTAGTTTTAAAGAGGAACAGTGACATTTATTGCAACCAACTAGCATTTCTGAAAACAGAATCATGCACAAATCAAGTGCTGAAACAAAACAAAAAAAAAAGCAATCTTTCCATAAAACAAACAAGTGATCAATTTGGAACAAGAGGTTCAAAGAACATGCTCAGCGTGCAAGAAGTTGAATCTTGATCTTCTGTAACATCCCTACAACATCTTTCATGTTTGTCCTTCTTGCCGGAGATTCAGCACAACAATCTAATGCAACTTTCATGATTGCAGCCACAACATCTAGCTCCTTCTGTAAGCGATTCTCCATTGGTGTTATCAAGTTAGCATCTACAACATTCATTACTGCCTCTGGGAGTGAATAACTCACCCATTGCTTCAAGTTAAGTTCTCCCTCAAACTCACTAGGCTTTCTCCTAGTAAATGTTTCCAGCAACATAATCCCATAACTATAGACATCACATTTTATTGACACCAGTCCATCCAGTCCATATTCTACAGTCAAACAATTAATTTAAAGATGCAATATACTTTCGTGATTGGAAAAAAAGAGAGATGAAAAATCAATGTTCAAATTAGCAAAAACAAAGAGACGTACCCGGTGCAATATAGCCCAATGTTGCTAAGGTTTTAGTGTATAAATCAGTCTCATCTTCACCAAGCAGTTTTGAAATACCAAAGTCGCTTAGGTGGGCAACCATATCCTCATCCAGCAAGACGTTACTAGGCTTCAGGTCACAGTGAATCACGGGAGAGGAGCATCCATGATGGAGATATTCCAACGCACATGCCACATCTATCATAATGCTTAGTCTTTGCCTGATGTCTAGGAAGCAGTTGTGCGAATACAAATACTTCTCAAGACTTCCATTAGGCATATACTCAAGCACTAAAGCCTTAAAATCAAGGTTGGAACAACTAGTGATGACTTTAACGAGATTCCTATGGCGAAGGCTACGCAAAACTTCACATTCTGTATCAAAACTCTTGAATGCTGCTTCCAGTTGCAGATTGAACACTTTAACTGCAATATGAGTTCCACTTCTGAGAATGCCTTTGTAAACAGAGCCAAAACTTCCAGAACCAATCAGATTACTCGCGCTAAGCGAATCAGTTGCTTGGAGCAGTTCATAGTATGAAATTCTTTCTCTTGTTATGATAGGCAATGAATCAGCTTGTTGAGGAGCTCTTTTACCTCTTCTATACCTCATCCATACAAACACAAGGGTAATAGGAACAAATACAAGTGCAATTCCCAGCACAAGAAATAGAACAAACATTTGTTTCCTATTTGATCTGTGCTTTGATGAAGTGGGGCATGGAGGGACTCTAAATCTTAAAGAACCACACAATGCTTCATTGTCGATGAAAAACTGACTCGAGAGGTTCTTGAAAGGACCCCCCGAGGGTATTTCACCATACAATTTGTTGTCAGAAACATTGAAATACTTTATGTTTTGAAGTTTCTCCAAAGACATAGGAATGGTTCCTGATATATTATTATGAGAAAGGTCTAGGAATTCCAAACCTATCATGTTGCCCATTGAGTCAGGTATAGATCCTTGCAACTTGTTGTGTCTCAAAGAAAGATGCAACAGTTTTTGCAATCCTCCAATTTCTCTAGGAATTCCATTTGTGAATTGATTCATTGACAGATATATATGTGTCGCAGCCTTTAGATTTCCAATTTCTGGAGGTAAAGAACCAACCATGTTGTTTGATGATAAGTTAAGCTTCTTTAGATCTTTAAGATTACCTAAGCTTGTTGGTATATTGGAACTCAATTTATTGGAATCCATATATATCTCTCTAAGGAAAGTAACATTCCCTAAACAATTAGGAAGAGATCCTGAAAGTTGATTTAGACCCAAGTCTATCAAACCCAAATTATGCAATTTACATATATGATCTCCAATAAATCCTGTAAGTTTGTTGTTGTGTAAGTACAAGCGCTGAAGGTTTCCCAAGTTACGAGTTGATGTAGGAATTGATCCAATCAAGTTATTATTAGAAAGCTCAAGGTCTACTAAGCTGCTTAAGTTTCCAACTTCATTTGGAATCTGGCCGTTGATGTTGCAAGCACTGGCATAAAAATTTACAAGAGATATGGAGAAGTTCCCTATGGAAACCGGAAGCATGCCATTTAGAGGGTTGAAAGACAGAGAAAGAAATCTTAAATTTCTGCAATTGGTTAAGGAAGTGAGGAAGCTTAAAAATGAATCACTGGTCAAATTGTTTCCTTCCAAGTTTAGGTCCTGTAGACGAGTCAAATATCCAAGAGAATTGGGAATCAAGCCACTGAGTTTGCTGTGTGGAAGTTCTAGAATACTAAGTTTTGAACAATTGGAGATAGAATGAGGTATAGTCCCAACAAGATTGGTTAATTCACTCAGATAAAGCTCTTCAATGTTGGGTAAGACAAAACCTATATTTGATGGTAGAGTTCCTGATATATTATTGTATGAAAGTTCAATTTTTCTCAGTCGTGATATGTTGAAGATCTCCATTGGAAGTGAACCACTAAAACTATTCAACCCAAGACTAAGTTCCTCCAACTCAACGAGATTTCTTATCTCTTTGGGTATTTCACCTGTCAACACATGAAGAAAGAATAAATACTAACAATTGGTTAAGTTGCTATCACTTTGAATACGTACCAGTAAACCTATTCTCGTCTAGATATAAAACTTGCATCTTGGTTAAGTTGCCAATCTCCGGTGGTAAGGATCCCTTGAGATTGTTCTTCCCTAGTGAAACAATTTGCAACGATGAGATATTGAATAGGGAGATCGGGATAGAGCCGGTAATCTGGTTTATCCCCACGTCTATCTCCACCAAATTAACAAGATTTCCGACTTCTTGTGGAATTATCCCTGCATTTAATGTGTAATAAAAAAAAATCTGAGGTAATTAGATACAATAGTACTAGCATTCATAAGATAAAACATACCTGTGAAATGGTTAGATTCAATATCTAATGTCTGCAAGTTACTCAATCTTCCAATTTCACTATGTATTGATCCATCAAACTGATTTGTTGATAAATCCAATATTTGAAGTTGGGAACAATTTGACAAGCTTGTAGGCATATGACCATGAAGCTTGTTTTCAGACAGATAAAGCCCTTTGAGTATTGGGAGACCATTACATAAACCATTGGGAAGATTTCCTGATACGCTATTGCCTGAAAATGCAATGACTTCGATTCTAGAAATATTGAAAATTGTCAATGGTATAGAACCCGTAAGCTGATTATCTTGTATGGAAAACCAGTTCAGGTTGTGAAGATTGCCAATCTCTTCCGGGATGTTTCCTTGAAGTAAATTGTCAGATATTTCTAAAGTCTCCAAACTTGAGGCGTTTGAGAGTGACGGAGGAATGGAACCAGTGAAATTGTTATTCCTAATATTTAGAAACTTAAGTTGTAATAAGAACCCAAACCAAGAAGGAACCTTCCCACTGAATTTGTTGAAACTTAAATTAAGAAACTTAAGCCGACGCAAGCGTGCCATTTCTTGAGGCAAATTTCCAATGAAATTGTTGCTTCCCAAGTCAAGAGAATGAAGAAATATGAGGTTTCCAAAATCTCGTGGAATTCTGCCGGTAAGAGCCATGTCAGAAAGATTCAAGGACTTCACTCGCTGGTGACGAGAACCACAAGTGACTCCTACCCAACGGCAAACAGAAAGAGCGGGAGACCAGCTTTCATTCAATAAGTGAAAGGGATCTGAAATGATTTGGGATTTCAAAGACAGAAGAGCTAATTGATCAGTGAAAATGTTAGTTTTGGCCATAACACAGTGAAGCAACAAGAGTATTGTTAAGAGGAAAAATGTGAAGGCTTTCTCCATAAGTACAAATATTAATAGGAAAATGGTATGGCTAGTAACATGTGGTTTTGAGGCTTTAAATAGCAATGAGATCAACATGATTATTTTTTTTTTTTAAATTACTTTTATTTATTCATTCTGTCATATCAATACTAATAATCAATTAGAAATGTACATATGGTGCAAAAATTCCTCTAATCAACCAAAAACTTTTGCAAGTCAACCAAGTCTCTTGCTTCATTTTCTCTCTAATTGTGTGGTGAAAAGTGCCACATTTATTAACTTATACGATATGCTCGAGAAATATTCTTTAGACTGTGATGAACTATTTGCTAGATTATGAGGGTGTTTTTATTTTAGGGAATTTTCCAGGTTATGTGGACCCAAAGACTTGACAAAATTGGTTATGACTTAAGGCCAAATATACACCAAGTCTTTGCTACCATAAATGTGGTGGCAAAATTATTCCTCCATACCACATTTTATTTTTCAAACATCTTTCGTGTACATGCTCCATGTCATCAAATAATCTGAAAGTAAAAGAAATTAAGAATGTACAAGTTAACAATTACTATGCATATAACAAGTATATCTAATAGAGTAGGAACCAATGCTATTTTGTTCTTTGGCATTCAGTTTTCAGATACAAACAATGTTGGATAGTGTTGATGGGCAATCAGTTGTTCACAACTTGAATTTTGTTATTACAAAGTAAAGGACCCGCTTCGATCTTACAATTCTTATTCACACTCTTCAATATTGTTCTCTGAACACAGATCTTGGAAAACAATAAGTTACAACTCAATTGAACTTCCTAGTACACAATAACTAGACTAGAAGATTGTAAAACATATGACTATGAAACAGTTCTTCAAGTTGGTCGTTTGTATCAGGTGCAATTGTGTTCTGCTTTTTCTTCTCAGTATGAGTGTGTGAGTCTCATTGGTGATTCTTGTGTTGCTTGGATGCTTGAGTCTATTCATATTTGGACTTCTGTCTTGGATATGCCTTGTACAGACTCGTGATCTTTTCTACTTGAGACTCCTTTTATTCAGAGAGTCCTAACACAAGTTAGACTTTGGATGCCTGAACATGCTCAATGACCACCATAATCAGTCAAAAGTTCTGAATGAGTGTAATTTGATGAATCGAGAAAATCATTGTAGAGTTATATTATTTGATTCTAAATCCTTCATTTGTTGAAGTGCAACTCTGAAATAAGCTGCAAAAAAGATCATTTATTTGGGAGCAATTTCAGAATGCATTAGTTTTTTCGTAAGATGTACAACAACATATCCAGGTGGGATTGGGGGAAGGAAGGATGCAACACTAGGACTTCCTAAGGGTCACCACGACAGAGACTTGACGACTATGGTGGAGATGAGCAATATCAACTAACAATAGCAAAATTAAAGGTAAAAGTGTTGGATATTTGCCCTGAGTTTCTTATCATAATTAGGTTTTCCTTTTCCTAAAAGGAAAACACAAAGTCTCCATATTTGACTAGTTTTTTTCTTATAGGAAAATATTTAAGACTCTATAAATAGAGGCTCACTCCTTCTAACTTAATAGCATTCACAATGTAGTCCTAGAGGGCTTTGAGAGTATTGTGTAGGGGGAGAATTTGTGAGACATAAGTGTTACGTTAACATTTGTGTGCACCTCTTTTTATTCCGAGTGAATTGTGTGAGGTTACTTCTCTTGATATTTTGTACTCTCATATTTATATAGTGAATTACTCATCTTCTCTTGTGGACGTAGGCCGATTGACCGAACCACGTTAAATCTTTTGTGTCTTTTGGTATATTTCTCGTTTGTTTTCTTACTCGTGGTCTTTCGAGGTTTGCTTTATTAACTTCCGCATGACACCCTAATTGTTTCGATCCTAACAAAAAGAACACAAACTCACTCATCCTCTGCATCAGTAAAAAGCACCCAGTTTGCTACCGCTGTAGCTTATGGGTATGCATGGCAGCACTAAATAAAAGGATAGAAGCGCTGAATTCATTCTGCTTGAAGAATTGCATGATGGTCAATTTAGTTTTAGTTAAAAGGAAATATTGAGATTTATTGCACCATCTAGAATTTATGAATACAGAATCATGCACAGATCAAGTACTATAAAAAAGAAGCAATCATTACATAAGTCCAACAACTTAGAAAACATCTGCAACAAATAAGTGATCGATTTGGAACAAGAGATTCTGAGAACATGCTCAACATGCGAGAAGTTGAATCCTAATCTTCTGTAGCATCCCCGCAACATCTTTCATATTTGTCCTTCTTGCTGGAGATTCAACACAACAATCTAGCGCAACTTTCATGATTGATGCCACACAATCTAACTTCTTCTCAAAGTGATTATCCGTTGGTGATACCAAATTGGCATCTACAACATCCATTACTGCCTCAGGAAGTGAATAACTCACCCATTGCTTCAAGCTAAGATCTCCCTCAAACTCACTAGGCTTTCTCCTAGTAAACATTTCCAACAACATGATTCCGTAACTATAGACATCACATTTTATTGACACTAATCCATCCAGTCCATACTCTACAGTCAAACAATTAATTTAAAGATGTAATATATGTTCTTGGAGGGGAAAAAAGAAGAGGAAAAATCAATGTTCAGATTAGAAAAAACAAAGAGATGTACCTGGTGCAATATAACCCAATGTTGCTAAGGTTTTAGTGTATAAATCAGTCTCATCTTCACCAAGCAGTTTTGAAATACCAAAGTCGCTGAGGTGGGCAACCATATCATCATCCAGCAAGACGTTACTAGGCTTCAGGTCACAGTGAATCACGGGTAATGAGCACCCATGATGGAGATATTCCAACGCACATGCCACATCTATCATAATGCTTAGTCTCTGCCTGATGTCTAGGAAGTAGTTGTGCGAATACAAATACTTCTCAAGACTTCCATTAGGCATATACTCGAGCACTAAAGCCTTAAAATCAAGGTTGGAACAACTAGTGATGACTTTCACAAGATTCCTATGGCGAAGGCTACGCAAAACTTCACATTCTATATCAAAACTCTTGAATGCCGCTTCCAGTTGCAGATTGAACACTTTAACTGCAATGGCAGTCCCACTTCTGAGAACGCCTTTGTAAACAGAACCAAAACTTCCAGAACCAATCAGATTACTCTCACTAAGCGAATCAGTTGCTTGGAGCAGTTCATAGTATGAAATTCTTTCTCTTGTTACGGTAGACAATGAATCAGCTTGTTGAGGATCACTTTTACCTCTTCTATACCTTATCCATACAAACACAAAGGTAATAGGAACAAAAACAAGTGCAATACTCAGCACAAGAAATAGAACAAGCATTTTTTTCCTATTTGATCTATGCTTTGATGATGTGGGGCATGGTGGGACACTAAACCTTGAAGAACCACACAATGCTTCATTGTCGATGAAAAACTGACTCGAGAGGTTCTTGAAAGGACCCCCCGAGGGTATTTCACCATACAGCTTGTTGACAGAAACATTGAAATACTTTAGGTTTTGAAGTTTCTCCATAGACATAGGAATGGTTCCTGATATATTATTATGAGAAATGTCTAGGAATTCCAAACCTACCATGTTGCTCACTGAGTCAGGTATAGATCCTTGCAACTTGTTGTGCCTCAAAGAAAGATGCACCAAATTTTGCAATCCTCCAATTTCCCTAGGAATTCCATTTGAGAATTGATTCATCGACAGATCCATCTGTGTCGCAGCTTTTAGATTTCCAATTTCTGGTGGTAAAGAACCAACCATGTTGTTTGACGATAAGTCAAGCTCTATTAAATCCTTGAGATTCCCTAAGCTTGGTGGTATATTGGAAATCAATTTATTGGAACTAAGATGTATCAATCTAAGGGAAGTAACATTCCCTAAACAATTAGGAAGAGATCCTGAAAGTTGATTTTGTCCCAAGTAAATAGCACCCAAATGCTGCAATTTACAGATGTCATCTCCAATAAATCCTGTAAGTTTGTTGTCACTCAAGTTGAAGCGCTGAAGGTTTCTCAAGTTTCCAATTGATGTGGGAATTGATCCAACCAAGTTGTTTTTAGAAAGATCAAGCTCTAACAAGTTGCTTAAGTTCCCAACTTCATTCGGAATTCGCCCTTTAATTTTGCAATAACTGGCGTAAAACATTGTAAGAGAAGTGGAAAGGTTCCCTGCAGATACTGGAAGCATGCCGTTTAGAGGGTTCAAAGATAGAAAAAGAATTGTTAAATTTCTGCAATTGGTTAAGGAAGTGAGGAAGCTAAACGATGAGTCACTTGTTAAATTGTTTGCTGCCAAGTTTAGGAACTGTAGATTAGCCAAATATCCAAGAGAATTGGGAATCAAGCCAGTGAGTTTATTATTTGAAAGCTCTAGATTAGTAAGTTTTGAACAATTGGAAATAGAATGAGGTATAGTCCCAACAAGATTGGTTAAGCCACCCAAATAAAGCTCTTCAATGTTGGGTAAGACAGAATCTATGTTTGATGGTAGAGTTCCTGATAGATTATTGTTTGTAAGAGAAATTATCCTCAAGCGTGAAGTACTGTTGAACATCTCTATTTGAAGTGAACCACTAAAACTATTTAACCCGAGACTAAGTACCTCCAACTCCATGATATTGCTTATCTCTTTGGGTATTTCACCTAAAGAAATTATGAATGAGTTAGTTCAAGCTAGTATATATAAGTTTATAATTTTGCTATCACTTCGAATACGTACCAATAAATGCATTTTCTCTAAGATCTAGAATCTGTATCTTGGTTAAGTTGCCAATCTCCCGTGGTAAGGATCCCTTGAGATTGTTCCGCCATAGTCCAAAAAGTTGCAACGAGGAGATATTGAATATGTTGATCGGGATAGAGCCACTAATCTGGTTATCCTCCATGCCTAAATCCACCAAATTAACAAGATTTCCAAACTCTTGTGGAATTATTCCTGCAGTTCAAGTTCAATATTACAAGTGTTCATAAAAGAATTAATAGTGTTGTAGCTAGGATCGTACCTGTGAAATGGTTAGATCCAAGATACAATATCTGTAAGTTACTCAATCTTCCAATTTCACTATGTATTCGTCCGTCAAACTCATTGCCTGATAAATTCAATATTTGAAGTTGTGAACAATTTGACAAGCTTGTAGGCATATGACCACGAAGTTTGTTTGTGGATAGATAAAGCCCTTTGAGTATTGGGAGACCATTACATAAACCATTGGGAAGATATCCTGATAAGCTATTGTCCACAAATGAAATGAATTCGATTCTAGAAATATTGAAAACTGTGAACGGTATAGAACCCGTAAGTTGATTATTTTGTATGGACAACAATTTCATCTTGTGTAGATTGCCGATTCCTTCTGGAATGTTCCCTTGAAGTAAATTGCGAGATAAATCTAAAGCCTCCAACCTTGAGGCATTCGAGAGTGACGGAGGAATAGAACCTATGAGATTATTTCCATACAAGCTTAAAACTCTCAGGTTTACAAGACTTCCAATCACTTTTGGGATTTCACCCTCTATGGAATTGAAATTCAGATTCAAAGTCTCAAGTGTGGAAATATTAGAAAATGAAGAAGGGATGGAACCAATGAAACTATTATTTCCAAGATGTAGAACTTGAAGTTGGTGTAAAAACCCAAACCAAGAAGGAATTTCCCCTCTAAAGTTGTTGAAACTTAAATCAAGAAACTTAAGTCGATGCAAATATGCCATTTCTTGAGGCAAATTTCCGTGGAAATTGTTGCTTCCCAAGTCAAGAGAACCAAGAAATGTGAGGTTTCCAAAATCACGGGGAATCCTACCTGTAAGAGCCATGTTGGAAAGATTCAAGGACTTCACTCGCTGGTGATGAGAACCACAAGTGACTCCTACCCAACGACAAACAGAAATAGCAGGAGACCAACTTTCATTCAAGAAGTGAAAGGGGTCTAAAATGATTTGAGATTTTAAAGAAAGAAGAGCTAATTGATCAGTGGTAATGTTTGTTTGGGTCATAACATAGTGAAGCAACAAGAGTATTGTTAAGAGAAAAATAGTGAAGGCTTTCTCCATTAGTGCAAATATTGGTACTAGTAACCTGTGGTTTTTGAGACTTTAAATAGCAATAAGATCTCTTTTTAGGAGATTTTTCCACTCAATACCAAATCTTGCTTTCATATTTTCTAGAATTCTGTAGTCAAAAGTAGTGCTGCATTTATCAACTTACTACTCCTACAATATGTATGAGAGGTTGGAAAAAAGTTGAAGTGGTAGACCAAGAAAAAAATATTACTAGTGTTTGACTTGGAAAGGAGTCACCACTAACTTCTATAATCATAATGTAAGCATGCTCAAGATATAGTGTACAATTTCTTCAAGATATACTCTTATTAGTTACTTCGAGTTTGTGAAAGAATCCAAACCAAGAAGAACCTCACCTATGAAGTTAGTTAAACTTAAATCAAGAAACTTAAACCGACGCAAGTGTGCCATTTTTTGAGGCAAATTTCCCTGGAAATTGTTGTTTACTGTTAGAGTGAGTTAAAGTCTCACATTAGTTAGGGAATAGACTGACGATCTATTTAATAGACTTGGGCAATCCTCCCCTCTTGAGTTAGGCTCACGTTCAAGGACTTCACTCGTTGGTTGCTCCAACCCAATGACAAATAGAAATAGCGGGAGACCAACTTCCATTCAAGAAGTGGAAGGGGTCCGAAATGATTTGTGATTTCAAAGAAAAATTCTAAAAAAATTCCTTTTAGGATTCATCCTGTCATATCAATACTAATACCACTAAACCAATCAAGTCTTTCACATCTCAATCAAAATTTGTAAAATATGGTGGCAAAAAATTCCTCTAATCACCCAAAGACATGGCAAGTCAACCAAGTCTTGCTTTATTTATTGTGTGCTTAATTCTTTGTCAATAGTCTTGCTTTCATATTCTCTAGAATTGTATGAT
Organism: Solanum appendiculatum; assembly: GCA_018342035.1. NCBI lineage: Eukaryota > Viridiplantae > Streptophyta > Magnoliopsida > Solanales > Solanaceae > Solanum > Solanum appendiculatum. Next base: position 910,018 of record JAGDQO010001400.1, on the reverse strand, counting down.
GAAAAGTAGTGCCACATATACTAACTTACACTATACTAATGATATTATTCTTTTTGTCTTAGGTAATAGCAACTCTCTAGCTTTTATGCTAAACACCCTCAAGGACTAGGAACACACCTCTGGTCAACTAGTGAACATGAATAAATCTTGCTATTTGATGGCTCCAAACACATATACGTAACTGGTAAAGTTGGTGACATGTGACAGAAGGTGTGAAAATAGCCTTTTGTAGAGATGCAGGGTAAGGACCCTTATAGTTAAGTCCTTCGACGAATCTCATACATAGCAGGAGCTTAGTACATCGAATTGTTGTAGGCACTTGTGAAGAAAAAAGGTGGCATACTTTAGTGGCCAAGATCACTGGAATGTTACAAGGAAAATTATTGTCTTATAGGGGCAGAGGTGCTATTATTAAAGCAATTTTACAAGCCATCTATCTATCCTTACTTACACTATCTCTGTGATTGATCCCCTAAAACAATGAAGAAGCAAATTGTGAGTTGTATTGCTAACTTTTCCAGCTCGCCTAGTTTGTTACGTCAATTCCAAAAGGATAAGTTCTATTGGAATTGATAAAGTTCCATGGAGTTCATAATTACATAAAAGGACTAGTTAAAGTAGTGGTTGAGGCGCATAGAGGCACTTCTACGACGATTGCCGTACTCCCAGCTTTTTGGCTCAATTTGAAGAATTCATGATTTATATATGTTTGAGGCCGGTGAAAGAAAATGCGGAATAAAGATTGATTTCACATAATGGAAAGATGGGACTTGAGAATATCTCTCTCCACTGGAACATATAGTGGAAAAGGACCTCTGCTAAATTTGTTTTCCTAATATAGTAATATCTCATTATTATTGTTTTATCATATTTTTGACCTCTGATTTATGCATCATTTCTTAATTACCTTTTCCTCAAGTGTCGTCATCTTTTTGTTATTATATTTTCTATAATTGCATTGACAGTCCATTTGGGCTAAAGATAATATACAAATATCCTCATAACTTATACATGTATTAGTTACGTTGATTTTTAAATTGCAAAACAAACATCGTATTAATTTTAGACATGAATAACTAGCTACTAAATGTTGCATAACTTATGGAGGGATTAATACATGAATAAGTTGCTTCTTTACTAGCTACAATTGGCCTCTTAGCAAGTTATGCAGCTGTTAGTAATGCTCTTATTCGGTAGGGCATCTCTATATAATTTTATGCAGGGACTAGTCATTCATGTATTAGTTATTTCACCTTTTATACTGCATAAAACAATGCATAGATTCCCTCATAACTTATGTATGTATTAGTTATGCGAGTTTTTGAATTGCATATCAAACACCGTATTAATTTTATACATGAATAATTTAACTCCTAACCAACTGTCAAATATGATATTACTTATGCACGATTTAATACCTGCATAACTCACCATCAAACCAGCTACCAAACGACCCCTTAGTTATAGTTCAAGGTAAATGTGCTTAACCAAATATTATGAGGATCAAAACAGAAATTCATCAATAATATAGGGATTAAGAGTGCAAATATTATTTTTTTGAAAAAAAATTATTACAATAATGGACAAATTGGTAATTACCTAAAACTTTAGGGGCCTAAATGAATATCTAAAAAAACAGAAAGAAAGAAAGTAAAGACAGAGAGGAAGAAGAAAAAAAACCACTAGAGGAAAGAGCTGTATTCACATGGGATGCTGTTTTAACTAATGGGTCCTTTCTCTCTCTCTCTCTCCTCTTTCTCTCTCTTAATTCAACCGACAATTATGAGCTTTGAATCATAAAGTTAGAGTGGACTGAAGAAAAAAAAAATTCTTCTTCTTCCTTCTTTCTAATTTCCCTTTTCTTGTTTTTTTTTTTCAAATTTTTTTCTTTGATTTGGAGCTGGGAAATTATGGCTGATGATAAGGTAACCATTTTGGTTTCTGGGTATTTTTTTTTTATGTACAAAAACTTTGTAACTTTACTTGTTAAGTTGTTTTTTTCTGCTAGTTTCATTTCTTGGAATATTTGTGTTGTTGCCTCTTTAGATTAAATTTTAGTACTAATCTGAGTTTTAAGGATCATTTTGCTTTGTGGGTATTTTTGTTATGTACAAAAAGATTATAACTTTACTTGTTATATGTTGTTTTTCTTTCCTCTAGTTTCAATTTTTGGAAAAATTTTAGGGGAATATTTGTGTTGTTGTTGGCCTTTAGATCAAGTTTCAGTACTAATCTAAGTTTAACTACTATTTTGCTTTCTGGGTATTTTTTTTATGTACAAAAAGATTATAACTTTACTTGTTAAGTTGTTTTCTTTTGCTAGTTTCATTTTTGGAAATATTTGTGTTGTTGCCTCTTTAGATCAAAGTTCAGTACTAATCTGAGTTTAAATGCCATTTTGCTTTCTGGGTATTTTTTTTATGTACAAAAAGATTATAACTTTACTTGTTATATGTTGTTTTCTTTCTGCTAGTTTCAATTTTTTGGAAGATTTTAGGGGAATATTTGTGTTGTTGCCCTTTAGATCAAATTTCAGTACTAATCTGAGTTTAAATTCTATTTTGCTTTCTGGGTATTTTGTTCTAGGTACAAAAAGTTCATAACTTTACTTGTTATATGTTGTTTTTCTTTCTGCTACTAGTTTCATTTTTTGGAAGTTTTTAGTGGGAATATTTGATGTTGTTGTTTCTTGGATTCAAAGTATAATTGCCCCTTTAGATCAAATTTCACTACTAATTTGAATTTAAATACCATTTTGCTTTCTGGGTATTTTTTTATGTATAAAAAGTTCATAACTTTACTTGTTAAGTTGTTTTCCTTCTGCTAGTTCCATTTTTGGAAATTCTTTGTGGAAATATGTAGGTTGTTGTTTCTTGGATTCAAAGTATATTGCTCCTTTTGATTAAATTTCACTACTAATCTGAGTTTTATTACCATTTTGCTTTCTTGTTATTTTTTTTATGTAGAAAAAGTTCATAACTTTACTTGTTAAGTTGTTTTCTTTCTGCTAGTTTCATTTTTGGGAAACTTTATTGGGAGTATTGGTTGTTGTTTCATTACTAATCTGAGTTAAAATACCCGCAGCACTGTACAAATCTGCTTCGCTTTTTTTTTGGTTGTCTTTTTTGTGATTCTTGATTGCAAATCCAGGTCTAGTCTTTAGCTTCTAGTTGAGAAAATATCTGAGCATTTCAGAGGAGGTATTTTTTTTGTATTGTATTTCAGAATTTCTTCATATTGAATTAAAAATAAGAGCTTTGTCTAGTATGAGCTTGTTATCCCTTTCTCTGAATCTCAAAATAGCAATTTTGTGCTCTCAAAATTAGTTTCAGTTTCAAAGATTGATTTCTTTTGTCATTCAAGATTTTTGCTGATATGGTAGTTTTTTAGAAATTTAGCTGATGATATATAGTTGACCTGATCTTTGTTAAGCCTTTTCGGGATGCCTGCTACCTTCAAGAATATGTACCTATTAAGTACATGACCTGATCCACAATTTCTCCGAGCTTGTGTAAATCATTTCTTGTTGATATACTTTATTGTGGTTTATTGAAGTATATCTAGTTACACAAATGTTTCTAATAATAGAAGCTTTCATATTTCTTCGTATGTCATGCTTCAAATTCGGATTGTTAAGTTTGTGTGGCTTATGCATCTCCAATGATACTTTTGGTTGGTAATAGTGTTACATGTTTTTAGTATGATAATGCTGTATCAGGTTTTAGAAATTGTTTGTCTGAGATCTATGTTCGATGTGGATTGTAGGAGATGTCTGCTCCTGTTATGGATGTGAATGGCGGAGTCACGGGTCATATAATTTCCACTACCATTGGAGGTAAAAATGGCGAGCCAAAGCAGGTAAGAATGCGGTCTTTGTGGATTCATGAATGTTTATTATTGAGTTTAGCTCCTATTGAATGCTGAGTTATATGAGTAATTTATTTCTTATTGAAAATTGAAAATGTGTTTTCCTTTCCGAATAATTTGGTGCAGACAGTCAGTTACATGGCTGAACGTGTTGTGGGGACTGGATCATTTGGAGTTGTTTTTCAGGCAAGTGAGCACAAATCTTATTTGTTTAACTAATTTCTGTATCATTTATTAACTTTTGGTCGACTGGTGCTTGTCTCGTGTAGGCAAAATGCCTGGAAAATGGGGAGACGGTTGCGATAAAGAAGGTTTTACAAGATCGTAGATACAAGAATCGTGAACTGCAGTTGATGCGCACTATGAATAACCCAAATGTTGTTTCTTTGAAGCATTGCTTCTATTCAACTACTAGTAAAAATGAGCTTTTTCTCAATTTGGTCATGGAATATGTTCCGGAGACCATGTATCGCATGTTGAAGCATTACAGCAATATGAATCAAAGAATGCCACTCATCTATGTTAAGCTATACACATATCAAGTAAGTGACACCTTCTTGAGCGAACACTTTCTTCCTAATCTTGAGCTATATTAAACAGACACTTGTTCAGGTATTTAGGGGGCTGGCATACATGCACACTGTTGCTGGCATTTGCCACAGAGATTTGAAACCTCAGAATATTTTGGTAATATATCTTCCGAGTTGCTATTTCAGCTAGTACATTGTGGCGCTTCATATTTTGATATAATTATTTGGCTTCCACAGGTAGACCCTGTTACCCACCAAGTGAAAATTTGTGATTTTGGAAGTGCAAAAGTGCTGGTAAGTCTTAATCATAAGAGTGCATTTCTGTGGCTATTCACATATACCTTCCTAAGAATCTGTTTCCCTTTTTTGTATTTATCCTTGCCTCATAAAGAGGACTGTTGACATTTATTTATGTTTAGCATCTGTAACGCTAATCTAGTCGGTATTATTTCTAGAGTTAACGGTCAAAAACACACCTAGAGCTAATGGTGAACTATCAGTTTTTCACGAGTTCAACACACTAACTACTTGTTCCCTTTTTCTACCTGAACTATCACCATCTACTCAACTGATGTGTTTTAATACATTGATGATGATAGTTCAGGTAGGAAAATGGAACAACTTGTGATTGTTCAGATAGTGAAAGGGAACATTTGATAATTGGGGTGTGAAACTTGCGAAAAAGTGATACCAAAACTGTTGACTTTGAGAATGAAGTTCTCTACATTGGTTGATTTATTGCTGTTTCCTGCCATTGCATCTTCTGTTTACTCAGTTTAAAAATGAGTTGATTGAAGTTTGCTGTTGAATCAAGCTGCTATTCAATTTTGTTCTAAACATACGGGCATGGAGAAACTCTTTCTTCTTAAGAGAACTCCTCTAGGCTCTATTGTTTCTTATTTATCTAAAAGTTGGTACATTTTCAGATTAAGGTTTGTGTACTTGTGACATACTGAGTATAACATTCATCAGGTTAAAGGTGAAGCAAACATCTCATACATCTGCTCACGGTTTTATCGAGCTCCTGAACTCATATTCGGTGCAACAGAGTATACAACCTCTATTGATATCTGGTCAGCTGGTTGTGTCCTTGCAGAGCTTCTCCTAGGCCAGGTTTGTAAAAATCTAGGTTTTTTCCTTGCTAAAGTAGTCTGTGAGGTTTTTCGTGCTCCCTAATCCCGTAGTAGCAAAAAAAATTTGACTAGTTTTGCAATATTTTTTGTAGCCATTATTTCCGGGAGAAAATGCTGTGGATCAGCTTGTTGAGATAATCAAGGTACAGCTTGAATTTTTAAATCTGATGCAAATGTTTTTGTACAATTGTTGTTCATTTGCTTCCTCTTCCAGGTACTTGGAACACCAACGAGGGAGGAAATTCGTTGTATGAATCCAAACTACACTGACTTTCGGTTTCCACAAATTAAAGCACACCCTTGGCATAAGGTATACATACTTGATTTCAGCTTTACCTAGTGGAAGAAAGAGTTTGTAGTTTTGTGTGTAGCTTATCCTGCTTTCCATTTGGTAAAATGTTAAATAAGTACTCCCTCCGTTCAATTTGTTTGTTTGGTTTTGACTTGGCACGAAGTTTAAGAAAGTAAAGAAGTCTTTTGAATATTGTAGTCTTTAACTAAAGATATGTAGAATGTACCAAAATTCCATTTAATCTTGTGGTCTAAAACATGTCATGTGGAAAGTTGAAATTAAAGAGTTACGAAAAAGGAAAGAGACATTCTTTCTTAAACGGACTAAAAAGTAAAGTAAGACAAATGTTGAAACGGATGGAGTAATATTTTTCTACGATCATCTGCGCCATAAACTTTTAGGGAGCTATTAATCTCTAGTATTTACATTTTGCGAGAATTCGCACTCCAAAAGTTCATTCAATTATTTACATCTCAATTTGCAATCGACAAATTGAGAGGCTGAAAAGTTTTAATTAATATCTATGGAGAGTAGGCATAATTCTGTTTTTGAGTTTGTTCACAATCCATGATTGTACAATTTGTATTAGCTATTGTGGCAGATTGACTAGACATGGAATTCATTCTGCCTAAGCAGCTATCTGTTGAGAACAGAAATCATAAAAAAGTAATTCCTTGAAAAGGGAACATACTATAGTTAGATGAGTATAGGTTTTTTGTGGATTCCTACCTTTAATAACAACCCCGTAAATTCTATTCCTAGCACGTAATTTCTATGATGCTGACTCACTATATTGCCCTTGTCGTGGTCTCAGGTATTCCACAAACGGATGCCACCTGAAGCTATTGATCTTGCTTCACGTTTATTGCAGTACTCACCTAGTCTTCGTTGCAATGCTGTAAGTTTGATCTAGTTGTCTTTTATCTAATGTGACCTTTTTTCATTACTCAAGTTAACTTGATTGCGTCTAGCATGCTTTGCCTACTTTTCATTTGGGGTTAGTTATGCAGGTCTTTTATATTCCAGCAAACGATACCATGTTTCTAAACCACTCTTTATTGGATGCCGAGAACCTAAATCTAACTAGTTAGTGTTTTGCTTTTCTTTCTGCAGCTTGAAGCATGTGCGCATCCTTTCTTTGATGAGCTTCGAGAACCCAATGCACACCTTCCCCATGGCCGGCAATTGCCGCCTCTTTTCAATTTTAAGCAGGAGGTATGTATTTCACTCATTGTCATTCTAGATTTGTGAAACATGTTAAGAGTGATTCATTCAATGGACCTTGCTTGAGGGGGAGAGCAACGGAAACCCTCATTTGGGAGAAAAAAGAAAATATCATTTGATTCCAATATGATACATTTCCAAAAGTGCGATTGCACACCGTATTTTAATAAACTAAATCACCTAGCTAACTACTATGCTGGAGTTGCTATGGATGGTAACAGACTTGCCCATCAGCTATGTGAAATCTCCTGTGATTCACGATAATTGTGCCTAAGCTTTCCGTATACTTTTGACCTTAATAATAAATCTGCAAGAACTTGCAAACATCGACCTAAGGCAGTTCTAGAGACAACAACAATAGCAACAACATACCTAGTGTAGTCCCACAAGTGAGATCTGGGGAGGGTAAGATGTATGCAGACCTTACTCCTTCAATTTTTTGGGGTAAGAGAGGTGGTTTCCGGTAGACCCTCGCTCAAAAGAGAAGATATTTGAAGCAATTGTAGAGAAACTTTACTAAATTATCTATTGAAGTAACTCGTATGCTAATCAAATGTACCCTAGTTCAATCGCGAACTTCACTAAAATATTATTAAAGCAGCTGTTATGCTGATCCAACTATATTTTGTTGTTTCAGTTAGCTGGTGTCTCTCCAGACCTCATTAACAGGTTGATACCAGATCATATAAAAAGGCAAATGGGACTGCATCTTTTCACGACTCGTGATGACATGACGTGAAAGTACATGTTTAGTAAAGTATATTGATTGATGATGATCTATATATATATCAAGAGATCTGAGTTTACATTCTCCTCAACGGGTTTCCACCATGATAAGCTGCATCTCCTTGTCGACGAGAGGACAAAGTAAAGGGTTGTTGATGTGTAGTTTAATCCCTGGTCGTGGTATTGTCTTTTCTCGTTCCACTCTTCGAGTTTCTCTCCGTCCTCTCTTACCGGCCGACTAGTGTAAGGAAAGTTCTTTCTTTTGTACATGTTTTGGTAGTAGTAAATTGACCAGAAAGCTCCCACCATCATACAAATGAAATGTATTTTTTTTTTTTAAAAGAATAGCAAGGAACTAAGGGGCTGTTTAATTTCTTGTAAAATTTGATCTCTGTGTTCTGTTTGTATTTATTTTACTTTATTTTTACTTTCTGCTAATATTTGTTGCTTTTAAGAAAAGAATATTAATGGATTTTCTATTTTATTCCCTTTTTTTTTACTGGGCAAGTCGATCAAAGTCGGAGTGGGGAGGGAATGTTTATTTACCGTTGTTGTACGACTTTTTATATCTTGTTCAGTCTTTCAATAAGTAGTCAGCTGTGGGCATAGTCGAGATTTAATTGATTCCTTTTTTTTTTCTCCTCCATTTTCATCTCATTTTCTAAGTACTTATATATATAATCATGGTGTTCGGGTAAGTTGGTCTCCATTCACTAAAGTTTTGATTTAATTGGAGCAGAGCTAGAGGGGCGGAAAGGGATCTGTTGCAAGGTGAACTAAATTAGATATACAATCATTTTTTTTTATACATGTAGCAGATGTTGAATTCTCTTGATAATAATTATGTTTCTGCAATTAGTCGACTAATTGAATAATTTGCAATTTATAATAACACAAATATTATAGCTTTTTTAAAACTAAAAGTTTTATAACTACACAAATATAATAAAATGTTAAAAGATTTAAGTTTAAAATCCTTTATTTTATAATATCTTTTTTAGAGTCAAACTATGTCAATCAAATTTATAACCATCCATTTGTATGTTTGCCTCTAATAATCTTTTTGCTCTTATTGGATGTAACTTGTCACCTATCCACTACACCCTGTCACAAACTGGCCACATGCTTCATGCTTGGCCTAAAAAAGATTCATGTGGGAAAGATAGTAAGCAATAGTGATGCATAGTTGTCGTCGGCTCGTGGTGGGTTAAGTCATGCAACGAGCATAACTTTCGTGTATAAATGTCATGAAGTGTTGACTCTTGCTAAGCTCTGCTCTAAGAGAATAGCTTCATCCGATTTGATAATTAATATTGTTCTTGAATTTCAATCAGCATTTTTTTCCATTAATGATGACTCTCGCATACTAGGACAAGACATCCCTTTTAACTTTTTTCTTTTTGAATGAAAAGACATCGATATAGAATATTCTTAGTTATTTTTTTATTAGTATTAGTATTTTAAACTACGATTGTTATGCTATGTCATATATATATTTGGCAAAGCTGAAGAGGGTTCGCTCTAGATAATCTTATTATATATATAAGGTTAACTTCCTTCTTTTGGTACGTATATGAACATAGTAAATATTGAATATCTTTAGTAAATTTCTGTCTGCTATTGAGTGATATTAGTGATAATGAAAAAATATTAAATATTCAGTTAAATAGTCGAGATACATATAAATTGTTAGATATTTTGTACTCATGCGATTACTTATTTGACAATTCAAAGATAAAAAGGTGGTGGATTAATTACAACTTGGTCAACTTGTTTATACTACACATCACATGCTTGATCAATAATCACCAAATGGATAGGAGATCTTAATGTATAGACTAATTAATGAATAATTTAGATCTTACTAACTCACTTCATAGTTGACCATATTATTTGTCTCCCAATAGTTGTTTTAATAAATTCTTAGATAATTGATCTATTTTGATTGATTGATTGATTTAGATGTACTTTTTAGTTAATAGTGGGCAACATGGATGACATATGGCCACCTTAATACTAATTAAGGTATATAGAGAAGGGAATTAGATTCAACTATGAGTTCGACTAAATACAGTAACTTTGATATCAATTTTTATCTCTAGTAAAAAATCTATCAATATATACAAATTCTCAGTACTTCAAATAGTGATATCTCAAAATTTTAAAGTTTCAATCTTGAATCTATTTTTATCAATAACAAACCACACCGACCTCTACTATTAATAGAGGGTATATCTAGACTATTTTACATAGTTTGATCTTTCCTCCATTGTTAACGTGTGATTTATAATAATGTGACAGTCTTAAATATTTTACCCCTTATATGAGAAACACTTTAATTTGATAAGTTCTTTTATTTTAATTTTGAAGATTCGCCTATAAAAATAAAAACAAGACTCCAAAATGGATTAAAATATTCTTTTCAAAATAGATAAAAAAGAAAAATAAGATAAACAAAAAGTACGAGAAAGTAGTTACCCAAAAATGTAGGGGGGTGACCATATTTTAGTGTTTTCCTCGGATATGACCTGATTGTTGGGCAAATTCCACTGTCTTGTTATTATACTATGCAAACCAGTTTAATGAATAACTTCCCATATATAAACGAACAAAAAAGTTAACTTCTTTAATATTAATCTTTACAGAATCAGCCAATTCACTTTCGATAAATCCCAAGTTGAAGGGGTTCCACTTCCACAGAATGTGCAAGACTTCAACTCTTCATCAAATTCGTCGACCCTTTTGTAGTGTTTGATTGATTTGATTTGATTAGAGGGAAAGGGGTTGATGAATCTTGTAGACCCTGTTTAGTGTTTGATTGATTTGATTAGAGGGGAAGGGGGTTGATCAATCTTGGAGTTTTGTTAAGTTCTGTTGCTTTTGATTCTGCTCATAAAGTGTTTGATTGATTGGTTGAATGAAAGATTGAGGGAAGTTATGGATAAAGAGATGGATGTACGGAATCAGAAAGTGGATGTTCCTGAGACTGTGGTGACTATTAGATTGGATGAAGATGGGGAAACTGAAAAATCAAGAATTGGTGGGGAAGAGGGAGATTCGGATGTGAAGGGAAATGGGTCGGAAGGGAATGAGGTGAGAGTTAAGAATTTGAAGAAGGGAGATGATATTTCGACTGTAATTGATGTGAAGTGTGATGGTGGTGATGGGAAAATGGGAGAGGATTTGGAAGGGGATGACCAAAGATTGTGTAGGATTTGCCATTTGAGTACATATGAAGCTGAAAAGAATTTGGTGGATTTGATTGAACTTGGTTGTGGGTGTAAAGGAGAGCTTGGATTTGTGCATTCTCATTGTGCTGAGGCATGGTTTAAGCTAAAAGGAAACAGGTAATTACTGTTTTTGCTCTTTGTTTTAGTTTCGTCTTGTTCTAGTTTACTTTCATTGTTAGTTTGATATTGTAGTTCTTTAACTGATGATAATATGTATAGTTGTGTACTTTGATCTTATTAATGTTTTTCCTGGTGAAGATAGGTCCCTGTATGTGGGCTATGGTTGAGATACTTTATACTTAGACTAATATTTCTACAACAGAAATTTTCTAGTTAAAGGTTCTCTTTTTGCAAATCACAGGCATGCTTGTTTGAATTGGTCACCGTTGCGTTCATATTTACAATTTGTATTATTTGATATTCTCACAATTGTAGTAGTAGAGAGATTTGCATGCTCTCTGGTTGTCTTTAAACGGCTTGCTGATAAATTTTTGGTTTTATAAGCTTGACACTAAATGTTTCTCAAAGCATTATCTAATTGGTTTGTGAAATTGATCTACGGTCAATTGCTTTATCATGCATTAGTGTCTAATAGTTGAATAGAATAGCTTGTCTTCGACAGAGGCAGATATAGGATTTGAATTCAGTGGGTTCAACCTTTAAGATTTTTAGCACTGAACTCATTGTACTCTGAGCTCATGGATTCAGAAGTTGATATTTATTGAAAATTTAGTGGTTTTCACACACGCACATATATATACATATATATATATATACTGAGTTGGGGAGAACCCGTAAATTCTATGCGACATCCGATGTTGGTCTTTGATTAGGTAGACCGATGGCAATGTACGTAGATTAGGTTCTCTTAAATCTATCTTATTCAATCACCTTTTGTAAAATTTGCTCATTGAACACACAACAAAAAAATGGTATTAGCTGTGAACTTCGTAGCTAACAAAATTTTGTGATAATCCATTGCTAATCCGTTGCTAAATGCCATAAATTTCCATCCTAGTTACCCGAGTATGTTATAGTCATTCCATTCTTGAACTAAAAAGCTTTGTTTCATTAAAAGAGAAAAACGTAGAGTACAAGCAATGTAGTAAGTCATGGAGAAGTTACTATGGAAAATTCATCACTGATTTATGCTAGTAGGCATAGCTTGTATGCTCAGCTCAAAAGTAAAAACAATTGGAATTTACGTTGTGGATTCTCAAATCTATGCAGCCCTTGATTTCACATTCTTCAAAATACCTACATTGTCTGTTACTTTCTCTATTATTTGCTATGCGCTGTTCTACCTCTGTATTATCTTTTTCAATTGTCGTGCTATGTGTTGTTTGAATTAAGGGTCTTTATGAAACAAACTCTCTATCTCCACAAGGTAGGGGTAAGGTGTGCGTATACTCCACCCTCCCCAGACCTCACTTGTGGGAATACACTGGGTATGTTGTTGTTGTTATTACTTTTTTATCCCCAAATTCAACTAACATTGAAAGATGACGCTATAGATGGTTCACATTGTTGCGAATAGGCAATAAATTATTAGTATCCCTTGGCAACTTCTGGACATGAAACACCAACCAAGATGTTCTTTTTCATTTTTACTTGTTTCCATGTCGTTCTCGGGTTATCTACTGATAGAATCATGTTGCTTTGCATTCTAAATAGCTTAATGGCATGTCATTTGTTACCATAATAACTACTTCGGTATTAGGAAATTTGTAATGGTGATTGAGTCGCTTTGACAGAACATTGCTTTCCTAGTATACTTCACCGTAACCACCAGCTGACCAGCATCTAAACAGGAAAAGAAAAAACTAAAAAAAAGGCCAATCGTTCATAGAATTCAGGAGTTTGTATTGTTTTATTTACTAAAATTTTAAAGTTCCGGGCCAGTAATTCCACAATATTGATTTTGTTATTTCTCTTTTGCAACATCTTCGTGCAGAGTGTGTGAAATTTGCGGGGAGGTCGCACAAAATGTTACTGGTGTCAGCAATAACAGATTTATTGAAGAGTGGAATGATGCAAGATCTACTGCAAGTGGTGTTGGTTCAACCGAAACGACTAGAGGTTGCTGGCATGGACAGCCATTCTGCAACTTCCTAATGGCATGCCTGGTAATATCATTCGTGTTGCCATGGTTTTTCCGTGTAAATATGTTTTGATGAGGTAAAGAGGGTATATATTTACTTACTTCCTCATGAAAATAGCGTAGATAGCAATGCTATGTCTGTTCAGTACTTACAGCCAGCTTAACTTTTATCACATTTGCATTGTTTTGCTTAATTTGAGCATAGTTCTTGCTGACTTTAGAATATTTCTGATACTAAATGAAGAAGGGCCAATACTGTCAGTTAAATATAGCCTTTGGCTGTATAAAGTTCCAACATATGTTGTGAATTTCTTCTTCTGCATTTTTATGGTTTTTAATATTGCAGTTGGTAGTTTTATTAATGTTAGATAATCTTCTTGCCCTTTCAAATCTTGAAATGGCATGAGTTCTTCTGTTTCTTTGATGGGAACTTTCTTTTATTTTGCAGTCCCAATAAGGAAATCATTTACCATTTCAAGAGATCTTGTGGAAGTTGCTTTGAAGTGCATAATTTTCAAATAGGCATAATACATAAACAAACACTCAAACTTTGAATATGCACATCTAGACACCTCAACTCGTCTCCGCTGTGTCGGTTGAACACTCCAACTTTCAAAATAATCATCTAAACACCTTTAAAATTTGCATGTCATGTCAGCGTCGGGTGTCCACAAGACACAGTGCGGACGAATTGGAGTATTTAGTTATCAATTGAGATTAAGTTAAAGTGTATAGATATGCACTCTCAAAATTGAAGTACTTACTTGCCAGCTTAGGCCAAGTTTGATATTATGCCTTTGTAAATAGTGTCTTGCAAAATATTTACCACTAGTATTTTTATAAGATTTTTATGGATAAGTTGGAATTTATTTATTTATTTTATTGTATTTTCTAAAAGATATGTTGATCCTCTATATGAAAAGTCAGTATGTGGTGTCTTATTCCTTGTCCTTTTGGGAAAGTAAGCTCATTCAATGTCTTTGAATAGTTGACTTGAATATTTTATTTATGCTGTAAACTGAAGGAACTTAAAGAAGAGGAAAATTACTAGTGACTTTTTATGAAAATTGAGTGATTAAAAATTAGTTTGAAGACTTCATGGATATACTTAATTAAAGTTGAGTTGCCTTTTCATTAAAATCAAATAGTTTTAGCAACAATAAGGTGAAAAATTAAATAATCATATATGTTATTTCAATGCTACTATTTATGTAGGAAATTTATGAAAGTGGCAAAAATTGTTTTTGTTTGGTCACACTATAATTTGAACTTTGAAGTTAGAAATTTGTATAAATCACCTTGAAATTTCTCAACCTTTTTGTGTCAAACTTATTTGCTATATACACTATGTTTTCTTTGTATTGACCTTTTTTCTTTCTTTTTCCATTTAACCATCTAGTATTTGAAATTCACTCGTATCTAAATTTATTGATCCGACTTATTTGGATTTGCATAGGATAAGCTACACTAAGGAAAGGAACACATTGCTTACTGAAAAATCATTTAAATATTCAACTCAGGACATTTAAACCGTCTAATTTTCCTACTTTAATAAACCTTACATCACGCACTCAAATTAGTCGGGTTAGTGGATCTTGATTCCAAATAATATACGATAATTCAAATTAATCGAATCAATAAATTTCAATATCAAATCAATATAGAGATATTAATCAAAAGAATTTAAGACAATAGTATGAAGAAGGTTACAACTTATCTTCAATATTTTCTCTAAACCAATCAGTCTGACCAATAAATTTCGAATACAGGACAAGTTATACCAACAAAATTAATAGGAAGAATTTCAGAAAATATGAATAAGGTTACAGCTTGTCTTTACTTACTGAGATTAATTATCACCTTGGGACTGTGAAGAAGTAAATGCATTTATTTTTTATCAGAATACTAAAATATGAAATAAAATAAGGTTTGGTCCTTTTTTTAATTTATATATTAACCAACACATGAACAATAATGGCCAAAGCTGGCTGTTATAATGATCCTTCATTATTATTCTGTACACATAGAAGCCAAGATTTGTCACCAACCTGGCATACCCTCATATTAAAGTTACATTTGCATAAAGTATCCTTTATTTATTTCTAATGTATGCCCACATTGAGTGTATAAAAAGCTAAAAAAAAGGAAAAAGTAATTTTTATAGATCAAGTAGAAATTCCAACATATGGTGGAAATGATGATGAAATGTAATCAAAATGTCTGACAAGATCAATAAACAAGTGAATCCAAGATTATTATTTTTTACTTCAATGGTTAGATTATGATATGTTCAATCACTACCATATAAAAAGGGTAGGTGAACTTCTCTCTCTCTTTCTTTTTCAGAAGGCTTGCTCAGGTGGTCGACCTATCAGACGAGGATTCAAATCACATTGAAAGGTAAAAGTAAATACTATTGATCCTTCTCAGGAGAGAGAAAAAAAAGTTGATGGACTTTTTTGTTTTTTTTTATAACGATTGTGTTCAAAACAGCTTGGGCGAACCTCTACTATTTCAAGATAGCTGGCAAGAATCTCGACTTATGGAAAAGTAGTTATTTTTGTTTGGACATTTTTGCTCCTCTATATACGAATATGCCTATTTAGGAGCATTACGCTCTGCAGTTCAAATGGTCCCTTATGATGACTCTTATCGGCCTTTATTCTTATTGTACGCCTTGTGAGTGCATTTGGATCCGCAAAGGCAATATTGCTTGGATGTCCGCGTCTTGTTTCAAGGCTCATATTAGTTGTGGATATTAAGGCGGTCAACTTTTATTCCACCGGCTACCTGCTACTTCATACTAGTATAGGTATCGAGTAACTCTGCTCAACAAACCTCAGATAGAAGGGAATAGATTTCAAAAACAGTTCATAGACAGCACTCATTTAGGATGTTGATGGAAGACATAAGAAGTAGAGTATCACTTGAAGTACCAAACCTCACATGGAAAAATTCAACATAAGAGCTGGAAGAACATGGTTAGGTAGGTACCTATCTTATTTTAAGCCTTGATGAGCTAAAAACAGGTAAAACAACTAATAACTCTGAAAGAAATTTGAACTCCATTGGAGAAATGGTGGGGTGTGGGGCATACCTAGTGTATATCAAAGCAGTTCGGGAGGTAGAGAGGTTATTTCTGATAGACCCTCGGCTCAAGGAAAGCATATCAAAGCAGTTTGAGAAAAGAAATAACGAAATTGAAGAAGTCACGACAAAATACTAAAGATAGCATGATAAAGCATTCTGAAAAAGAAAAAAAAGTATCTACAACAAAACAATTCAATAATCGAAGTACAAGAAACAATGGAGTTTGCTCTATAGCTTGTTAATTACATATCCAACAAGATCTCAAGGATTCACAACAATAAAATGCACTAGTCGGCCAAAACAATGGACGTTATAACTAAAACTATATGAACTCTCCGGTCTTTTATCACAATAGGCATTTAAAAATGAAAGGAAAAACCATCATGGAAGCACCCCCTAGTAATCCTTTGTGGTGATCAAGTACCATAGTGGGGACTAAGAAGCTTTGTTACTCGGACCCTCCAAAAGTGTTGCCCCACCCGTGTCAGATCCTCCAAAAATGCGTAGCTTTGCAGGATCCGACACATACTCGAACATATTTATGAAGAATCCGAGCAACACAGCTAAGGAGGGGACTAATTGAGCTTCTTCTGTCAAATGAAATGAAGTGCCAGATAAAGAACTTTTTTGTCTACAATGGAATATTGTTTTCACAGCATTCTGTTAGATCTCATAAAACCACTGGCATCACAGGGCATACGAGGAATACTGGAAATTCCAGTAGAGCATAAAGAAAGCAAAAGAACTTACTACGAAAAATCATGCAAGTAACAACGAAAATGGTGATCTTTGCAGTTAAAACTGAAACGATAGACTGTAGAGCTAATTTGGTAGATACTTCATATTGTCATTATGTTACTTGGACTCTTTCACGGGTACGTGTTCTGTACAGTTTCTTTGGAAGCACCCGGTATGGGTATGTCAAACTTTTCCAGCAAAGTACCCTAACTCTTATCACACTCCCATTGAACAAAGGTACATCAAGACAAATGAAGGATCCACACGACATAGATTATCTCATCCATTGTCATGACTCGAAACCAACACGTGAAAAATAAAGGAATCCTTCACATTGTCAATCAACAAATGAATGCAGCAAATGCCGAATCCAAATAACAAAATGTTGTAAGCAATTAAGATGTCACCATATATCAGGAGATCAAAACCATATACCTCAATCCATCAATCGAAAATACATACATAATAGAAAATTTCATTAATAGGCAATCTCTCCCATCATACACTTAACGATCAATTTAGCCGCCTACTTCCTCCTGCAATTTAACTTGTTGAAAAGAATCACACCAAATAAAGTAGCCACCTCTTCTACTTCTAACAAGATACAAATGTATAATTAACTAAACAAATTTCATAATCCAATTAAGAAATTTCCTAAACTAAATGAACCAAGATTTCATTTTTATACTCATTTACAACATTTAGCCAACAAAATCAAGAAAATAATTAAGAATACAATCGAGGAAAGTGCGATAGAAATACCAAGAACAACCTTACTTGGTCCATGACTATGTTCCTGGTGCTGACTCTCATCATCAGCATAATCATCAGAATCATCGCTATCATCCGAACTTATATCCTTCGATGCTGGAGGTGACATAGGCAACCCATGTTTATCACAAGGAGCAATCCCAAGCTTCACTTTAGAAGACAATGTTGAATGATTATAACAAAGATTCGAATTTTCTCCCAACTTCAACACAGCCAATTTCTTTATAAACGAAGCATTAAAAGGCAAAACCCCGTGAAAGTTATTCCTCTCAAGATTCAAATACTTCAATCCCTTCATATCCGAAATGAACTTAGGAATAGTCCCATTGAGCTGATTAGACCCCAAATCAAGATGAACTAATCCTCGAATAGCAGCAAACGAATCCGGAACAGATCCAGACAACAAATTCGAAGCTAAAGACACATTTTGCAATGAAGACAAATCACCAAACGAAACGGGGATCGTTCCATTAAGTGAATTCGAAGACAAATTCAGATAAACAAGATTCTCCAGCTCAGTTAACGAAGTGGGTATTTTCCCTTTCAGTTTATTCCCAGAAAAATCTACATAACTAAGATTCGAATGCCAATGTTTAGGCAAAAAACCAGTAAGATTAGCATTCGAAATTGTAACACTCTGCAAATTCTTTATACTATTCATGATTATAGAAGGACCACTAGCAACAATCGAAACATGAGAAACAGTTAAATCAGTAACATTCAGCAATTTGCTAAGCCAAACCCCAGTTAATTTCTTCAAACTACTAACACAAGTAAAAGATTTCAGATTCAAAGCAAGCTGAGAAGGTAACCTAATAGGCGAAATGGGGCAATTGTAAAACCCCAAATCCTTCACTGTAGACAATGATTTCAAAGCAGTAAGTGATAATGCAACATCCTCCGAGCAGTTAATGAAGTTCAATGACACAATATGACGAAATGGGGTTGAAGAATCACAAATAATGGTCGAATTGTGAGATGGAGAACATGGGGTTTTGCCTGTTGGGATGTTGAGTGATTGTAGAGCTTTGAGTTGTTTTGGGTCAAGAATTGAAGATGAATGAGTTGGTGGAGTTGAAATAGGAGAGGGTTTTGGAGATGGAGAAGAAAGGGGTGATGGGGAAGAGGAAGAAAGAGAGTTTGAAGTGGAAATGGTGAGGAAAATAGTGAAAAATATCAGGAGAAAAAATGGATCTGGAGAAGAAGCCATTGTTGTTGTTTTTGCTTGAAGAAAGATGGAAAATGGTGTATTGAAGTTTGTTGTATACAGAAGATAGTGAAAAAGAGACAACAAAGGGTCACTGTCTTGGTGGTGTGTATATAAGTCCTTGGAGTTTGATGTAACTACAGAAAAACCAAATTTTACATGCATTTAACAGCTCAACTCAAAAGGATATCTCGATGCACACAACATCTTGCTTTCACATACGATTCAAAGAAGAAAGATAGTACTTCAAACGAGATGTGATGTAGACAGTATAATATATACAAGCATTATTGTTTATCTCGCTTTCACATACGATTCAAAGAAGATAGGATCGTACTTCAAGAGATGTGGTATAGACAGTCTTAAAATATCTTGCTTTCACACATAATTCAAAGAAGATAGATTGTACTTCGAGAAATGTGATATAGACACTCTTGAAACATCTTGCTTTCACACACAATCCAAAGAAGATAAGATCGTACTTCAAGAGATGTGATATAGACAGTCTTAAAATAACTTGCTTTTCACATACGATTCAAAGAAGATAGAATCGTACTTCAAGAGATGTGATATAGACCGTCTTAAAACAACTTGCTTTTCACACACAATTCAAAGATGATAGGATCGTAGTTCAAGAGATGTGATATAGACAGTCTTAAAATAACTTGATTTTCACATACAATTCAAAGAAGATAGGATTGTACTTCAAGATGTGATATAGACAGATTTAAAACATCCGCTTTCACAAACGATTCAAAGAAGATAAGATAGTACTTCAAGAGATGTGATATAGATAATCTTAAAACATCTCACTTTCACACACGATTCAAAAATGATAGAATCGTACTTTAAGAGATGTGATATAGACAATCTTAAAACACCTTGCTTTCACACACGATTCAAAGAAGATAAGATCGTACTTCAAGAGATGCACTCCTTCTGTCCAACAATAGTTGTTCACTATTGACTTGACTCACTCCTTAAGAAACAATAAAGAATAGGGGTAATATTACTATATTATCCTTTGACTTTATTAAATTTAATGTTTTGAGAAATGTGTTAGATGATAAATAATATTTAATAGCAAAGGTAAAATAGATATAAAAGGTAAATTATCTCTTGATTTTTTAAATTGAATAAATATTGTTGAAAATCTATTTTTAGTATAGTGGACAACTATTGTTGGATGGAGAGAGTAATGTAGACATCGAAAACATAATATGATATGAGTATGAACTCAATAACATTAGTTCAAACTTTATATTTGTATTAAAGTGACTTTTCTTCCTTTGGATGAAAAAATATTTCTTGAATAAAACATTAGGTGAAAATATCTTTCTTAAAATAGAGCATTTCTACAAACCACTTAAGATGATATCATCAAAGTTTACTTTCTAAAAGAAATATTTAAATTTCCATAATATTTAGATTGATTTTATTTGGTATATTTACTTTCGAGGTTGAATAGGGAAAAACAACTGAAATAAATTATGTTTAATTGATTCACCTATAATATTTTGCCTCTTTTGATTCTGATGAAAATAACTAATTCGTTTGTCTCAAATTATTGATTCTTTTTACTTGCCTCTTAAAAGTATTCCTTCTATTCCACATTAACTGAATTGGTAAGGTAATACATAATTTAAATTTAAATTTTCACTATTATTCTTTATGAAATCATAAATATAACTTTGCAAGTAGTGTAATTTATCTCCTAGAAAACATCAAAATTTATTAAAGGATAGGACAAATATGAAAAAAAATTCTAACATTCAGCTTAAACTTTAAATAATGAAAAGAGCCTAAAAAATTCATTTAATATGGAATAGTGGGAGTATTAATTTAAAAAGTGCTTATTTTAATCTTATTTATTTCTTAATATACAATCTCTTTGTTAAATATTTATTTTATTTATATGCTATTATCTCATAATGAAAGTATTTTATAGTTTTCAACAACAATTACTATTAAGAATAAAATATTAAAAATAATTAATTTTATCATAAATTTTAAAAATAACAAATAATTTGAAATAATTATTTCTAAAAATTCCAACAAATAATTTGAAACTGAAGAAGTAATAGATTCATTGAAAACCCAAGAAAGGTTGTAAAAGACAATTACGAGTTCGAAAGTTTATTAAAATTGTAAAAATCAAGTACTAGAAGTGAAGGGGCACTAAAAATTTATATATAAAAAAAAGTTGTTTTTATCCGTTATGAAAGGGCTAGAAAATTACAAATATTTTCAACTGTATACAGATGTACGCCAGCTTTTTATAATATGCTTTTTCTCCTTCTACTATTTCTAATCCTTTTCACGGTACTATCATTTTACTATATCACTCTTTGAATATAATAAATATAATATCTTAAAAAATATAATAGAGAAATGATTATAATTAATGATAAGGGTAAATTAGGAACTAAATGTAAAATCATCCATTTATTTCATAAAGTAGACAAGTATTGTTGGACATCCCAAAATAATATAGTGGACAACTATTGTTGGACGAAGGGTAGTAATTCTTTCTTATTCTATATTCTTTTTTTTTTGGGGTGGTGGGCTAGGGGGGGGGGTGATAATACAATATAATTAGTAATAATTAACTAAGACTTTGTAAGTAATAGTGTGATTTTCTTGTAATAATAACATAGTTTTAATATAGGTGTTGACATTAATTTAACAAAAGGAGATGATACCAAAAAAATGATTAAGTATGATGACATATAATTAATAATTAACGATGAAAAAAATTTACGCCATCAGATCATTCAAATCATAATTGCAAGTCATTTTCTATTTCTTTTAAAGCAATTATTAATCCTAATAATTTAGAATACTGTAAAATATTTATTTATATTATAAGTACATAGAACTTAAACCTTTTTATCAAAATAGTCAATAGTCAAATTATAAATAAGAGTATTACCGTAAAATGAAGTGAATTTAATTGCATAAAAAGAAGAAGAACTCGGCTATGGAGATTGAAAAAGAAGAAAATAGCAAGACTGATAAAATTCAAATTCTGAATTCGTTTTTATACATATTCAACTAACTTGTTTGGTTGAGCACATTGGAAATGTTTGAGGATTGAGAAGAAGAATGGCGGGGCGATATCGAAGCTAACAAATCAAACATCGGATCATAATATATTTGTTATACTTGAGGAGAAATATGTATATCAAGGAGGCACACATTTAACGTGGTAGCATAATGTTTCACATGACCTAGATGGAGTATATATGCAATTGAAAGTAGTGTGTGCAACGAGGGGCGTATCTAGTGTGTAAGTTATGAATTTAATAGCTTTAGCTCAGACTCCAAATATTTGTTAAAAGATGCACAAAACAAGTAAAATTAATAGATTTTGAATTCGGATCAAGTTGTTAAATTAATATCTTAAATTTCAACTTATAAAGTTTAAATTCTCAATCAACCTCTATGTGTTGCTAACTTGTTTGGTTGAGCATCTCGAAATATCTGAGGCCGACTAACGAATGAGAAATATGTATTAATGTTCTTATTAAATAAGTATAAATAATAAATTTTGAATTACCTGATGAATCATTAATCATACGAGCTACGATAGAACTCCGAACTCGAACTTATAAAGTTTAAATTTCGAATTCGTCCCTTTTAAGGTTAAGTGACTGAGGAGAAGAATGACAGGGCAATTCTCCTTTGGCAAAGATAATATAATGTCATGCAAAATACATAGGATTTGCATATATATATATATATATATTCATTTGCCAAAGGAGAATTGCACTGTTATTTCTCACTCCCCATTTTACTTCTTGTAAGAACTTTCATATTTCATGCTTGATTTTCCACATAAAATGAACACATACAGCTATGATAGAACTCCGAACTTGAACTTATAAAGTTCAAATTTCGAATTTGTCCCTTTTAAGGTTAAGTGACTGAGGAGAAGAATGACAGGGCAATTCTCCTTTGGCAAAGATAATATAATGTCATGCAAAATACATAGGATTTGCATATATATATATATATATATATATATATATTCATTTGCCAAAGGAGAATTGCACTGTTATTTCTCACTCCCCATTTTACTTCTTCTAAGAACTTTCATATTTCATGCTTGATCTTCCACATAAAATGAACACATACTATATATAGTGGAGGGGTGAGGGATATTATTGGCATATGCTTAATTTGTTCTTGGAAGACAAAGGAATTAGTGACCTTTTATAATTTTCTCTTTTTGTGATTTAGATGCTTTTCAAGACTTGAATAAATTTCTATTCATAAGTTTGGTTTCGTTTTAAATTATGTGTCTTACTTCTTCTTTTTCCCGATTGATTAGAAAAATGTCACTATTTTACATTTAGTATTTCACCCGTAACAATTTATGAGACATTATTGATCAGGCATAAAGTTTAATAAAAGAACTATAAAAACTTGTATATGTGTTAGAAAATTCGTTTGCCAAGAAGTTGTTGACGCATTGGTTCACTTCTCTCCATATGTGTTCGATAGAGGTCTTATTGATATTCAACAAATATCTGCGCTCTTTAATTTATATGCTCCATAATTTTGTAGCGAGACTTGTCGTACGTTTCATCTTATTTGAATAGCTCAGTAATCATTTATCATGATCATCTCTAAAAATTCTTCCAAAAAATGAGATCTTCAGATTGTGTCTTTAACTTAATATCACTATCCTTTAATTGAGAAATCTATAAAATTCAAATTCTGAATCTGTCTCTACGTACCCTATTTCAAAATTTTAAGATTAGGACCAAGAATATGTACTTCTATTCGAGGAATGACAAAGAACAAAAGCAATAAGTTGGTGGAGGAGAATGTGCCATTGAATCTCAAGAATGTGCTATTCATTTTTGTTTTTCTATTTTTTTGGTCTAGAATTTTAGTTCTCCAACAAGTTCTTATTTTGTGCAAAATTAAAAGAGTAGAAATACTAGAGTTTTTTTTTTATGGGTTAAAGAAATTTTAGAGTTTTTTTTTTGGGTTTCCCACCCGGTGTTCGGAGCTCAAATTGACGCATCGATTAAATCTGGATCGCACACTGCAGGGTCCATCGGGAGTGGCGCTCCCAACAAGATTTTCTCCATACCCAAGACTCGAATTCGAGACCTCTAGTTAAGGGTAAAACACTCTCATCAGTGCACATTAACCTATGTTGATAGAGAAATTATAGAGTTAACAGCAAGCCACAAGTTTGAGATGCTTCATTTTCAACTATTTTCTTGGAAATAGTAAAGAGCTAGGAACTTAATTCACCTCTCTCTCCATTTTTTTAAACCTTGCTTTAATAA
This sequence comes from Solanum appendiculatum, assembly GCA_018342035.1. Classification (NCBI taxonomy): domain Eukaryota; kingdom Viridiplantae; phylum Streptophyta; class Magnoliopsida; order Solanales; family Solanaceae; genus Solanum; species Solanum appendiculatum. The sequence continues at coordinate 885,803 of JAGDQO010001400.1, read as the reverse complement.
TAAAAAATAATTTATTTATTTTTGAATGAGAAGAAATTTAATATTTTCTTCTAACATTAACCTTATCATTAAATAAATACATAAAATATTAGTTGTCAAATTTAAATTTCTAAAGTATAATTAATAAGATTAATTTATCAAACAAACTCTTAAAAATATTTTCAGGAGAATATCAAATCAACATAGATCAAGTAAAATGAAACGGTGGAAATACTATCAGAAAAAGAATGGCCGGTTCAACATGAGAATAATCCCACTTAAATCAATGTTCCCCGTCAACTGTTTAATTACTTTAACGGTTCAATACGACGTAAAATCTATATGTTCTAATTGAGATTGATATGTAATTAAAAATGATGATATATTTTATGTTAATAATTTATTTATGTAGTAATAGATTTTTGAGAACATCATGTGTAGAAGCTTTTCAAAAGTTGAGTCATAAATGTCTAACAGAAATACTTTATTATATTTTCATGTATTCAATTAAAACATGACGTAATTCGACTAGTACTTACACATAGCATATGCATAGAAATATACTCCTATGAAGGAATACTACTACATTTTTTTTTCCTCTTTACTATAAAAGGGTTTCAAAGTATTTAGAAATGTTCATCAAAACACAATTGGTGAAGAGACACAATTCAAACTGTGTGTGGATGCATTACTGGGCTAATCTTCTTTGGCAAATAGTCACATCTTCACTATATTATTTAGTGCAAGTTTGGTCATTTTTTGCCAAAGAAGATTTGCGCCGTAAATCACCCATACAATATATTATAACATGAGTACTCACTTCAATATTTGCAATAAAGGTAAAGATATTTATCCAATTTTTTTCAATATATGTATTTGTCAATGGCTCGATGGGCTAAAATGATGTTGGGAGAGAAGTCCATACGCGACAAGTGAGGTTTGCTCCAGTGGTACCGAGCACCTCTACCATCAACCAGTAGGTTAAGAATTCGAGTTATGTTGAACGATAAGTGAAAACTGAGAACACTATTAATTCTCCTGATGGGTAGTTGAGAAAGTAGTTTCGAAATGGGCTCACCAAAGTTTAGCTATGATATCATACTAAATGTGTGACCATTATATCGAAACATAACCCTCAAATCAAGCATAACTCATTGAACATACATTAATTCCACAATCACTTTTTATTTAAAATACAAATCGCTAATTTTTCACAAACATTCCATTGGAATTTGACTCGTCAATAAGGAAGTTCCAATGCAAAATCATTTGGAAACACTACCTACAAACCAATTTTTGATGAATTCTATTCGAAATTAGCAATTTTCTAACAATATTGTTCGAAAAAAATATTATCATTGAATTTAACCTCTGATAGTAATTAGTAGGTCGATTACTAATTAATGTTCATCAAGAAAATTTCATGAAATCATTTTATAAATGATCTGATTGCATAAATATTTTTATAGTACTATTAATACCTTGAACGTAAACTATAGTAGCAATTTTTTTTTCATGACTTGAGAGAATATATACAATACAATGCTCTTTTTATTTTAGGTGGAAACTGGGAAGACAGAAGAATCTAATAAAGAAAAAGAAAATAAAAGCACAGATTTTTTATTGTGAAAGCTTAAAGACAACTGAGAAAGTAATATAAAAGGAAATTTTTTTTTTATAAATTGTTCTAGAAGCATATACCAATATCCTTTTTCTAAACATCTCAAATTAAAAAAGAAAAAGTTTTGTAAAATTCTTGAATAATATTTACGCAGAAAATCGATAATGTATCACCTTTTTAAAAAAGTTTTTCTAATAGAAGTCACAAGCATCTATTGGTTTTTAATTAAGTTATTGGATCGGATTGGGGTGGAGTCAAAATTTGAAGCTTATGTGTTTGAAATAATTTCAATTTTTTCAAGTTAGTGAGTTCTAAACTAAATAATTTATACATATTTAATGAATTTCTTAAAAACAAATACAAAGTTTGAACTAAAGCGACTAGATTCTTCCAAATCGATCCATCTAAATAGCCAAATTCATCGGTAATTAAGACTACTAATAATTTAAGTGTGTAACTAATAATTCGTACCAAATTTAGAGATGTCTTTAGGTATTCTGTCAAATTCTTTTAATGCTTTATTTTTATTGCTAGAAATATGCTTACTACTAGAAATTTACCTATTTTAATTTCGATAGACATTCCATCAGAATTTTGTTAGAAGTCAGGGTTTCAAACAACATTTTACCAGGTTTCAATCTGTTGAAAAATGGTCTGTCGGAAAATTTTCAACTATTGTTGTCCGATGTTGGGTCTCTATATTAATTGCTCATGCATTAGATGCACAATTATATTTGGGTGTGAGACGAAGTGTTGAAGAGTCCGACAGATGAAAAAGGGATGGGTGATTTCCTTATATGGAGTTGAGAAATCCTCCCACTATGAGTTATATTTTGGAGTTGAGTTAGATTCAAAAACAATTTTCTTTTATGGTATCAGAGCTTGGGTTCTAACCATTTTCTACGTTATTTAATGACTTCATCTTCCTTCACTCTCTACCTTTCACCAAGATCTTTTCATCAATTCATAATTATATATTTTACAAAACTAAATTCTCAGACTATCTGATTTGAAGAACCTAAATAAGTCAATTGATGCAGATCATAAAAATTAGTAATATTATTGGAAAAAAATCATTATCCAAGGTTGTGCTAAATAAAAAGGACAATAAACAAAACAATAATCCTAAGTTTATAAAATGGGAAGAAGAAGAGAATTTGATAAGAAATTGACTAAGTAAAACCATGAATGAAGCTGGGTTAATGTTCTTTATTATTGACTGCACTTCGATAAAAAAATTTGATAGACTTGAGAGTGGGGTTTCAGCCCCATAATTGATGCAAATATTGGTCCACATTTGCTGCAGACTTTTGTAACTTTATCAAAGTTGTATCCCTTTGCAAATAAGTCATAGAAGAAATATTCTACCTAAGTTTGATTTTTTTTATGGTCCCTGATGTCACTGCTTGCATCATCATGGACCATTTTTCTCTATAAAAGGGCCATCAACTCATCAATTCAAAAGACACTCAATTCACAGAGAAAGAAATATATAGAAAGTTGTGAGGTTTTCATAGACTACAAGAAAATAGTCTGTAAAGAAAAATAGAGTGTGAGCGACATTTTTAGTAATAAGGTGAAAAAGCAAAAGAGTGTTATTCCTTTTGAGTGTATAGTAGTCACTTTGAATATTGTACTCGTAATTACACAATATAAAATTCCTTACTAAATTGATATTAATCGCCTCTCTTGGCCTGTGATTTTTTCCTTAATTAGAAGAATTTTCACATAAAATTTTTGGTGTCATTGTTTTTCCATTTTATTTCCATTATTTTGACCATATGTATTTTTATGTAAGTTTGTGTTTTCTCAACAAACTGGTATCAGAGCATTAATTCACAATAGCTATATTTTTGGAATAAACAATTGATGCCAACATAAGTAGAATGGTTACTTTAAATGGTGCTAAGTACGCCATTTGAAAGGGAAAAATGGAAGATCTGCTCTATGTCAAAAAATTTTATCAACCACTCTTTATCATTGTAAAGCCTGATAATAAAACAGATGAAGAGTGAAATCTATTGCACAGTACATGTTTGTAGATTCATTAGGCAATGGTTTGACGATAATATGTTGAACCATATTTTTAGGGAGACACATACTCGAACTTTATGGGGGTATCTTGAAAGTTTGTATGCTTGGAACAACAAGATGGTCTTACTAAAGCATATACTAACTTTAAAATATCTTGATGGTTCTCCGATAACATATGAAAAGGAGATGGTGATTTCCTTATATGGAGTTGAGCAATCCTCCCACTATGAGTTATATTTTGAAGTTGAGTTAGACTCAAAATCAATTTACTTTTATGGTATCAGAGTTTTGGTTTTAACTATTTTCCACGTTATTTAATAACATCATCTTCCTCCACTTTTTCCCTTTCACCAAGATCCTTTCATCAATTCATAATTATATGTCCCATAAAACTAAATTCGCAGGCTATCTTATTTAGAGAACCTAGATAAGTCAATTAATGCAGATCCTAAAAATTAGTGATACTATTGTAAAGAAATCATTATTTAAGATTGTGGTAAATAAAATGGACAATGAATAAAACGTTAATCCTAAGTTTATAAAATGAAAAGAAGAAGACAACTTGATAAGAAATTGACTAGCTAAAATCATGAATGAAGCTGGGTCAATCCTCCTCATTATTGACTGCACTTCGATCAAAGAAATTTGCGAGACTTGAGTGTGGAGTTTCAGCCCCATAATTGATGAAATTATTGGTCCACATTTGCTACATGACTTTTGAAACTTTACCAAAGTTGTATCACTTTGTCGATAAGTCATAGAAGAAATATTCTACTTAAGTTTGATTTTTTTATGACCCCTGATGTCATTGCTTACATCATCATTGGATCCTTTTTCTCTATAAAAGGGCCATCAATTCATCAGTTCAAAAGACACCCAATCCACAAAGAAAGAGATATATAGAAAGTTGTGAGGTTTTTATAGACTATAAGAAAATAATTTGTGAAGAAATATAGAGTGTGAGCGATATTTTCAGTAAGGTGAAAAATCAAAAGAGTGTTATTCCTTTTGAGTGTGTAGTAGTCACTTTGAGTATTATATTCGTGATTACACAATATAAAATTCCTTACTATAGTGATATTAGTTGCTCCTTTTGGCCCGTGATTTTTTCCTTATTTAGAAGGGTTTTCATGGTGTCATTGTTTTTCTATTTTATTTTCATTATTTTGACCATACATATTTTTCTGTAAGTTTGTGTTTTCTCAACAAAGTGGTATCAGAGCATTGATTCACAATAGCTATATTTTTGGGATAAACAATGGAAGTCAACATAAGTAGAATGGTTACTTTAAATGGTGTTAATTTCGTTATTTGAAAGGGAAAAATGGAAGATCTACTTTATTTTAAAAAAAATTACCAACTAGTCTTTATCACTGTAAAGCCTAATAATAAAACAGATGAAGAGTGAAATCTGTTGCACAGTACAGGTTTGTGGATTCATTAGGATTGACGATAATGTGTTGAACCATATTTCTAGGGAGACATAAGCTCGAACTCTCTGGGGGCGTCTTGAAAGTTTGTATGCTTGGAAAACTTGAAAAAATAATATGGTCTTAATAAAACAGATGCTAAGTTTAAAATATCTTGACACTACAACAATAAAGGCTTTTAGCAGCAATTAATATATAGTTTAGCGGCAATACAAATTGCCACTAAAGCTTTTACCGACATTTAGTTAATTGCCATCGGATTCAATGTCGCTAAAAGCTTTAGCGACAATTACAAAGTGTGCCGGTAAAGATGTCAACTATTGCCGCTAAAAGGTTTCAATTTTAGTGGCATTTATTTAGCAACAATAACAGTTGCCACTAAAACCACCTTGAATTTACATCTGGTATTACCATTAATGACACACCTTATTAGTAATAAAATTATTCACAAAATGGCAAATATTAATAGTAAGAAAAAGAAATATTGTGCTTCATTAAAATCACAATAAACATAAAATAACTAGTAATTCATTATCTTAATGTCAACAACATAAAAGAATTACATCATTTAATTCCAAAAGCTAATCTTATTTTGAGTCTAACAAGATGATTGATAAATAAGCAATTGTCTAGTATCTTCCTAGATAGGCATTTACAAGAAATGCCCCAATTAGGGGTGGGATGTAGAACATGTTCCAATTTGAGGCACTCTTTGAAGTTGTGGCACTATGTTAATTGAGCCTATTCTTGAAATACAGAACAAGATTTGTGCTCATTCCATTTCACAACATTCATTTCCTGCCAACAAATATCAAGAACAAACACTAACTCACTTCAGAAATTTCTTGTATTTAACAACAAAACAATCAAATAATGTTCTTATTGTACCTCATCTCCCTCTTCTTAGCTCCCACTAATGTCTTACCTATTCCCTGCAAGTACACCAACCAAAATATCAATCCATCATTGTACAAAATTCAAGTGGTCACATATATTGGATCAAACAAACGAAATAGCAAGAACCACTCCCATGTAAATCTAAGAGAGTAACATGTAAGTTTGCTAAGATGACTTAAACAAGAATATCATCAAAGCCATTAAAAATCCTTTATAAGATTAAATAGACTTGAGTCCGGACTTTATACAGGCAAGTATAGCTGGCAGCTTGGCAAAAATTTAAAATTATATATATATATATATATACACACACATGACTACTAATTCACTAATAACAGAACTGAAGCAATAACTAGTGACTAACATTAGCAGCTCAATAAAATGTACACATTTTTCCATAACTTGTCAACAAAAAATAAGAACAAAAGAAAGGTCAACTTACAACTATGGAAAACCTCAAAATTTCAAGATATTAGCCTAAAAATGAACTTTAAATAACTTAATTGGATGGAATTGATAGCTTCAAAACAAATAAAATGTCATGGAGGACAGTGATTGCGGAAGTGTAAAATACTGGAAGACTAGTAACATCAATGTCCATTGTCCATTGTGTGGCTTGTAGAGGAGCATCATAAAGGGTTGAGAAGACTTCAACAATATCACATATATAAAATGTATCACCAGACTGCCATTCATTATCTAATAAACACAATAGTAAAAGATTGAAGACCATAGTACTGTTCACCAATAGAATCCTAAGGCTGTTCGATCTTCTTACATGTTCGCATCTCATCATTGCAATTCTAAGACTGTTCTATGTTCTACTAAGATTTTTCTGAGATTTCTCTTTAACAAAGATTCCATTAAATGCAATATTTACAACTCAATAGAAGTACATCCAAATTACAGCACTTTTTGAACACTCCATCTTTTTAAACAACAACATCAACAGACTCCGTGTAATCCCACAAGTAAGGTCTGCCTGCGGAGGATGGTATGTACGCAGCCTTATCCCTATATCATGCAAGTAGAGAAGTTGTTTCCAATAGACACTCGGCTCAAGTAAAGCACATCAAAATCAAGTATGAAAAGGAAATACTGTAATGAAGAATTCATATACTAAAATAAATGAGAAGATAATAGTAGACACAACAACATTCCTTCTTTTTAAGATCAACCAATTTACTCCAAGACTTCCTCAATTGAAGAACCTAACCAAGTTAGAACAAACAGAACCATAAACCTTAAGCTACTAATCTGCTCTTAAGAAAATTCTCCATTAGAACTTACCACTACAATATTAAAAAGGGTTGTTTCCTACTATATCAGAAGTTTTTTTTAATAAAAAGGTCAGGGCAAGCTAGACCTTGACTAATTCCACATGGTAGATACAACCTCTACCTTCCACCAATTCAGGCACCATATAACCCTGTTGACCTAAGCAATGGAAACTAAACACCTAGTATTTGAACATAAAATCTCGCGATTCTCAACACACTTTATTGACCACTAGGCCACAGTATTGGGTGCTCAAAAGGGGTTTATTTCCCGCAATTGACATATAACTGTCTAGGTCAACTTGCTCAAACCTCAAATCAACTGATTATTCTTATAATCAGTGTCGAGAACAAGCATATCCAAATCCCTAAATCAAGTAAATTGTTTTAATCTACTCGGAATACCAAAATCGAGAAAACATCAACACATAAAATGAAGATTAAAAGGGTAACAGAGGCGTAAAAGGAAAAATAAATACTTCTGCGAGTCCTCTTCTTGTAAAGAATACGATAACCACATTCACTACACTGTATCACATCACCAGGATTTACGGTATTGTCCTGTCCACAATCTTCAAAAAAAAATGATCAGCTCCATGACTCGATAAACCAAAATTAAACAAAAAAACCAGTGCACTGAAATTACCAGACTAGTGTTATGCTTAATCACAGTTCGACACTGAAATGCAATATACATATGGCCAACACACTCTTTTACTTAACACTTAAATTCATCCATACTGATATAAAAACACTCATTACGCATTGAAGGAAAAATTTCCAGTGAAACAATTTATCAAACATCTAACAAAATGCATATTCACAAATGTTCAAAGATAGAAGACATGAAAAAACTGAAAAACTATAAAAATTTGAAGCCATCAAAAGTGATGATAAGTGTAAAAAGGAGAGAAAGACGAAACACCTCTTGCCGGCGAGCGAAATCAGCAAAAGTGTTGTTGATAAGCCTATTCTATATCGACCTCTTTGTACTCGATAAACATATCTTGTATGCTCCGATGGCCCCCCAACACTCGATTCTTAGCACGGAATCCTAATTATACTTCACTTAAGGACACAAATTGAAGTAAATTGAGAACTGAAAATAGCTAGGGCAGGGATTTGGGGGAGCTAATTCGGTGGAGAGAGAGAAGCAGAGCGCATATGAGGAAGAGGGAATAGTCTAATTTTTTTTCTAAAAGGATTTGCACTCAAAGGTTATTGCCAATTGAAAGTACTTATCCTTTACCTACAAAAGTTTAATTGCCACCATAGGTGACTTTAGAATATAAATTAGTGGCATTTAATTAATTGCCCCTAACTAATTGCCACTAAAAGTCTACTCTGGTGTAGTGTGATGTTCTCCGATGACAGATTACCTGAATAATTTCCAGGGGATTATGAATTAATTATTTGCTATGGATATCAAGTTTGATGAAGAAATTCAAGGTTTGCGTCTACTTGGTTACCTACTAGACTTTTGGAAAATATTTAAAACTTCATTATTAAATTCTGCTTCGGATGGTGTGATTTCTATGGATTTCGCCAAGAATAGTGTCTTGAACGAAGATATGAGAAAATAAATCTCAATATTCTTCTTCGTTGGATGTCCTAGTGACTGACCCTAGGGGAGAAACAAAACTTGTGGTTCTCAGAATAGAGAACATAACAGGAACAAATTCAAAGGTAAACTTAAGGATATTGCATGCTATCATTGTGACATGAAAGGGCACACAAAGAAGTTTTATCAGAAGTTGAAGAAGGAGAATAAAGATAAAGAGAAAAATAAAAAAGATGGCAATGAAAATTGCCTAGCCACCGTCACCGTCAAAGATCTTGTTATTGTCCTTGATGCGGATATGATAAATATTGCTTGTGATGAGTCAAATTGAGTTGTGGACACTGATATCGCATCTCACGTGACATCAAGGAAGAATTTTTTCTCTTCCTATACTCTAGGTGATTTTGTAACCTTGAGTATGGATAATTAGACTGTATCTAGGGTTGTTGGTATTGGTATAATTTGTATGGAAACTAGTGTTGGAACTAAACTAGTTTTAAACAATGTGAAACATGCACCTGATGTTCGTCTACACTTAATTTATGTTGGTGTTTTGGATGATGAAGGATATGTTAGTACCAACGATGATGGAAAGTAAAAACTCATTAAGGGTTTCTTGATTGTGGCTCGCGGCAACATACATCATGATCTATACTAAACTATGGCTTCTACTTGTCTTGCTATGGTAAATGCAGTTGAGAGCGATAGCTCTTCAAAGTTATGGAACAAGAGGCTTAGCCACATCAGTGAGAAATGACTTAATATTCTGGCCAAGAAGAAATTGTTGTCAGATTTTCAAAGTACTAAATTAGAAAGGTGTGAGCATTGTTTGGCTGAAAAACAAAATAGAATTTCTTTCAAGTAAGACAGAGTTGCTTGAGTTGATGCACTCTGATTTATGCGGTCCAATGAAGACAAGGGCATTGGGTGGTGCACTCTACTTTGTCAGTTTTATTAATAACTGCTTGAGAAAACTTTGGGTCTATGTCTTGAAGACTAAAGACCAAGTGTTAGGTGTCTTTAAGCAATTTCAAGCTTCAGTTGAAAGAGAAACTGGAAGGAAATTGAAATGTATTCGTATTGATAACGGTGGTTAATATTGTGGACCGTTTGACGAATACTACAAGCATCAAGGTATTAGACACTAGAAGACTCCTCAACTTAATGGTTTGACAGAGAGGATGAACAGGACCTTGATGGAAAGAGTTTGATGTTTGCTTTCTGAAGCAAAATTGCCGAACTTATTTTGGGGTGAGGCTTTATTGATCATGGCACATGTTATTAATCTATCTCCTGCTATTGCTTTCCAAAGTGATGTTCCAAATAGATTTTGGTATGAAAAGAATATTTCCTATGACCATTTGAGAGTATTTAGTTGCAAAGCTTTTGTACATGGCGAAAGATGAGAGGTCAAAGTTAGATGCCAAATAAGGCAATGCATGTTCATTGGATACATACTTGATGAATTTGCTTACAAGCTTTATGATCCAATTGAGAAGAAACTTGTGATAAGCCATGATATTATTTTCATGGTAAATCAAACCATTGAAGATATTGAAGAAATGGAGAAACTAGAATCTTCAAGTTTTAATGGCATAGTTCATCTTGATGAAGTTCCTCATACAAGTGTGCATAATGTTATTGGGCTTGATGAGCATGGCGACGCCCAGAATCATGTATCGAATCAACACGTTGATGTTGATAAAAACAATGATGTTGTTATTGATGATCCTTCTGCTCATGAAGTCGTGGACGAATCAAATATCCCGCTTAGGAGGTCCATAAAACAGCGGGTTTCTTTCTCCCATTATTCATCTAATGAGTATGTGCTACTCACTAGAGGGGAAGAACCTGAATATTATGAAGAGGCCATGGAAGATGAGAACATAGAATAATGGATTGAAGCCATGCAAGATAAAATAAAGTCTCTGAATAAGAACAACATTTTTGAGTTGGTGAAATTGCCCAAGGACATGAGAGTTTTGAAGAACAAATGGGTGTTCAAAGTTTAAGTTGAAGAACACAACTTGAAATCTAGGTACAAAGCTAGATTGGTTGTTAAGGAATTTGTTCAAAGGAAGGGTATTGACTTTGACGAAATATTTTCTTCTATCGTGAAAATGTCCTCCATTTGTACAATTTTAGGTTTGGCTGCTAATAGGGTTGGGCGTTCGGTCGGTTTGGTTAAGTTTGTAAATCTCGGTTCGGTTTTTTGATTTTCAGTTTGGTAAAAATGTGAAACCAAACCAAATTGAAATAAATTTGGTTCGGTTCGGTTCGGTTATCCCAATTTCGATTCGGTTTTCGATTTAACCAAATTTAATAAACAAGGATACATTTTCAATTACTCTTGTTCAATTACTTCAAGTCTTCAACCTCTCGGGTTCTCACAAGTCACATCCAAATTCCAATTCTATCGTTTTGCAAATGTTTAGGCAGTTCAAGAAAACCTCAAAAAATGATGACTTTTAAAGAGAAGGCAGCAGCTGAAGACCAGGAGAAGAAAGAGAATGAAAACGCTCAAATTCAGGTAGTCAGGGAGAAGAAAGAAGCACTACAACTTGAGTAGAAGGGAATGGAAAGACCAGCGGGAACAGGATAAGTGCATCCACAGGCCACAACTTACCATATAGCTGCTTCTGCCGCATCTTATTTGCACTCTCAGTCTCATACAATGATCATTCTTCCTTTTAAATCTTCCAAGACTATGCCAAATAAAGATTCCTCTGAAACAACAGTCGGATGTGGGACTGTGGGCTTGACTCTTGAGACTTAATTAGTCAATAGTCATCTATTATGTTATTTATGTATAATATATATATTAATATAGACAGTACAGAGTATACATCTAATTTTGGTTTTTCGGTTAACCAAAATTAAATTAGCTAAAAATCGAAAACCAAACCGAAAAACTGAATTTTCAGTTTTTAAAACCGAAACCGATCCAAAAAACTGAAAAAATTTCGATTCGATCGGTTTTTCGGTTTTAACCATATTATGCCTAGCCCTAGCTACTAATCTTAATTTAGAGATTGAATAGATGGATGTGAAGACGACTTTCCTTCACAGTGACCTAGAAGAAGATATTTATTTGGAATAACCTGAGGGCTTCAAAGTAGATTGTAAAAAAAAAATTATGTGCAAACTCAGAAAGTCTCTATGGCCTAAAGCAAGCTCCTAGACAGTGGTACAAGAGGTTTGAATCTATTATGGGGGAGCAAGGCTATAAGAAGACTTCTTCAAATTTTCTAACGATAATTTCATCATCCTCTTCCTATATGTGGATGATATGTTGATTGTAGGTAGGAATACTTTTAAGATTGACGAGTTGAAGAAAGAGTGGTGTAAGTCTTTTGCTATAAAAGACTTAGGTCATGCCAAATAAATTTTGGGCATGAGAATTCTTTGTTTTTGAGGTGAAAGGAAGATTCACTTATCACAGAAGAAGTACATTGAACGTGTATTGGAGCGTTTCAATATGAAGAATGCTAAGCCTGTTAGCACACCTCTTACTGGTCATATGAATTTGAGCAAAAAAATGTGTCCTATAGTTAGGGAGGAAAAAGAGAGCATGACAAAAGTTCTATATTCCTCCGTCGTCGAAAGTTTAATATATGCAATGGTATGCACTAGATCTGATATTGCTCACGTAGTTGATGTTGTCAGCAAGTTTCTCGATAATTCAGGAAAATAGCATTGGGAAGTTGTGAAGTGGATACTTAGGTATCTTAGAGGAAGCTCAGTTGTATGCTTGTGTTTTGGAGCATTAAATCCAATCTTGAAGGGCTATACAAATTCTAATATGGCAGGTTGCCTTGATAACATAAAGTCCACTACTGGATATTTGTTTACTTTTTCAGGGGGAGCTATATCATGATAGTCGAAGTTGTAGAAATGTGTTGCACTGTCTACAACTGAAGCTGAGTATATTGCGGCTATTGAAGCCGACAAGGAGATGATATGGCTCAAGCGATTTCTTCAAGAACTTGGATTGCAACAGATGAAGTATGTTGTCTATTGTGATAGTCAGAGTGCAATAAATTTGAGCAAAAACTCCATGTACCATGCAAGGACAAAACACATCAATGTCAAATATCATTAGATTCGTGAGCAAGTGAAGAGTGAATCATTTCACGTCAAAAAGATCCATACAAGTGAAAATCCTACATATATGCTGACCAAGACGATACCGAAAGACAAGTTCGAGTTATGCAAAGAGCTTATCGGTATGAACTCTCTCTAAAAAAGATGGAGATACCTCCTTTCAATGAATGGGTCTAGAGGGAGAGATTTGTGGGGTTCTAGCCCCATAATTGATGAAATTATTGGTCCACATTTGCTGCATGACTTTTGCAACTTTGTTAATGTTGTATCACTTTGCAGATAAGTCATAGAAGAAAAATTCTAACTGAGTTTGATTTTTTTATGGTCCCTGATGTCACTACTTACATCATCATGGACCATTTTTCTCTATAAAAGGGTCATCAACTCATCAGTTCAAAAGACACCCAATTCACAGAGAAAGAGATATATAGAAAACTGTGAGGTTTCTATAGATTACAAGAAAATAGTCTGTGAAGAAAAATCGAGTGTGAACGATATTTTTAGTAAGGTGGAAAATCAAAATAGTACTATTCTTTTTGAGTGTGTAGTAGTCACTTTGAGTATTGTTCTTGTGATTACACAGTGTAAAATTTCTTACTATAGAGATATCAGTAGCTCCTCTTGGCCCGTGATTTTTTCCTTATTTAGAAGGGTTTCCATGTAAAATTTTTGGTGTCATTATTTTGTTATTTTATTTTCATTATTTTCATCATATATATTTTTGTGTTGGTTCGTGTTTTCCCAACATTGAGGATAATAACCTACAAGCTATCAAGGATAAGAAACTTCAATTGAAGCAACAAATTAATAGTACAAAGATGAGATTAAAATTTATTGATGAATACTAAATAATTCAAAGGAATTTGTGATAGTCTTACCATTATACACAAATCGTAAGATGTAGATAACAATTGGTTATAAACTTTGCTAAATATCTTGGAAACAAATACAAAAGATACAATATCTAAACAAACACTCAACCTTGACCTTAACTAGCAAATAAACACTCTAACTTTGAGTGTGCATATCTATTCACCTCAACTCATCTTCACTGTATTAGTTGAACACTTCAACTAATAAAATGATCAACTAGACACCTCTAAAAATTATGTCTCATATCAACATCGAATGTCCACGAGACACAGTAGGATGAGTTGGAGTGTTTAGTTGCATTCTGTCAATACAAAACCTCGAGGATTGTTATACTAGGCAAGGCTCCATATCCAACTTTCACTCAGTTTATATTGAGCAATATCAACCCAAAGATAATATTATCTGCTATGAGCCAAGCCAACATCGTTTTTTCTAAAAGCCCTCATACCATTAAGAGATCATATAATTAATATTATATATTACTTCTCAATCTTTTTGACAATCAATTGCAATGTGAGACTTTTGTTGACACACACAATAATTTACATGAACTTTGGAGAAAACTTGAAGTTGTATCATTACCAACGTCCAACTTGAGGGGAAGGATAGATAGAATGTTGTATTGACAATTATATAATATAATGTATGGGTGAGTTACGGGGCAAATCTTCTTTGGCAATAAATGACCAAACTTGCACCAAAAAATAGTGAAGATGTGGCTATTTGCCAAAGAAGATTAGCCCAGTAATGCATCCACACACAGCTTGAAGTCTCACTTGACCAATTGATTTGATGTTGTATATTTCTAATACTATATGAAACTCTTTTATAGCAAAGAGGAAAAGGTAAGTATTCTTTTCTTAGGAGTATATTTCCATGCATATGCTCTATGTAAGGAATAGTGGAACTGCCCTTAAAAGGGCTGATCAGGTGCACGAAGCATCTTACATTTCAGTAGAGTTCCAAGAAAAACCCCACCCCAAGGTGGGTGTAATGTAAGACGGTAAGGAGCATTCTTGACGCACACATCAATTGTCGATTTCGATCCACAACTTTATAGATCACATAAAGATAACATAGTTTATTGTTGCTTTAATATTTCCTAGGCTTATAAATATTATATGAAGGCAAATTTACCATTACTCTGATACTCTTCTTCATGTACAAGTGATAAGTGTTGTCCACGAAAATTGCAAGTAGAAGAATTGGATCCTATGCTTTTAAAATTTTATATACACTTTTGACTCAATTACACCCTCTAATCTTTTTGTTCCCCTAAAAAAAAAAGTAAAATAAGAAATTTAAAGTTGAATTATTTTCAAATAAAGAACTAGACGGACTAAAAAAAATATATACTGCATAGACTTAGACAAAAAGAGTAAATATAAGGTTAAGGGTGTGTTCGGTATGACAAAAAAATATCTTCTTATTTTCTCAAATTCATTTGGTTAAAAATTTTGAAAAATATTTTCTTTAGAAAAACAAACTTTTTCAAAATAAGAAAAATGATCAAGATGATTTTCTCGGTAAAAAATGATTTCTGTCATACTAAACGTATAGGTAAAATTATGAAATCTAGAAAACTGAAAATTTTATGGCATATTCTAAAACATATAATAGCATCTCCTATTCTTATATATATTAAAAAATATTCCTTTGACATGAAAATTATTATGAGATTAATTCTCAACTTCACCGGTTGAACCTGGCCTCTCTGATTTAAAGTAAAAAAGAGTGGTCAATTTCAGTAATTGCAAGATAGAATATTACACTTTTTTGTTATTTAAAAGTGTGAGACCATTTTTATTTATTTATTTTATTTAAAAACATACTATTATATTGTTTCTTCACTTATAAGCTTGATTTTATTTTTATGTGTCTAAGTATGTGATTTTATTTTGATAATGGATAAACTATATTTGTTAATTATGTCTTCAATACTCCCTCACTTTCATGACTTAATTATCTCTTCGAACCAAGTTCCACGTGGATGTTCATCAATATATAACTAATTTCTATATAACACATGACCTTATGAGTTTACATGGAAATTAACCATGTTTCACCTACAATATTATTCGAATATTTATAGACATCAAAGTCCACTGATCCTTCTATTTTTGTGTATGTGTTTCAAAGCTATAGGTAATGATGTCGTAAACTAACTGTAGACAGGTAAAGACTCGTCTAATCTCATGACATCATTACTGAGCTATCTCCATAACCATCTCGCCAAACCATTAACTATTATATCAATCGTACGTTTAGTTAATCAATCAAAATATACTCTTAACATGATATGATATTTACACACTCAGTACGATTTTTTGGCGAAGGGATATATTGAAACCATTTGGCCTCTCATAAGAAGGTAAAGACCATTTAACAAAGAGTAGCCACAATACATGGCCTTCTTTTCTTCATGAGCATATCCAAATGAATTATGCCAATCAAGTGACTATATATATAAAATGCCTTGCCTTTCTTCATTTCCACATATCAATAAAAAGTTCTTTTTACAAATGACGATAGTCGTATTAATATTTAATACTCTCTATCTCAATTAATTCTTATATGATCCTATAAGACTTATTTCTAAATCTTGAGGAAATTTCAAGAATTGAAGATTAATTGGAGCGCAAGAATCGTAGGTTATTCTCCTTTGGCAAGAAAACTATAGTTATGCATAATTTATTTCTTGCCAAGGGAGAATTGCCCTACGTTTCTTTATTTTCCATATTGTATCTACTTCTTTCTCAAATGGAACCATATATATGTCCATACAAAACACGATATCTTGTAAAGGGATTTCTGTTTTACTCGTTTTCACAATTTCAAATTTTCTCACATTGTAGGTGTTAGAGATGGTTGGAAATATAATCTCTATATAATTTCAGGACATATTCCAACCCACAGGATATTCTTGGTTAAGAAGAGAATCCGGATTTGTTATTTCCTTTAATTTTTCTATCCTATCCTTTGTATATTAGTACAATTTATCAAATTTGTGTATCCCTTTGATTCCTTAAAGCTTTCATTGGTAAAGTAATGTATGTGTTTTTAATTTTAATTTTAGTTTTTTGAAGAAGTTATTGCTATAGTGTATTCATTTTTTAAAAAATAATATACATGTATAAGCTAGACAATATATATTTGGCTCACTTTCACTTTTATTTTTAGATTCTTAAATTGAAACATAATACATATTAGCGACTAACTGGTTTTGTTTTATCAAAATCTAAAACATTAGCATTTAGTCAAATTTTGATTTCTTCTATAATTATGTGAAGCGCGAGTAATTTCACTAGTCTTAAAAATAAAATAGAAAATTGACCGTCTCCGACCTCATTGACACTTTGTAGTACATAAAAACATTAGTTGTCTGTGACAAAATAAAGAAGTATGAATTTACTACATAATTTGCAACAAATTGAATTATTCTCAAACACAAACTATTTTTTAAAAAAAATTTATACCATTATACAGAATGTCTAGCGGTCTTTTATTAAAATAAAAGTTCAACATAGGAATAAGTACAAGCAAGGGAGGCTAGGCCTTACCTTGGCAATCCTAATAAGATAATGAACTACTCCAACATTGAATTTCAAAATAAATAATTGTATTCGATTGGCATTATATCATATTAATGCCTAATCAAGTATATGAAAACTTTAATCCAGATCCATGAAATTTTTGCTCCATGATACGATTGAGTTTCTCACTCATCTCCACGGTAAAATAATTCTTCCAATCTCCAATTTCTCCTTTACGAAAGAACGTTTTATTTCCCTCTCCGGTTGACAACTTCTCATTTGTATTCACCTCCAAATTACTCAATTTCTCAAAGCTACACATTCTTAATATTTCATCCATAACTCCACAATTTTCTTCCTCTATGGAAAATTGACATTCCAAAAATTCAGCCAAACATTTAAGTTGAATTTTTGGCTTCTCATTCATTTCTTCATACATGAAGAAACATACTTTGTTTGGATTTTCTATGCTTTGTTTCCAATAATCCAATACGTGATCCCAAAACGGACCATAAATGCTCACCCCCTTGCAAAAAAGATCAAACATTTCTTCAATGGAATTGGTATCTTTGTGATGAAGTCTTAAATTGTTTGAAAAATGCCACATAGAAATAAAAGTGTCCCTAGGATTCCTACACAAGTAAACAAGTTTGGTTTTTGAATCTAGGACAGATTTTGGCAATGAAGGAAAGGGCACATGAGTTGACAAGAGTCTAGGTGAAGTGAAGGATGAAAAATCAGGGACTCGACCATCAACATAGAGTGTATGTTCCAAGAATGGAACAAGAACATGAGGGCTCTTGACAAGTAAAGGGTGATTTTGCTCAAAAACAGGATGTTTTATTCGATTCACTAAAGCGAATAAAAGTGATTTTAACCAAGTAGTTCCTGATTTTGGAGTTGTAACAAGGATGATATCACTATCTTGAGCTTGAAATTGTTGTTGACATGCAATCACACCTTGGATCAATCTTGGTGATGTCCAAAAACCTTGGTATTTGTAGATATATGATCCAATCCATCCCTTTTCTTTTTGTAGGGTAGAGAGCAATTTCTTACACTCTTCACTTAGGCTATCCTCTTGTAAATATTTGGGAGGAGAAACTTGAGATGTTGTCATGGTTTTGAGGATTGAGTGCTTTCTTCCAGTTACTTATATAGATATCAAAATAGGTAGATTACATGCCATTATTATTTAAGTCACTAAATCAAATCATAATTATTAAAAAGGAAATTTTTTTTAATAACTTTCCTAGTCTCACTTATCTTATGTCCAAAATTATTTATATATATGGATAATTATCTGTCATTTTCATTAAGTCGCCTACTAGTCAAAATAGGGAAAAAAATGATTTTCCTAGTCATAGGGAGTATTATGTCAGCTCAAATTATATAAATAAATTATCTGTCATAATCATTTAAGTCATCTATTAATCAAAAAGGGAAGAATAAATGATTTTCCTAGTTATCCTCGAATTATATAGAAAAATTATCTTTCATAATCATTTTTTCATCGACTGAAGAAGACGGATCGAAGGGTTTTTCAATTAAAGTGACGGTAATGAATAAGAATTATTTTATTTATAGAGTCGTCACTTGGAATTGAGTTATGGTGTTCCAAGTCACTTTTTAATTCCCTAATCAAAAGGAAATGTCTCTTTTATTGGTCTGCGAAAATAAAAAACCGAGTAAGAAACTTTACTAACCCAGGAGAAGATATGAGGCACCTCTGAATCCCGTAGTTCTACCATGGTCACTTTTATCAACTTATACCCGACTTAAATTAATCTTGAATACATCATTTATCTATAATTCGCTTAAATGTTGAATTTCATTAGTCTTAACTAAGACACGATGTTGTGATCTTAGTTTCAACATATATACACTTATCAAGACGCGTAAACACAACCTCTCCTTGTATACCGTGCCTAAATTTGAGTCTACTCGTTCGTTTTGAATCAAAGATGATACTTTTAAGAAGATTTGGATAACAAGCACTGTCTTTTAGCATTTCAAGTTGAAGGTTTCATGTATATTGTTGTGAGGTAAGTTGAGGGAAAGAAAACGTGAGTGGAGGGAGTGTATGCATGTGAGTGTAGTGTTTGTTGGAAGAATCATGTGAGATGACAATAGACAAGGTGAATGGAGTGTGTAGTGCATGTGAGTGCACACTCATCTCCAAGAAAGTTTTTTACAAATAGATAAAATAGAATATTCGGCGAGTGGTGAAAGATCATTGACTCCTTCTTCATTTTATCTTTTTAAAAGGGAAAGGATAAAAAATATCGATATCTTTCAACTTTTATTTAATAGTTAGCTTTATCCTTCGTTATACTGTCTGATCAATCATTTATACCCTCGCTGTAACGAAACTTACCACATGTACCCATCAATTGGATGGAAAACTCCAAATCAAATGAAATTATCCATTTTTTTAAAAAAAAATTACCCACTACTCTAAAAACATTTAGAGACTCCCCTAAAGTTCTTGTCAATTTAGAACAAGCTTATGATCTGTGTGATAGGAAGTTCTTCCCCGGTTTGTTTTGGAGAGGAAGGAATAATTAATTAAGCAGACAAAGCGGGAACTCTTTTTGTTGAGCTTGTAAAACCCTTTACGCTAACCAAGCATTGGCAAGTTTTCCTTATTAGTATTGTTTTTTCGATTGTATTATTACACGTTGTTTTCTTTGCTTCGGTTATCATATTAATTATTGTTGCTACTATTCTCTTCTACTTTATTTTTAGCTTATAACTTCTTCACTACTGTATTTTCTTTCAAATACTTGCTGTTATTATGCTTTACTTGAGCCGATGATTTATCGGAAACAACCTCTCTACCTTCACAAAGACTAACGAATCTAATAATCTTGTTCTTGCTTTGCAAGAAATGAAATAATCTATAATTGCATAGCATTGGATGAATCATACTGCCAAGAACCTTGCTTGGGAGTTAAAAGAATAAGTACTTCATTTTAATTTACATGAGTGATATACTTCCCTTGTATTCATTGTTAAATTGATTAATTTTTCTCTTACACTTTGGTTTAACAATAATTGATGTGATTTTATTTTATGATTAGTCTGTTTCAAAAAAGAATGATATATTTAGACATTACTAGAAAAATGAACCTCGTGTTGAAAGAAGAAAAAAATATCATACAAATTTAAAAGATACATAAATTATTTTAGTTCATGTATTAGAAAATCATATCATTTAAAGACCAATCATTTCTTTTGTATGAACGATATTCAACTGACTATCCTTTCATTTATGTTGATCGGCATGCCATGTGTTTAATTGCGTATAATAGCGTATTTCGAGAAAATTAAATAATTTTTTTTTCTTTTACCTTTGTTGGAAACTTTGAAGTGACTGTTATAGTATAGGAGTAATATTGTATGAGTGATTTACGGGGCAAATCTTCTTTGGCAATAAATGACCAAATTTGCACCAAATAATAGTGAAATGTGGCTATTTGCCAAAGAAGATTAACCCAGTAATGCATCCACACATTGCTTGAAGTCTTTCTTGACCAATTGACTTGATGTTGTATATTTCTAATACTATATGAAACTCTTTTATAACAAAGAGGAAAAGGTAAGTATTCTTTTATTGGAGTATATTTCAATGCATATGCTTTGTATAAGGACTAAAGGAATAATTGATATGAAGTGCAAATTCTTAGCACCTTCTTTCACACTTAAAATATATACCTTTTTGACGTTTTAGTTTATGTGGTATAATTCATTTTTAGTCTACTTCGAAACAAATGACATATTTCCAATTTTAAAAATAATTAACTTTATCCTTATCATTTACCCTTTATGAGAAGTTATTATGATAAAATAAACGTTATGCCATGTTAAGGCCGCAACAAGTTTCAAAAGTATAGCCATACAAATGCTATGACATGTTTCAGACGACTGACTAATTGTTTTGGGTACGGCCTTTTCCCGAACCTTGTTAACGCGAAATGTTTTGTGCATTAAGTTGTCTTTCTTGTTTGCTTGTTTAATCAATGATGGAAAGAGTTCCATTTCTTGTGCCATATAACTTCGGAAAAAAGAGCGTTCAATCCTGAATACATCTCTGGTTACTATAAAAGTTATTCCTTGACCTTCTAATTAGAAGTGAAAGTGAATTTAGGAGTACTATATATTTGATGAGAATTAATGTCAACATTAACAAATCATTGTGACACTTATGAGAAAGTAACAACAAAATAGCAGCATAATATCACAAAAGGGAAAAAGAGTAAAATCTCTAAAGTTTTTGACCATGATTCCATGAAAAAGAAATTATGTTGTGGGAATCTCTTGCTGTTGAATAGTTTTAATGGCATTTGTTGGCATATGCTTTCTTGTTGTCATAGGATATCCTATTAAGGTGCCAAGAACTCAAAGCTCTTCATATGGTGGGGATTGGATTTAGGGGTGTCAAATTTAGTGTCGATAAAAATATAAGTCGTTCAACCCGTTGGGGTTGAGCTAGCATATGTTTGTTGAAGCTAGTTTGGGTATAACTCAAATTTGTCCATATAAAGTTTGAGTAAATTTCGATAGTATATGTAGTCCATATTGATTTATACTAAAAAAATTGGTTGAATAACCTAATAGACATTTATTATTTGAACTGATTTGTCATCTCAGCCCCTTTAACTCCGAGACATTTCATCCAAATATATGAACCTAAGCCTGTTAGTTGGGTCCGGTCAGCCCACATCCCGATGAGGTGGGGTTCTGCCATCCAAGGTCATAGGCCCGGTAGACCGGTCTAGGTCGTAGCTCGGTCTCAGCATATCGGTACACCGGCCCAATCAAGTGAAAAACAATTGAATTCAGCTAGCCACTTTCTAGTCATTGGCCAACGGCCATATATACAAATTATTCAAAATCTATAAATTCAAAATTTTGAATTCGCCTATAGCCTCAACACATGTAACCTTTGAAGTGATCCATGCAAGATATATACATTTTTAGTTTGCACGGGTAACAATAATAGGACTAGTTTGAAAGGACATGAGCCTTCTTTAACATCTTTTCAATGAATAGAGAGAATAAATAATCAAGAAATTAAAAGGACAATAATGAAGTCATGATGGCGTTATATGCTATATCAAGAAATTAAAGAGACAATAATGAAGTCATGATGAAGTTATATGTTCTATTGGTCTCTCATGCATGGGAATGTAATTATATCACCAGATTCAGAATTTAAATATTATGAATTTTAAAATAATAATTTCAAATTTGCTAATAACTTGATTCTAAAACATATAAATATAAAATTGTAACTAAAACTACTGAATTATATCGAATTCGTATCTAAAAGTAGTCTACCTCCACACCCCTAATTAAATATAAAGACCCTTTTAACAAGGAGAATATATAGACACAAATCACATCATGCCTTTTTTCTTTTTCTTTCTCTTCAGCATATCCCAAATGAATTGTGTCAATATCAAGTGACTATAAATGTTGGTGAACAAATCAGAAACTACTCAAAGAATTTAAATTTCAAAAATTGGAGAAGACAAGAACCACAGGGTATTCTCCTTTAGCAAGATTGCTATATATTGCTTTATGCATGAATTAAATTCTTTCTTGCCAAGGGAGAATTGCCCTGCATTTCTTCATTTCCACAAAAAGTTTGATTCATTTGGTGTTCGGTATCTATATTATGATTCAATTAAATTTGGATTCGCTCATTGCGGGATTCATTTTTAAGGTGACACTCTCAGCATGATTTTTCTAACGGGAGGTTTATTTAGAGTCGAAAACTTAAAGAAATGATATATTTAAACTATTTCTCAAACTCAACTAAAAAGTTGGATGGATAACACTTTTGTTTTTGGTTTTTCATTGTACGGTATTCGCATTGAAGCTCGATTAATTAGGATTTGTACTGCATAGGGTTCATTCCGATCGAGAAGCACTCCCTACCAAGAATTTTTTCATATTCAAGACTCGAAATCGAAATCTTTAATTATGGGAGGAGCAACTCATTCGCTGCACCACATTGTTGATAACACTAAGTTGTAAAGCAAACAAGAAATTTAAAAGAGTTCAACACTTCACATTTTGTCTTTTCTCTTTCACTTTCATACCTTATGGGCTAACAAAAAGAAAGTGATTTTTTTTTACCTTGATTACATGAACAACTAGCTAGAAGGACTTTAATAATAATAATAAAAGTGGGGAAAAAAACCTTAGAACTACATTAATTCCTCCCAAAAGGAGACTATATATTACTTAGAGATTTTCAAAACTTTGCTTGTGGATATATAGCCATTTGAAGTGCTCTAGTCAAAGCTCTTTCATCCAAATTAGCTTCATTTTCAGCTTCCACAATAGCTTCCATCCCAAAGAAGTACCTACTTGTAACCCTAGCTTGAACAACACTTAGTTTCATATCTTCAAATACCTCCAAAATTGACACAAGCACATCTTTCCCCTTTTTGCATGTCACTTTCACCAAATATCTTGTCCCAAAAAGCTTTTCCACCTTCACTTCCTATACAACAACAATAATAAACGACAATAACTACGATTCAGTTCCAAATAAATTTTGGCTAGCCATATGAACCATTACTGACCCTCACTAATTAAAAAAAATTGATCATCATGAATCTGTCATTAAATAGTTCATAGTTAATAAAATTATTTTTATATTATTTGTTGCTAATCTGTCACTGAATAGCTCATAGCTAACAAAATTTTATGGTAATCCATCACTTATCTATGATGAATTTTGTTATTTAGCTACATAATTTAGTAGTTGTTACTTCATGTTTTAATTAGTAGTGCATATTTCTAACTCAAACCATGTCATCATCATATTAAA
This sequence comes from Solanum appendiculatum, assembly GCA_018342035.1. Classification (NCBI taxonomy): domain Eukaryota; kingdom Viridiplantae; phylum Streptophyta; class Magnoliopsida; order Solanales; family Solanaceae; genus Solanum; species Solanum appendiculatum. Next base: position 861,647 of record JAGDQO010001400.1, on the reverse strand, counting down.
TAAAAATAAAAGCAAAAATAAATTAAATAATACTCCCTCTGTTTCAATTTGTTTATTTTACTTTTTCTAGTCCGTTTAAAAAAACGTCTCTTTCCTTTTTTGATAACTCTTTAATTCTATATGGCACAAGACATGCTTAACAACACTAGATTAAAGAACATTTTTTTACATTCTAAATATTTTAGGACCATAAAATTCAAAAACCAATTGTTACTTTCGTAAACTACGTGTCAAGTCAAAAACATACCAACAAATTAAAATTGAAGGAGTAATAATTTCTATTGGCATATAAAACTGTGTTAAGGTTATAGTAAGTTCAACAAAAACAATATATATAGATAGATAGATAGATAGATAGATAGATAGATAGATAGATAGATAGATAGATAGATAGAGAGAGAGAGAGAGAGTGTACTTGGACATGATTTAAGAATTGTTGATACTCTCTTTGAATGGCTTCTAGCTGGAGTCTTAGCTTCATGATATAAAGGAAAGCATCCAAGATAATAGAGTTCTTTTTCACCTTCACAAAAAGTAAATAATAAATAAATTAGGCAGTTGCTTTACTGTTTTTCTTTTTTACCCCATTTTTTTGAAACTTTAATTTAAAGTGACTAGAGGAAATAAAAATGCACTCCATCCATTTTATTTTACGTGATATTATTTCTTTATTAGATCGTAAAAAGAAATAGGGACTTCTTTATATTTGAGAAGAATTTAATTTTACAATTTCACATAAAATAAAACGAAGAAGGGAGGAGTATATAATAGGCTTATCAAAAAAAATCATATTAATTATGTTCAACATTACTTAAAAAATCTTTTTTCTTTTTTTAAAAACCAATGTATTCAAACTAAGTCACGTAAATTAAAACGAAGAAAATATGTATAAGCTAAATTAAAGGAGGAAAATTGTGATTTACTGATTTGGAGTTTGTAAGTGTTCTTAAAAGGTGAAGCTTGCTACGCATTGCCATTTTACTTTGCACTCTTCTTGATGTCATTTCTCTCACTACTTTTATGTTTCTCTCTCTCTCTTTTGTTAATGGTTTTGTTGAAGTGAAGAATGAATAAAGAAGAGGTTTTTATAGAAGGAATGATGTAATAAGTGATTGGTATGACCACCCAAGGATGCGGTGCAATGGATGCAAAACTGCTCTATTCGTAATCAGAGAACTCAGGTTCAAGCCCTAGGTATGAATTTTAGTGGGATAGTCGGGATTCCTTCATTCTTGATTATAGGTCTCGGGTTTGAATGCCTGAAAATTAAAAAAAAATTATCGGAAACATTGCCTTCAGAAATGGGTTTTGTAATGTGCGAATTCGGATTGAATCGACTCCAACACGAATATTGGCATCGAGTGAAATACAAAAAAAAGATGTAATAGGTGATCGACATGCATGATTTGTGGGTGGATAGTTGAGATCCATTCACCCTGCAACCTCAAATTTGAATTTTTGGTAAAAAAAATCATGTTATAGAAGTGTCGTCTCAAAAAATAGACCCTACAATATACGACTTCAAATTTAATCGAATTTCGATATAAATATCTTTAATCGTTAAGTGGAAACCACCCAAAAGAAAGAAAGAAAGATATAATAGGTGATCACGGAATGTCAAGTTATTTGCTGGCATACTTCCCTTTTTCTATCTCTAGGTTGTCACTCTCTCTTTACGTACACTTTTCTTTATGTGACAATGTTTAATTAAATATTTTTAATAAATTATATTATGATAAAATAAAAAAATATTTGAAAATATTAAGTGAAAATAATACTATTTCACTTGACATGCTACTCAAACTAATATTAATATTTATAGTCCATAGACAATAGCTTAATTAACCAAAATAAAATGATCTTAACCCTCTTTTTAAAAAAAAGAAGAAGAAATTATCCCTCCTCTAGGAGCTCTCACCTTTTTGGTTATCTGGTGACTCGAACTCACAATCTTAAAAGTTAAAACTAAGGGGTGGTTACCATCCGAGCAACTCCCTCAATCTCTTAATTATTCTTTTTTATTTTTTCAAATACTTTATTCTTGATGAAAATAATAGGGAACTTTTAATTATGAAATATTTGGATACATAAATGGCTAGGCAAAAGTTAAAAGAGAGTCCAAAATTGTACAGTCAATGGCAATTTGCCTAATAACATGGAATCAGCTGAAAAGGACTGATAGGAATGACAAATGCCATGTAACAAGACAACCCTTCTGAATGCAGGTTAGGTTAGACTAGGACCTTCATCTAGCCTTATCCATCATCGGAGTTCGATTAATTTGAATTGACGCAAAAAAAATTGGAGATAATTAATGCATTTCCTTATTAAAGGTAAATGCAATATTTGAGCTCTTGAAATTGGAATAAATTCGGCATTGATAGTTCATACTATTAGGATGAATCAAATGCAATCCGAGAGGTTTGAATCTGAGATCTTTAATATTTATTTAAGAATAACTAAATACATATCACTTTATCACAGTTGTTAATGGTTAATTAGTCTCTTTATTATATTTATATGAATAGTTTTTTGGTTAAAAAGAACATCGTTGAAAAACGATAAGTACTTATTCACACTTGATAGTCATAACAATAATTGTATATCTTCTAAGTTTCTAACACCCCCACCCACACCCGTAGTCTCATCCTCTCCACTCTCACACCCATACCCCTGCCCTCACCGTTATAATATTTGCTTAAATTATTATATACAAATACTTTTTAAAAACTATTTTTTTACTAACTTATTGAATAAAAATAAGAAAACACTCAAGGGTTGTTTGGTTGCTGGTTAGAGATTGAGGAGTTATTCATGGATTGAAATTATTATAATTTTATACATTATTTGATTACAAAAATGTAGAAAAATAATCTCCACATGGAATCTCACATAAGTTTTACATTGTAATTTGGTGTTTTTTTTTTTCCTTTTCCACGTAAAACATAACATTGCTAATACAATACTTGGTTCATGCTATTCTAGTTTTCCACATAACTAATATATGTATAAGTTATGAGAGAATCTATGCATTATTTTATGTACGATAAATTAAAAATGAAATAACTAATACATGAATAACCAAATCTTGCATAAACAAACCCTTTATAACTAATCCCAACATTACTAATACTACATAGCTAATCCCACATTACTAAAACCGCATAACTATTTTTTTTTTATAGAGATAATTGTATTTCATACCAGAACTATCACTAACTATTTATCAAAACACTCCTTGAATCTGACTAGACCAATTGTTTGAATACAATCGTCAAAAGGTGTGTGACAAGTGACAACTTAATTTGCTCATAAAATATCATCTACATAGGAACCAACTCACTAGTTTCGAGGTTTGTTTTGATTACGAGTCGTTGATATATATATATATATATATATAGATAGATATAGTTCAAATAGAAAACGCAAGTACTTGATAGTTCAGATAGAAAACTCGTAAAAAAAATAAATATTTCAACTATTTTTTTCATCATTATCTCATTATATTATGAATATCTGCGTAATTTTAACCAGCAACCAAACAACTCCGGGCTTTGCATTAGATGTAGGAATGGGAATAGGGAATGGAATTTGGGAATAATGGGGAAAGTATAGAATTTAAATTAAGTGATGGATGCATGTCAAATTTGAGAGTGAGTCAGAGAAAACTCAGCAATAGATTTTCAGTACTAGTCATCACGAGACCAATCAATTAGCTAATTTCACCCAATGGCTCAACTTCTCTTTGTCTAAATTTGTCAGTGTTGTAGCTCACATGCCCTGCCAATTAAAGCTCTATCTGTTTTATTCCATGTTCTTTCCACATGTATATCTTGTGTCTTCTTGATATTCAAAAACCTTCACTTTTCAATAGCTATATATATATATATATATATATATATATATATATAACTTTTGAGATCGAGTTCAAAATTTAAAGTTTATCTGTTTTTATAACAATCTCATATTAATTATGTATATAATAGTATCGACAGTCAAATGTATAAATATTTAGTGAATTTCTTGATATATTTATATCATATGAGTTGTTATTTTAATTAGATAGCCATAATACATAAATATGTACTTTAATTTGGCTCCAACTGTCATCTATGCCTTCCAACTTTGAATGGGCATAAGTAGACACTTAAATTTGTATAAAACTGCACAAGCAGACACGTGCATCTTAAGTGACATAATATACGTAGGACACAAATTGTCATATATGAGGGCACATAGGATGCATGCATCTATTTGTTCAATTTTATACAAATTAAAGTGCCTACTTGTGTGCACCTAAAATTGGAGGGCGTAGATGTCATCTAAAACCAAGTTAAAGAATATGTTTATGTATTATGTCTTTTAACTATCAGTGTTGAAGAATCGGGTTCTTCGGACACCAAAGAAGAAGTAAATTGCGTAATATAAAAACATAAAGAATGTTGACGCCGTGGAGAACTACTTGCTCAAGGGAGTCAAAAACTACAATCTACTCTCATAGGATTTACCTAAAATAAATTTTGCTAATTCAAGAAATTTTAGGTTACAAAACAATAACCAAATAAACTATAAACTTAGTAGCTATCACCCCTACAATTAACTTAATTATAGTTAATCCTTTCAAGACTAATCCCTAATCTAGAAAGCTAAAAACAACTTCAACAATGATCACCTACTACAACATTTCTAGAAACCAAATAGGTTACAATTAACGAGAAAAAACTCAAACCTAACCTCAATAGCAATAATGTGGTGCTAAAAGCCATTTTTTTTTAGCCAGGGTCTATCGAAAACAACCCCTCTATCTCTGAAGTAGGAATAAAATCTGCGTACATTATACCATCCCTAAACCTCATCACTTTATGAGACTACACTATGTTGTTGTTGTTGTCTATACCAATAAATAAAGATAGTATGTAGGTCTCTTTAATAATTTAAACTATGGAACAAAAAATAGTAGTGTCCACAATTGTCCTTTTATTTCTTTGTCTTTCATTCATTCCCTTTAGATAGAAAAAGCCAAACAGACAGAACCTTACTTAGTTGATAGCAATTAATGACAAGACATGTCTTTCCCTTTTGCATTCTTTTTTCTTGTTCACAGGCGTGCATATATATGATCTGAGAATTTAAAGAAAACACATATAAAAAGCAAAAACAAAATGGCAAATTGGATTTTAGTAGTTACATACTTCCTTAAATCACTCTTTTTAGCTTTGTTTTTTTGTGGTATATATTGCTATTATAACCTCTTTTATAAGAGTAGGCCAGAGTCCTTTTCTGTCTACTCATTTCTTGATAGTACTTCAGTCTGTTCTATGCTATGTAGCCTTAGCTTGTCTCCTTCTCCTTGACATGTCTTTCTCCTCCGCTTTCCTTCTTCGGAGACGGATTCAGGATTTGAATACTACATCTGTTTCAATTCATTTGTTCTATTTTTTATTTAACACGAAGTTTAAGAAAATAAATAGGATTTATGTAGAATGTATCAAAATGTCTTTTAATCTTGTGGTATTAAATATGTCAGTTGGAAAGTTGAAATGAAAGAGTTGCCAAAGAAGAAAAGAGACTTTTTTTTAAACGAACTAAAAAGGAACGTAAGACAAACAAATTAAGACGGAGAGAGTATTATGGATTATAATTCGGGATCAATCCTATCAAAACCTATTCTATTTAAACAAGTTCGAAAATATATTATTTGTACTTATTTAGTAAATCTTTAATCGTATATACAAGGTCCGAGCGAAATTAAATTATTGCATTCAGATGAACCAATAAGTGATATACAAAATCCACACTTGTTCTTCTCAACCAAAATTATAGTCTTCGCTTGTATCCTTGACATGTCTTTCTCCTTCATTTCCCTATCTCGTAGACGGATTCAAAATTTGAATATTATGAATTTTAGTTTGAGATTTTATCGCAATCTTATTTTATTTATCAAGTTCACAATATATTATCAAATTATTTTTCTACAATTATGAGCTATTGCTCGTGAGTTTACTAGCACACAATCGCACAAAAATTTAAAAAAAGAAGAGAAAAAGTAACATTACTCGTTGCATTTTCATTAATGATGTCTCTTTTACAGCATTTCAGTGTTATGAAATAGAAATTCAAGATTTTAAGCATTTTCATCGGTTAGTCCATTGATTTTTTTAATATTAGTCGACCAACTTTGTTAGCCCCCAAAATTGGCCAGAACAGGTCTAGTGACCAGTACTAATTACATTTTTATTAATGACATCTCTTTTTTCAACTTTTCAGTGTCACGTAATAAGAATTCAAATTTTAAGCATTTTTAGTGTGTTAATCCATTGATTTTCCGAAAATATGTTGACCGACTCCGTTGGCCCCCAAACTTAGCCAGATTGGGCATCACAGGTCTAGTAACTAGTACTCCTTGTATTTTATTAATGACGTCTCTTTATTCAAGGCAATGCGAGGGAGATAATCTTTTGCAACAAATAAATGCTGGAAATAGAGGTGTTACTTCTAATGGTTATGAGCGTGATTTGGTGGTCTAACATCAATCAACAGGTGATGGACAAAGGGATCAGTTGGCTACGGTTGATGTTGAAAACTTTAAATTTCTAACACTTATTAACACTAAAAAAACAACTACAAGTTGATGGAAGTAGTCATTTCTCTCCAAATAGATTTGATAACCTACAAGATGACGACATCTTTGAGGAAAGTGAAGAAGAGGATGTGTTGGATCATTGTTTTGCAAATGCAGATATTTCTCCTAGGCAACATCGCAATAACAAAAAGAAGCATGAAAGAAAGACTAGTTGGGATGGTAAGATGACTGAAGAATATATTCCAAGGCACTTACCGATGCGACTGGCAAAACAGAATCACATGATAGTGTCAATAAGAACCAATAAACCGAAGAAAAAGTGATGAACTATCAACAGCTATTTGATGAATTTGAAGAAGAAGACAAGGTAAAATTCCTCCAGGTTACTTTAGAAAACCAATCTGTCTTGTTTAGGTCATCCATTTGTAAAAGGAAGTTTTGAAGTTGATTATAATTCAACTTTCTTCTTGGCTTTTATGATTTTGCATTACTGAAGCATCCTCATATGTAATATCATCATAGATGGTCATAGAACATCTAACTCTCTCTAGCTCTTATTTTCTTCATGGTTGTTAAAAATAGAAGTTCTTAACCTCATTGGGATTGGTAAGGTAGGGTCTAGCCCCCCTTGCTTGTACTTATCCCAATGGAGGATTTTTATTTTATTATTAATAAAAGACAACTAGACACGCTGTCTAGTGGTAAATTTGAAGAAAAAATACAATAAAAAAATTCAACGTTTCTATCAACAAGTTGCACGGTGAAATACCCTCCGGGGTCCTTTCAAGAACCTCTCGAGTCAGTTTTTCATCGACAATGAAGCATCACTGGTTGTTCTAACATTGATTTTAAGGCTTTAGTACTCGAGTACATGCCGAATGGGAGCCTCGATAAGTAGTTGTATTCGCACAACTACTTCTTAGACATCATGCAGAGACTAAGCATTATGATAGATTGGAATATCTACATCATGAGTGCTCCTCGCCCGTGATTCATTGTGATCTGAAGCCTAGTAACGTCTTGTTCGATGAGAATATGGTTGCCCAAGTGACTTTGGTATTTCAAAACTGCTTGGTGAAGATGCGAGTGATTTATACTCTAAAACCTTAACAATATTGGGTTATAAGTTTAATATGATCAAGATTCAACTTCTATTGCATATCGAGCATGGTCTTAGATTTTTCTTTTCCCAAATCACTCGTTTGTTACAAATGTTTGTTAAATTATTGGATTCATGTAAGAAACATTTTCTTCTTTCCTTTGTGTAATCATTAAAAAGCATCATGTTGATTTTAGGTCTTCTCCAATTTGTCAAAGTCTTTTGGAAAATTTCTCCAAAACGAGTAGCTTTTATACTTGGAAAATTCCCACATAAGAAATTAAGGAAAGCTATGGAACAAGATTTCAACTTTATGACTTTTAAATTTTAAGATAATAATTGGGTTACATAAAAACCCTTCTAAATTTGACAGCAAAACTTACTTTAGTATTTTAAGGCGTTCATTTACCCCCTTAAATAATTTTCAAGTGAATTAAATACCACTCTCAGTTTATAATATCACTCTCACCCGCCACGTCATAGCCATGTAAGCAACACGTCATAGCCATGTAAGTACCACGTCATTAATTTCTTATTTCTTTCTGCTTATTCACCATTTTCTCTTTTTCTTTAAATATTTTTTTTGGACTTATATACACTAATTAATTAATTTCTAAAATTATGTGGGCTCATTTATTTAACAAAAAGCTTCATCAGCAGCCCCAAATTGAAGATAAATTATTTCAACAATGGCAGTCAAAAATTGAAGCTAAAACTTTTCAACAATGTCAACCAAAAATTGAAGCTAAATCTTTTCAACAATGGCAACCGAAAATTGAATCTAATTTCTTTCAACAATGATGTATTTAGCTATAGCCTCAAAATTCACACCTTTTATCAACAAAGTTTGTGTCTAAATCATAAGTAAAATCTTGATGCTTACATTTTATAAATTTAACTTTATTGAATTTTAACTGATCCGTCATTTTTTGAGTTTCTAATCTTCATTTCGTTGATGAGATTGAAGCTCCAAGAACATTAATTGAAAATCTGGATCTATGAATATATCTTCATAATGAGTATTGTGAAATCGATTATTTAAGATTATGTATTCCTCATCACTCCATTCTTCTCCATTATTATTGCTATTGGTGGTGAATGTTGTGAGATTAATGGCTGTAACAACGATATTGGTGTTGGATTTTGTGAAATCGATGTCAACAATAATAAAGTGATGAGGAATAGAATAGTGAATTACTAAAGAGTTGGTGGAATGAAAGAAATGGATAAGAGGTATTGAATGTCTACGAAGAAAGGTGGAAGGAGGAGGTCTTCAATGGGGAAGACAACAAAATAAAGAGAAAAAAATTAAAATTTATTTTAAAAAATGGGACCCACAAATTTCATTATCTCTAAATAAGAAAATTAATATTTCACAAAAAAACTAATCTACCATGAAAAAAAGATTTAAAATATTATTTATATGTTGGCCAATAATAAAATGCCATGTGTATAATCTTATGATTTCAGTTTTTCTTTTTTCCTTTTTCACACGCTTTTTGGAGAGTGAGTTCATTCTCCCTGCCACGTCATTCTTTAGGGTGGTATTTAATTCATTTAAAAATTGTTAAGGGGGTAAATAAGCACCCGTATAATTAAAGTGCTAAAGTAAGTTGTCATGCCAAGTTTAGGGATTTTTTTTAATGTATTTTCTCTTCTAAAACTAATATTTGTACATATTTGATGAATTTTTAATTATAAATATATTGTTTGAGCAAAAACTACTAAATTCAGCTGAATTCAAAACCCAAACTTCTAACTCTGGAGCCAAAAAGGGAGATATCATCATTATTTATTGATTGTTGCCCTTGTTTTTAACACTCTTTGCGTCTAGCTTTTGGCTTGGAGTTCTTTTTGTACCTCAACTAACTCTACCCCTTCTTAGTTGATATATGTCTATGTGTGTGTTGGGTAAATTCCTTGAGTTTCTATCATATTTGGGTTTTTTCTTTCTGAAAGAAAAACACAAAAGTCTCCATATTTGACTAGTCTTTTTCTTGTAGGAAAAGGTTTATGACTCTATAAAATAGAGGTTCATTCGTTCTAAAGTAACTTAGAACGAATTGTGAGACACATGCAAGTGTTACGTTAACACTTGTGTGCACCTCTTTTTATTTAGAGTGAATTGTGTGAGGTTATTTATCTAAATATGGAGGAATTGACATGAATATACAACACTCAATATAAATTGACATAAAATATCCCAAAAATATTTAGCAAAATATGACCTAAAAATAATTGGCACAAAATAGGCAGAATGACTCCTAATTTCAAGGGTTGATTTTTTTGTACAAACCGACAGTAGTTAGTTAATTTAATTAGCCTATTAAAAAATTGTTGCTAATTTTATGGGATGAAAAAAAATGTATTCCTTAATTAACTCATCAAAAAAACGGTACACGCACTTTTAAGAAAGCTTTTTTTATCCTTTAATTAATTCATTAAAAAGATTGTTACTATTTTTAAGGCATGAAAATATATTTTAAAACCTCAATTAATGTGTATAATTATCGGACAATTGACAATAATTAGTCAAATAATAAAAAACAGCAATTTTTATTAGTAACTGCAATATGTATACACAAATTATATTTGTTTGTATACATAATTATAGTTGCAATTACATAATGTATACATAAAGAATTTAATATACTATATGTATACATAAAATTTTATTCATAAAAAATAGCGTGTAAATTTAGTTGATGTATACAATAGCTGTAGTATGTATACATGGACTATATTTTGCTTATATACATAAGAATATTAACAATAATTATAGTGGTAACTATATAATGTATAGACAAAGAAATTAATATGATATATGTATACATAAAATTTAGTTTATGTGTAATATAACTGCAATATGTATACATTAGTCCGTATTCATCTTTGTATTCATTGGTTCGTATTCATTTAACAAATTTGTATACAATTTAAATAGAAATTATATTCACTGATTGAAGTGTATTTGCATAGTTAGAATTTGAAGTTATTGATGAAGAATTTTAAAAAATAGAAATCATCATTCTAATTTTTTACAAAAATCTTATGAAAACCTTTTTTATCCATGAGATTTATACAAAAAATTCAAAATCTTGAAGTTAAATTTTTGTCCAAATGAAATGAAAAAAATTCAATTTCACAAATCACAAAATTCCCCTATAATTTGGACAAGAAAATTCAAAAGTATATATAAAAGAAGAAATTTAGGAGAGAACAATGAATAAACATGCCGTTATATCAGAAATGCATAAACAAAAACATAGAAAAAATTAAGAAGTAAAAGAGAAAATTAAGGAGAAAAGAAATGAAATGAAATATTTAGAAAGAGAAAAAAGAGACAAAGGGGGATGAACACTACTTTAAAACAGTTGACAATTAATAAGGAGTGAGAAAATAAGAATCAATTTTTTCTTTTCAAAAAAAAAAACACAATAAGCAAAGATCATGGGTTGAAAATAGAAGAGAGAAAAATCATTAAAAAATAATTAACTTTTCAAGAAAAAGAAAACGTGATTATTGGATGCCAAATAAATATTTTAAAAAATCTTTTTTGCTAATAAATTTAAAATGGGCTATTTATTGCCAATTTAGGCTGTAGGTTGTTATGGTGTGCCATTTTTTTTATTTATCTAGCGAATTGCTCATCTCCTCTTGTGGATGTAGGTCGATTGACCAAATCACGTTAAATGTCTTTTGATATATTTCTCATTTGTCTTCTTACTCATGGTCTTTCGAGGTTTGTTTTGCTAGTTTCCACATGACACCTAATTATTTCGATCCTAACAAAGTGTGTGTGTTTACATTATAGCGCGTTTATTATGGAAATTAAAACTATATTTTGAGAAAATGATTTTCTGAATGGATTGTTTTTTTTTATTACCCTAAATTATTACAAATATATTATTTGTACGAGCTGATTGCAAGTATATGTTGACACAAGTCTGATGGGATGCTGGAACATCCAATTCACCAATTCTCTTTTGAAGATTTGCTAATATATCTAACCCCTTTTTGTCCTTCTACTTTTTACTTTTTAATTTAAGGAGAATTACTTTGCAATAATAAAATTCAAGTTGTGAGCAACTGATTACCCATCAACAATATCCAACATCGTTTTTCTATGAAAATTGAATGCCAAAGAACAAAATAGCATTGTTTCCTACTCTGTTAGCTATACTTGTTATAGACATAGTAATTGTTAACTTGTTCATTCTTTTCTTTTACTTTCAAATTATTTGAAGACATAGATTATGTATGGTGGCAAAGACTTCGTGTGTATTTGGTCTTAATCAATTTTGTCAAGTCTTTGGGCCCACATAACACTAATGTAATGTTGTGTATTCTTTTATTTTAAAAGGGAAAACAGGCAAATAAAGTGTGGTGCATATATATACCTTCGTAGTCTAACAAATGGTGCATATATACCCTCGCAGTCTAACAAATATTTCTCGAGTGTATATGATAAGTCAATAAATGTCACTACATTTCAACAAGCAATTATAGAGAAAATAAAGCAAGAGACTTGGTTGACTTGCACAAGTCTTTGACTGATTAGAGGAATTTTTGCAGCATATTTACATTTCTGATTGATTTGGTGGTATTAATATTGATATGACAGAATGAAGAAATAAAAGTAATTTTTTTTTTTAAAAAAATAATCATGTTGCTCTCATTGATATTTAAAGCCTCAAAACCACATGTTACTACACATACCATTTTCCTATTAATATTTAATTTGTACTTATGGAGAAAGTACACACATTTTTCCTCTTAACAATACTCTTGTTGCTTCACTATGTTATGGCCCAAACCAACATTACAACTGATCAATTAGCTCTTCTCTCTTTGAAATCCCAAATTAGTTCCGACCCCTTTCACTTCTTGAATGAAAGTTGGTCTCCCGCTATTTCTGTTTGCCGTTGGGTTGGAGTCACTTGTGGTTCTCGTCACCAGCGAGTGAAGTCCTTGAAGCTTTCCAACTTGGCTCTTACAGGCAAGATTCCCCGTGATTTTGGAAACCTCACATTTCTTGTTTCTCTTGACTTGGGAAGCAACCATTTCCATGGAAATTTGCCTCAAGAAATGGCACATTTGCATCGGCTTGAGTTTCTTGATTTAAGTTTAAACAGCTTCAGAGGGGAAATTCCTTCTTGGTTTGGGTTTTTACACCAACTTCAAGTTCTAAATCTTAGGAGTAACAGTTTCACTGGTTCCATTCCTCCTTCACTCTCGAATGCCTCAAGGTTGGAGACTTTAAAAATAGCTGCCAATTTACTTCAAGGAAACATCCCCGAAGAGATAGGCAATCTTCAAAACCTGAACTGGTTGTCCATAGAAGATAATCAGCTTACGGGTTCTATACCATTCACAATTTTCAATATTTCTAGAATTGAATTCATTGCATTTTCAGATAATAGCCTATCAGGAAATCTTCCCAATGGTTTATGCAATCGTCTCCCAATACTCAAATGGCTTTATCTATCCACAAACGAGCTTCATGGTCATATGCCTACAAGCTTGTCTAATTGTTCACAACTTCAATTATTGTCTCTATCCCAAAATGATTTTGATGGACCAATACATAATGAAATTGGAAGATTGAGTAACTTGCAGGAATTGTATCTTGGATCCAACCATTTCACAGGTATGTTTTATTTTATGAATGCTAGTATTATTGTATCTAATTACCTCACATCTTTTTTATAATACATTAAATGCAGGGACAATTCCACAAGAAATCGAAAATCTTGCTAATTTGGTGAAATTAGACATGAGGGGAAACCAAATTACCGGCTCTATCCCGATCTCCGTATTCAATATCTCATCGCTGCAATTATTGTTACTGTTGGGCAACAATCTTAGTGGATTCTTACCACGGGAGATTGGAAACTTAACCAAGATGCAATTCTTATATCTTGACGAAAATAGGTTTACTGGTACGTATTCAAAGTGATAGCAAAAGGTACAACTTATACTGTATTGAACTAAGTAGTTAATTAAACTCACTGTATTCGATCTTTCAAAATGTGTTGCCAGGTGAAATACCCAACGAGATAAGCAATCTCGTTGAGTTGGAGGAATTTGATGTTGGGTTTAATAATTTTAGTGGTTCACTTCCAACAGGAATCTTCAACATATCAGGGATGAGAACAATTTCTCTTTCAGGCAACAATCTATCAGGAACTCTACCACCAAACATAGGTTCTACCTTACCCAACATTGAAAGACTTTATCTGGGTCGCTTAACCAATCTTGTTGGGACTATTCCTCATTCTATCTCCAATTGTTCAAAGCTTACTGATCTAGAGCTTTCACAAAACAAACTCACAGGCTGGATTCCCAATTCTCTTGGATATTTGACTCATCTACAATTCCTAAACTTGCAGAGAAACAATTTAAGCAGTGATTCATTTTTAAGCTTCCTGACTTCCTTAACAAACTGCAGAAGTTTAACATTTCTTTCTCTAGCTTTCAACCCTCTAAATGGCATGCTTCCAGTATCTGTAGGGAACTTCTCCAAATCTCTTGTAAAGTTTTATGCCGGTAGTTGCAAAATCGAAGGGAGAATTCCAAATGAAATTGGGAACTTAAGCAGCTTATTAGACCTTGAGCTTTCTAAAAATAACTTGATTGGATCAATTCCTCCATCAACTCGTAACTTGAGAAACCTTCAGCGCTTGCACGTGTACAACAACAAACTTACAGGATTTATTGGAGATAATCTTTGTAAATTGCAGCATTTGGGAGATATTTACTTGGGTCAAAATCAACTTTCAGGAGCACTTCCTAATTGTTTAGGGAATGTTACTTCCCTTAGGTTGTTGCATCTTGATTCCAATAAATTGATTTCCAATATACCACCAAGCTTGGGGAATCTTAGAGATCTAATGGAGCTTGACTTATCATCAAACAACATGGTTGGTTCTTTACCACCAGAAATTGGAAATCTAAAGGCTGCGAACCAGATAGATCTGTCAATGAATCAATTCACAAATGGAATTCCTAGAGAAATTGGAGGATTGCAAAATCTGGTGCATCTTTCTTTGAGACATAACAAGTTACAAGGATCTATACCTGACTCAATCAGCAACATGGTAGGTTTGGAATTCCTAGACATTTCTCATAATAATATATCAGGAATCATTCCTATGTCTTTGGAGAAACTTCAAAACCTCAAGTATTTCAACGTTTCCGACAATAAGTTGTATGGTGAAATACCCTCGGGGGGTCCTTTCAAGAACCTCTCGAGTCAGTTTTTCATCAACAATGAAGCATTGTGTGGTTCTTCAAGATTTAGTGTCCTGACATGCTCCACTTCGTCAAAGCACAGATCAAATAGGAAAAAATTGCTAGTTCTATTTCTTTTGCTAGGAATTGCACTTTTATTTGCCCCTATCATCTATGTGTCTGTATGGATAAGGTATAGAAGAGGTAAAAGATCTCCTCAACAAGCTGATTCATTGTCTACCGTAAAAAGAGAAAGAATTTCATACTATGAACTGCTCCAAGCAACTGATTCTCTCAGCGAGAGTAATCTGATTAGTTCTGGAAGTTTTGGCTCTGTTTACAAAGGCGTTCTCAGAAGTGGGACTGTCGTTGCAGTTAAAGTGTTCAATCTGCAACAGGAAGCGGCATTCAAGAGTTTTGATACAGAATGTGAAGTTTTGCGCAGCCTTCGCCATAGGAATCTCGTCAAAGTCATCACTAGTTGTTCCAACCTTGATTTTAAGGCTTTAGTGATCGAGTATATGCCTAATGGAAGTCTTGACAAGTATTTGTATTCTCACAACTACTTCCTAGACATCAGGCAGAGACTATGCATTATGATAGATGTGGCATGTGCATTGGAATATCTCCATCATGGGTGCTCGTTACCCGTGATTCACTGTGATCTGAAGCCTAGTAACGTCTTGCTGGATGAGGATATGGTTGCCCACCTAAGCGACTTTGGCATTTCAAAACTGCTTAGTGAAGATGAGAGTGATCTATACACAAAAACCTTAGCATCATTGGGTTATATTGCACCGGGTACGTCTCTTTGTTTTTGCTAATTTGAACATTGATTTTTCGTCTTTTTTTTTTTCAATCAAGAAAGTATCTTGCATCTTCAAAATTAATTGTTTCACTGTAGAGTATGGACTGGATGGACTGGTGTCAATAAAATGTGATGTTTATAGTTACGGGATCATGTTGCTGGAAATGTTTACTAGGAGAAAGCCTAGAGAGTTTGAGGGAGATCTTAGCTTGAAGCAATGGGTGAGTTATTCACTTCCAAACACAGTAATGGATGTTGTAGATGTCAACTTGGTACCACCGACGGATAATCACTTGAAGAAGAAATTAGATTGTGTGGCATCAATCATGAAAGTTGCGCTAGATTGTTGTGTTGAATCTCCAGCAAGAAGGACAAACATGAAAGATGTTGTAGTGATGCTACAGAAGATCAAGATTCAACTTCTTGCATGTTGAGCATGGTCCTAGAAACTACTGTTTCAAAATCACTTGTTTGGTGCAAATGTTTGCTAAATTTTTGAATTCATGTAAAGATTGCCTTTTTTTGTTTTTGCACTTGTGTTTTAGGGATGCTACTGTTTGCACTTTAGGAATCCTAATTACAATAAATCCTAATATTTCCTCTTAAAATTGATGTTGCAAATTAATGGATCACAAGTAATAGAGGAAATTATTACTTTATATTCATTTTATTTTACTTTTGAGTCTCATGGTGGCACATTCTAGTTGTACAATCTCATGGATTAATAACTCAAGCTTTATGGCAACAATAGTTTTAAAAGACATACTAAATCTGGTGGATATGCAGAAGGGACAATATAAAACTACTCAGGAACAATCTTTCCAAAATAACCTTAGAATATATTCATCTGATCGTTATTGATTTCACTGGAAATTCGACAAATAATCACTTTTCAGCTCCTGCAATTGAAAAATGACTTGTTCATGTCCCATCCCATCCCGAGAATTCAAAATGCAGAAGAAAACAAAGGAAATATCCGTTTTTACTTCATGGGCACGAAAAAAGCTAAAACAATAGTTAAAATGGGACAAAGGGAGTCGAACTAATCAGCGGAAATAGATACTCTATATGGACCACTTTACTTGTAGCATTTTGCAGTCAATGTTGCAAATTGGTGGATCACAATCAAAGTAGACATTTTCACTGGAAATTTATAATAGGCATTTTGTAGTTATAAGTTCTTTAATATTTTATTTTATACTTAGAATTGAGGGTAGTTGGTGAGGTTTTTATTCCAACTAGCAAGGAAAGGCCTCATTTTGGTCATATAGAAAGAACGTGAAAAGCAGAATCCTCAAAACGTATGATTCAGATATCTGACAAAATGAATAGATAAACAGATTGAGATAGCATGAGATCATGACCTATTTCAAGATCAGATGATTCACTTCTTTGTTCACTTGTGAGGGACAACTTGTAAATGTCAAATACCAGGAAACAACCCATAAAAACAGAGAGTGTATGCCCTTTTCGATGCAGTTAACGATGCAAAACAGTCAACTAGCCAAGCTAGGCCTTTTTGATGCAGTTCAAGACTAAACACTACTAGTTTTTCACCGTGAATCAATGATAAATTTGTGTTATAAAACGTTATTTTCCACCATTCAACTCACTGGGAAAATGTATAGTGAAAAACATATTCTCGATGAAACTCTTGAGAAGCTTCCTAATCAAGAAAAATAAATATATATTTTTTACCTTCACCATTAGTTACTTATTTCCCAAATCATTTTTCAAAACCTAACACTATACATCAATTAATATTGAATATTGTGATAAACTACTCATATTAATCATTATTAGTTTTTTGTCTTAAACACATGGACTAATGCATTCTCATTTTCAATAATGTGAGACACACACCATGAGAATGTCAAGAAGTTGAATTAAAACATGTTAACACCATAATCACAGTTTGCTAGATTTGGTTTGTTTCAATTGGTCAAGTCCATAGGCCCCACATAATTAAACTGGAAAATAAATTAGATTGGGGAACAATATTGAGATGATAGAATAAATGAAGAAAAGTTAATCCTAAAAAATATTTAAAAGAAAAGTCTCCAAAAAAAAGATATTATTAAAAATTATCACTATTTGAAGTCTCAAAACCATAGGTTTCTAGCCATTCTATTTTCTTACTAACTTATGCAATTATGGAGAAAATATTAACCTCTTTTTTCTTGTTGCTTCAGTATGTTATGGCTAGTTCAGCCATGACCCAAACTAACACTACCACTGATCAATTAACTCTTCTTTCTTTGAAATCTCAAATCATTTCGGACCCCTTTCACTTCTTGGATGATAGTTGGTCTCCCACTACTTTTGTTTGCCATTGGATAGGAATCACATGTGACTCTCGTCATCACAGAGTGAAGTCCTTGAATCTTTCTAACATGGCTCTTACAGGAAGGATCCCCCGTGATTTTGGAAACCTCACATTTCTTGTTTCTCTTGACTTGAGAAGCAACAATTTCCGTGGAAATTTGCCTCAAGAAATAGCACACTTGCGTCGACTTAAGTTTCTTGATTTAAGTTTGAACAACTTTAGAGGGGAGGTTCCTTCTTGGTTTGGGTTCTTACACAAACTTGAAGTTCTAAATCTTGGAAATAATAGTTTCAGTGGTTCCATCCCTTGTTCATTTTCTAATATTTCCACACTTGAAACTTTGAATCAGAGATTCAATTCAATAGAGGGTCAAATCCCAAAAGCAATTGGAAGTCTTGAAAACTTGAGAGTTTTAGACTTGGATGGAAACAAATTCATAGGTTCTATTCCAGAAGAGATTGGCAATCTTCACTACATGAACTACTAGTCCATACAACATAATGAGCTTACAGGTTCTATACCATTCACAATTTTCAATATGTCTAGAACCGAAGCCATTGCATTTACAAACAATAGCTTATCAGGAAATCTTCCGAATGGTTTATGCAATCGTCTCCCGATACTCAAAAGGCCTCATCTACCAATAAACAAGCTTCATGGTCATATGCCTACAAGCTTGTCAAATTGTTCACAACTTCAAATATTGTCTCTATCCCAAAATGATTTTGATGGACCAATACATAGTGAAATTGGAAGATTGAGTAACTTGCAGTTCTTGTTTCTTAGAGCTAACCATTTCACAGGTATATTTTATCTTATGAATGTTAGTACTATTGTATCTAATTACCTCACATCTTTTTTGTTACACATTAAATGCAGATATAATTCCACAAGAAATTGGAAATCTTGTTAATTTGGTGACCCTAGCCATGGAGAATAACCAGATTACCGGCTCTATCCCAATCTCCATATTAAATATCTCATCGTTGCAAATTGTTTCACTTGGGCAGAATAATCTCAAGGGATCCTTACCACGGGAGATTGGTAACTTAACCAAGAAATAACTTTTTTATCTTCACAAAAATAGGTTTACTGGTACGTATTCAAAGTATAACTTATACTGTATTGGACTAACTAGTTAAATTCCCTACTATTCATGTGTTGACAGGTGAAATACCCAAAGAGATAAGAAATCTCGTTCAGTTGGAGGTACTTGGTCTTGGGTTTAATAGTTTTAGTGGTTCACTTCCAATGGAGATCTTCAACATATCACGACAGAGAACAATGTCTCTTGCATTCAATAATCTATCAGGAGCTCTACCACCAAACATAGGTTCAACCTTACCCAACATTGAAGAGCTTTATCTGAATAGCTTAACTAATCTTGTTGGGACTATTCCTCATTCTATCTCCAATTGTTCAAAACTTACTCATCTAGAGCTTTCAAACAATAAACTCACTGGCTTGATTCCCAATTCTCTTGGATATTTGACTCATCTACAATCTCTAAACTTGCGGGGAAACAATTTAAGCAGTGATTCATTTTTAAGCTTCCTGACTTCCTTAACCAACTGCAGAAGTTTAACATTTCTTTCTCAAGCTTCCAACCCTCTAAATGGCATGCTTCCAGTATCTGTAGGGAACTTCTTCATATCTCTTGTAAAATTTTATGCCCATAGTTGCAAAATCAAAGGGAGAATTCCAAATGAAGTTGGGAACTTAAGCAGCTTATTAGACCTTGAGCTTTCTAATAATAACTTGATTGGATCAATTCCTACATCAACTCGTAACTTGAAAAACCTTCAGCGCTTGCACGTGTACAACAAGCTTAGGGAATCTTAAAGATTTAGTGGTTCTTGACTTATCGTCAAACAACATGGTTGGTTCTTTACCTCCAGAAATTGGAAATCTAAAGGCTGTGAACCAGATAGATCTGTCGATGAATCAATTCTCAAATAGAATTCCTAGAGAAATTGGAGGATTGCAAAATCTGGTGCATCTTTCTTTGAGACACAACAAGTTGCAAGGATCTATACCTGACTCAATCAGCAACTTGGTGGGTTTGGAATTTCTAGACATTTCTCATAATAATATATCGGGAACTATTCCCATGTCTTTGGAGAAACTTCAATACCTCAAGTATTTTAATGTTTCTGACAACAAGTTGCACAGTGAAATACCCTCGGGGGGTCCTTTCAACAACCTCTCTAGTCATTTTTTCATCAACAATGAAGCATTGTGTGGTTCTTCAAGATTTAGTGTCCCGCCATGCCCCACTTCATCAAAGCATAGATCAAATAGGAAAAAAATGCTTGTTCTATTTCTTATGCTGGGAATTGCACTTGTATTTGTTCCTATCATCTATGTGTCTGTATGGATAAGGTATAGAAGAGGTAAAAGATCTCCTCAACAAGCTGATTCATTGTCTACCGTAAAAAGAGAAAGAATTTCATACTATGAACTGCTCCAAGCAACTGATTCTCTCAGCGAGAGTAATCTGATTAGTTCTGGAAGTTTTGGCTCTGTTTACAAAGGCGTTCTCAGAAGTGGGACTGTCGTTGCAGTTAAAGTGTTCAATCTGCAACAGGAAGCGGCATTCAAGAGTTTTGATACAGAATGTGAAGTTTTGCGCAGCCTTCGCCATAGGAATCTTGTGAAAGTCATCACTAGTTGTTCCAACCTTGATTTTAAGGCTTTAGTGATCGAGTATATGCCTAATGGAAGTTTTGAGAAGTATTTGTATTCACACAACTACTTCCTAGACATTAGGCAAAGACTAAGCATTATGATAGATGTAGCATGCGCGTTGGAATATCTTCACCATGGTTGCTCCTCACCCGTGATTCATTGTGATCTAAAGCCTAGTAATGTCTTGCTAGATGAGGATATGGTTGCCCACCTAAGCGACTTTGGTATTTCAAAACTGCTTGGTGAAGATGAGAGTGATTTATACACTAAAACCTTAGCAACATTGGGCTATATTGCACCGGGTACATCTCTTTGTTTTTGCTAATTTGAACATTGATTTTTCGTCTTCTTTTTTTTCCAATCAAGAAAGTTTATTTCATCTTTAAATAATTTTTTTGACTGTAGAGTATGGACTGGATGGACTGGTGTCAGTTAAATGTGATGTCTATAGTTACGGGATTATGTTGCTGGAAACATTTACTAGGAGAAAGCCTAGTGATTTTGAGGGAGATCTTAACTTGAAGCAATGGGTGAGTTATTCACTTCCAGAGGCAGTAATGAATGTTGTAGATGCCAACTTGGTAACACCATTGGATAATCGCTTACAGAAGAAGCTAGATGTTGTTGCATCAATCATGAAAGTGGCATTAGATTGCTGTGCTGAATCTCCAGCAAGAAGGACAAACATGAAAGATGTTGTAGGGATGTTACAGAAGATCAAGATTCAACTTTTTGCAAGCTGAGCATGTTCTTGGAATCTGTTGTTCCAAATTGATCCTTTTTTTGTTTTGTTTTAGCACTTGATTTATGCATGATTATGTTTTCAGAAATGTTAGTTGGTTGCAATATATGTCACTGTTTCCTCTTAAGATTAGTGTTGCAAAATTGTGGAACTTGTAAATAGAATAACTAAAACCAAATCGATCCTCTTGAAAATCTTGAAGCAGAATGATCTTTTTGTAAATTGTTAGAAGAATAAACTATATGAATACAAATAGGCAAGTAATATAATAAATGTTTTACATGGGAAACACTAAGATGACATATATATAACATCAAGACAACAAACAATGAAAATAAATGAAGAACACTCTGCATCCGAATTTTGCTTCCTTTCAAGTTTTCTCTAAGAGCCCAACACATTTTCTTCTTTTCTTGTTTACCTTTTCTTATGGTGTATACTTATATTTTTATTTTCTCTTCTTTTTTTCTTAATATAATGATTTTAAAATTTGGTTAAAATGTTAATAGCTAAAAGTATTTTTGCATAAATTATATTGTGTTTGTACTTTGAGGTTAGTGTACTGAAAGAGAAAGCTGAGAGAAAGAAGAATATTCTAAGTTTTCAACTAATTCTCTATACAAAAGAGAGTAATTTTAGTGGAGTTTTGGACTCTTCAACTAATCCAGAGTTTGAGTTATACGACATTGTTAGGTTATTGTATCATGGAGGGAACAAGTCAAGAGTTATACTGCTGGATCGGTGTAGATTATGTCGCAGTGGACTTGAATCTCTATAAAGAGAGCGAAATACCCATGCCTCAACCTAATATTTATTTATTCATTTTATTTTCAACTGTAATTTACTATAATTTGTGGTATATACGCCATCAATTCTTATTGACTAACTATGTTTCCAAGTCTTATTTTGTGAGACAATTGATGGACTATTGCATTCTCATTTTCAATAGTGAGAGACATACACCACGAGAATGTCAAGCAGTTGAATTCTTGACTTACCCACACAAGCAAAATACACATTTGAGTTTAGAGCAGTTGAAGGTTATTCACGGGTTCGACTGAATTTTAAGGGTTTGTTTAGGTATGTGATGAAATGATCATGATATGAAGTCATATGAGATGTAGTTGAAGTTTTATTTGGACACGCAATCTGAATTTTTTAAGTTGTATTTTTGCTCCTAAATACAATAGCTTTATAAGTTGTAAAAACTATCAAAATTATCTCAATTCTTTATAAGATCTTACCAAATAAGCAAAAGTTCAGAACAAAAGTATAATATATTATCACAAAGTTATTCTAAAAAAAAATACAACATTTATTGATCGAATTTTAGTTCTTAAAAAAAAAAAAACTGGGCAAGAGTTATAAACTTGTAGTGTACTGTATTTATTGAGCCGCTTGTTGGTCAATATTATTAGTAATTATATCATCATGTTTATATTTCATTGCTCCTTTGGTATTCTCGCAAAAAAATATGTGGATATAAAAATGGTGGATTTTTTTTTTTAACAAAATATAAACTTGTGGTTCAATTTTTGTATTTAAAAAATGTGAAATCATGATATGAAATTCTCAAATCAAGCTTTTTGGAGAATTTGGGATTTCATCTCTAATGTTTTGAAATCATGAGATGAAATCACATGCATGTCCAAATGTTGATTTCATCTCATGATTTCAATTCACAAGATGCAATCGCATTTCCAAACGCCTACTCGGTAACTATAGTCCAATTTTAATATTTGTATTATAAAAAGAATTACTAATATGTACGAAATTTTAATTCAGAACTCGGTAATTATCAACACCTAATGTCATTAGCCTAGAATTTGAAACCCATTAAAATACAAATTCTGACTCCGTCTCTAATATGTGCTGAATTATGGAAGTCAAAAAATAAGTCAAGGTTCACTGTTATATTCTAATTGACAATTTTACTTGTTTTTCCCATGAATTTGTGTAAAACATGTTAACACCACAATCACGGTTTGCAAGACTTATTGATTTGGTTTGGTTTCAATTGGTCAAGTCCTTGGGACCACATAAATGAAGAAAAGTTTTTTATTTTTTTCGGTTTTCCACCCAGTGTCCGGTACCCACATTGGAGCGGCTCCGGATTCGCGCCGGGAAGTCCCACATTGGGGGATAAGCGCTCCCTAACAAAGGCGACTCCGTACTAGGGGACTCAAACCCGAGACCTCTGGTTAAGGATGAAGGAGCACTTACCACTTCACCACAACCCTTGTTGATGAAGAAAAGTTAATCCTAAAAATGATTTAAAAGAAAAGTCTCCAAAAAGAAAATTCACTATATAAGTGTCAAAATAAGTTACTAATAGCTATACCATTTTCCTACTAATTTATACAATTATGGAGAAAACATTCATCTCTTTTCTCTTGTTGCTTCACTATGTTATGTTTAGTTCAGCTGTGACCCAAACCAATATTACCACTGATAAATTAGCTCTTCTTTCTTTAAAATCTCAAATCATTTCGGACCCCTTTCATTATTTGGATGAAAGTTGGTCTCCCGCTACCTCTGTTTGCCATTGGGTAGGAGTCACTTGTGGCTTTCGTCACCAGCGAGTGAAGTCCTTGAATATTTCCAACATGGCTCTTATAGGCAGGATTCCCCGTGATGTTGGAAACCTGGCATTTCTTGTTTCTCTTGACTTGAGTGGCAACAATTTCCATGGAAATTTGCCTCAAGAAATGGCACGCTTGCGTCGGCTAAAGTTTCTTGATTTAAGCTTCAACAACTTTAGAGGGGAAATTCCTTCTTGGCTTGGTTATTTATACCAACTTCAAGTTCTAAATCTTGAAAATAATAGTTTCACTGGTTCCATTCCTCCGTCACTCTCGAATGCTTCAAGGTTGCAGACTTTAGAAATATCTGCCAATTTACTTCAAGGGAACATTCCAGAAGAGATCGGCAATCTTCACAACCTGAACTGGTTGTCCATACAAGATAACCAGCTTACGGGTTCTATACCATTCACAATTTTCAATATTTCTAGAATTGAAGTCATTGCATTTACGAACAATAGCTTATCAGGAAAGCTTCCCAATGATTTATGCAATCGTCTCCCAATACTCAAAGAGCTTTATCTATCAATGAACAAGCTTCATGGTCATATGCCTAAAAGCTTGTCAAATTGTTCACAACTTCAAATATTGTCTCTATCCATAAATGATTTTGATGGAGGAATACATAGTGAAATTGGAAGATTGATTAACTTGCAGATATTGGATCTCGGATCTAACAATTTCACAGGTATGTTTGATTTTATGATGAGTGCTAGCACTGTTGTATCTAATTACCTCATATATTTTTTTATTACGAATTAAATGTAGGGATAATTCCACAAGAAATCGGAAATCTTGTTAATTTGGTGGAATTAGCCATGGAGGTAAACCAGATTACCAGCTCTATCCCAATCTCCATATTCAATATCTCCTCGTTGCAAGTTGTTTCGCTACGGGGGAACAATCTCAAGGGATCCTTACCACGGGAGATTGGCAACTTAACCAAGATGCAACTTTTATATCTTGACGAAAATAGGTTTACTGGTACGTATTCAAAGTGATAGCAATCTGTATTGAACTAGCTAGTTAAACTCATTAGTATTCATTCTTTCTTCATGTGTGGCTAGGTGAAATACCCAAAGAGATAAGAAATCTCGTTGAGTTGGAGGTACTTAATCTTGGGTTTAATCGTTTTAGTGGTTCACTTCCAATGGAGATCTTCAACATATCACGGCTGAGAACAATTTTTCTTTCAGCCAACAATCTATCAGGAACTCTACCACCAAACATAGGTTCTGTCTTACCCAACATTGAAGAGCTTTATATGAGTGACTTAACCAATCTTGTTGGGACTATTCCTCATTCTATCTCCAATTGTTCCAAACTTACTGTCCTAGATCTTTTAGGTAACAAACTCACGGGCTTGATTCCCAATTCTCTTGGATATTTGACTCATCTACAGATCCTACACTTGGGGGAAAATAATTTAACCAGTGATTCATTTTTAAGCTTCCTCACTTCCTTAACCAATTGCAGAAATTTAAAATATCTTGTTCTATATTTGAACCCTCTAAACGGCATGCTTCCAGTATCGGTAGGGAACCTTTCCACATCTCTAACATCGTTTTACGCATATAATTGCAAGATAAAAGGACGAATTCCAAATGAAGTTGGGAACTTAAGCAGCTTATTAGACCTCGAACTTTCTGGAAACAGCTTGGTTGGATCGATTCCCAGAAGAATTGGCAACTTGAGAAACCTTCAGCGCTTCAACTTGAGTGACAACAAACTTACAGGATTTATTGGAGATAATATTTGTAAATTGCAGCATTTGGGTGCTATTTACTTGGGACAAAATCAACTTTCAGGATCACTTCCTAATTGTATAGGGAACGTCACTTCCCTTAGAGAGATACACATAAGTTCCAATAGATTGAGTTCCAATATACCAACAAGCTTAGGGAATCTTAAAGATTTAGTGGTTCTTGACTTATCGTCAAACAACATGGTTGGTTCTTTACCTCTGGAAATTGGAAATCTAAAGGTTGCAACACTGATGGATCTGTCGATGAATCTATTCTCAAATAGAATTCCTAGAGAAATTGGAGGATTGCAAAATCTGGTGCATCTTTCTTTCAGACACAACAAGTTACAAGGATCTATGCCTGACTCAATGAGCAACATGGTAGGTTTGGAATTCCTAGACATTTCTCATAATAATATATCAGGAACCATTCCTATGTCTATGGAGAAACTTCAAAACCTGAAGTATTTCAATGTTTCCGACAACAAGTTGTACGGTGAAATTCCCTCGGGGGGTCCTTTCAAGAACCTCTCAAGTCAGTTTTTCATCAACAATGAAGCATTGTGTGGTTCTTCAAGATTTAGTGTCCTGACATGCCCCACTTCATCAAAGCACAGATCAAATAGGAAAAAATTGCTAGTTCTATTTTTTTTTCTAGGAATTGCAATTCTATCTGCTCCTATCATCTATGTGTCTGTATGGATAAGGTATAGAAGAGGTAAAAGATCTCCTCAACAAGCTGATTCATTGTCTACCGTAACAAGAAAAAGAATTTCATACTAGGAACTGCTCCAAGCAACTGATTCTCTCAGCGAGAGTAATCTGATTGGTTCTGGAAGTTTTGGCTCTGTTTACAAAGGGGTTCTCAGAAGTGGGACTGCCGTTGCAGTTAAAGTGTTCAATCTGCAACTGGAAGCGGCATTCAAGAGTTTTGATACAGAATGTGAAGTTTTGCGCAGCCTTCGCCATAGGAATCTTGTAAAAGTCATCACTAGTTGTTCCAACCTTGATTTAAAGGCTTTAGTGCTCGAGCATATGCCTAATGGAAGTCTTGAGAAGTATTTGTATTCGCACAACTACTTCCTAGATATCAGGCAGAGACTAAGCATTATGATAGATGTGGCATGTGCATTGGAATATCTCCATCATGGGTGCTCGTTACCCGTGATTCACTGTGATCTGAAGCCTAGTAACGTCTTGCTGGATGAGGATATGGTTGCCCACCTAAGCGACTTTGGCATTTCAAAACTGCTTAGTGAAGATGAGAGTGATCTATACACAAAAACCTTAGCAACATTGGGTTATATTGCACCGGGTACGTCTCTTTGTTTTTGCTAATTTGAACATTGATTTTTCCTCTTCTTCTTTTTCTTCCAATCAAGAAAGTATATTGCATCTTTTAATTAATTGTTTCACTATAGAGTATGGACTGGATGGACTGGTGTCAATAAAATGTGATGTCTATAGTTATGGGATTATGTTGCTGGAAACATTTACTAGGAGAAAGCCTAGTGAGTTTGAGGGAGAACTTAGCTTGAAGCAATGGGTGAGTCATTCACTCCCCGAGGCAGTAATGGACGTTGTTGATGCCAATTTGGTAACACCATTAGATAATCGCTTACAGAAGAAGCTAGATATTGTGGCATCAATCATGAAAGTGGCATTAGATTGTTGTGTTGAATCTCCGGCAAGAAGGACAAACATGAAAGATGTTGTAGGGATGCTACAGAAGATCAAGATTCAACTTCTTGCATGTTGAGCATGTCCTAAAAACTTCTCAAAATAATTTGTTTGTTGCAAATATTTGCTTAGTATTTGAATTCATGTAAATATTGTCCTTTTTTTGTTTTTTCATATGGATTGTACAAGCTACTGTTTTCACTTTAGAAAATCCTAATATTTCCTCTTAAAATCAATGTTGCTAATTGGTGGAATATCACAATGAATAGAGGATAATATTAATTTCTATTTCATGTTTTTTGCGTTTCTTCTAAGCATTATTGTCTTGAGTCTCATGGTGGCACATTCTAATAGTGCAATCCTATGGACTAATTTTGGTATATTCATTTTAAACCTCGTATTGGTACTATATCAAGATTAGAATGACAGGGAATACCGTTAGGCACTATCCTTCCCCCACCTCATTAATATCTATAGGGAAGAATCCGAGCAGCAAATAATTCTAAGATGCACCTATTTAATCAAGGAAGGTAAATAACAAACTTTTCTTCCCAAACCTCTGTTAACATAAATCAAAAATGTAATTGCGACGCAACACGATAATCCTCTATTTTAAACCAACAATCAGAATCATGCATTTTATTTCGGTGACCAGTCTATTGATTTTAAGCGTTTTTCATGTGTGTTAGTCTATTGATTTTCCAAAAATTAGTCAATCGACTACATTGGCCTCCAAACTTGGCAGGGTTGAGTCCTACAAGCTTGGTGACCCGTTGCATTTTCATTAATGATCATATCTTTTTTTAATGTTTCAGTGTCACGAAATAGAAATTCAAGATTTTAAGCGTTTTTCATGTCTGTTAGTTCACTGGTTTTTCGAAAAAAAGTGGAGTGGACAGACTCTGCTGGCCCCCAAACTTGGCCAAGTCGGGCCTCGCAGGACTGGTGACGTGGACATATTGGATTTTCATTAATGATATATCTTTTTTCAGCGTTTTAATGTCACAAAATAGAAATTTAAGATTTTAAGCATTTTTTATATATGTTAGTCCACTAAATTTTCGAAAATTAATCGACCAACTTCTCTCTCAAAGGTGATTTAATTTTCAAAATTCGAACTCGAAACCACAGATTAAACATGAAGGAGCTTACCTTCTCTTTCTCAAAACACTTATAGAGTGGAGTGGACTTGGTGAATGATTCAAGGATCCAAGTGTACAATTTTTTCCTAGCAAACTTCACTTTTTCTAGGACCTTTTTTCAATTTCAATGTTATAATTCAACTCAATTTAAGACACCGTGACCAAAAAAAATAAGTTGAATCATTTTGTTTGTTTATTTTAATTTGAAGCATTTCTACGTAGTAAATGATAAATATAAGCTCTTATAATTGTTCAAATAATGTGCTTTGTCACAACAATTCTAGACCAATTTATGATTATTAGACGTACACTATACTATACAAGTAAAAGCTCAATATTCTGTCACTCTTTCTTAATTAGATGTCTTGGTTTTGAATCTCGAGAATGAGGGGTAAGTTCTTATAATTGTTCAAATATTGGATATGTCACAACAATCCTAGGCCAATTTATGATATTAGGTGTAGACTATATATACCACATTATTTAAAAACTCAACTGTCATCCTTAATCGATCTTGTGTTTGAATTACAAAAATAAAAAAAAATCATAATAGAACATATTTTTTTCTTAATTAATATGGTCTTACACTGCATGAATTTAGATTAGTCGGAATTTCAAAGTGCACACCGAACACCAATAAAAAAACCCTAAAAGATAAACACGATGATTCAATTAGTTATTATTCTTTGTCTTCCTTGCTGCCTAAAAAGACAAAATTAGAAAACGTAAAAGATAATAATCAACAGTATGATAAAATTGTTATAAATGGCCTGTCTAAATGGTCTAGGGAATATGAGGATTTAATTAAATAAAACAACACAAAATAATTATAAAGCCATATGGATTGTCACTTAACGTGACAACAACCCTCAATATTTATATTATTTTCTATTTCAATATGAGTATTTAATCTTTCATGTCACTTGTTTTTAAAATTTGAGAAGATAATTTTATTTATTTAACGTTTGTGGTTGACTTTTAATTCTTTTTAAAAAATAAAAATAAATTGTAAGACCATAATAACTAGGTTCAAATTATAAAAAACAGCTTGAACACTAGTGGACCACAGCATCACTGAAAACTCTCTCCGTTCACTTTTACTTGTTATGTTTCGCTTCTTGTTGAATAGATGGTGAAAGACATTGGCCTAATCGAGTAGGTTGTGATAATTCAGATTGAAAATGGAATAATTGAATAGTTGATTTAGTCTATTCGAGGAATATTTTAATACTTAGATGGTAATAGTTCAGGTTATTAAAAAAAAAGAAGCATATGATAATTAAAATATGAAATTGCGAAAAAATAATATTAATTCAAATGTGTTTTTTACTATTTTTTTTAAGAAAGGCAACTATTTCCAAAACAAACATTGGAATTTGAGGTAGCCCAACAAACTTGAATCCTCTTCTCCGTAGCAATCACGTTTGCTTTTAATACCTTTTTTTTTTTAGAAAATAAATCATTCGATATCTGAAATTCACCGATCTCACTAACCAAAATTCACGCCTAGTATGCCGATTAAAAATAAAGAATATAAAATACTCAAATGAAAATTTTTATGTGATCACAAAGTTTGAATCCAAAACCTTTGATTAAGCTAGTGTACGTCATATTTCTTTTCTCGATTATCAATTCTCCATAGAATTTTTATTTTGGGTTATTGTTGTCTTCGAACCTAAAAGTGCGCATATCATGTGAACTTATGTTATGTTTTATAAAGCTCTTAACTTTAATTTTCTCTTTCACTTTAATATGATATTCGACTAAGGTGTGTGTGACATGCACCCCTTTTTCAGAAGCTTGCAAGCAGGGGCGGACCTAGAGCAACCCGAGGGGGGTCACTCGAACCCCCTCGGGAAAAAATTACATTATATATTTAAAGTATTTTTTAAAAAATTTATGTCTATGTATTGATTTTGAACATCCTAAATGTAAGATTAGAAGTTTTCTGAACCCACCACTGCTTGCAAGTCCTTTTTCTTTGATCAACTCTCGTTAGCCCGCCCTCTGTCATGAGCGTCACAATTATACACATTTATAATCAACCAACACTTGCCAAAACTAGTCCCCCTTTACACCTTTCCTCCTCCTCCTCCTACTCATTTTTCTTCTTCTCCTTTTTAGCACCAAGAAATCATAGAAAACAAAGTCTATATAGCACAACCTTTCTACCACTTTCTTGATAAAACTAAGTATCACATACAACAAACAATGTATTTTTCAAAAGCTTCTAGTACTACTAGTACTTTTCTCTTCATGTTCTTATTATTAATCTTTGTCCCTTTTATTACCTCCGCAACACAAGCTAATAGAAAGTTAGTATTAAACTTGCATGATCAATTGAAGAAAATTCCCAATTTAGAGGACATGAGATTATTGTATCAAATCTCCCTTCCTAAGGGCACAATCCCAAATTCCACACCTAGCAAGAAAGGTCACTCACACACTATTAATAGAATTCTCAAGTCTGTTCCTAGCCCAGGAGTAGGCCATTAATCTCTCTTCTTTAATTTGCATATCATCGCGATTTCACCCTCTTCAGACCTCATATGTGGGACTATATATATATATATACTAGTATGTTGTTGTTGTTCTTTTTTGTTTCATTTTTGCAATTTTGGTACGGTTTCATTGGGAATTGTCACGAGTCCAAACCCAATGGTCAAAGTATTATCCGCTTTGACTCGATCATCACAAGATTTTTGGATCTCATAATCTTGCTCCCTTAAGTTTTAACTCAAAAAAATGTCTTGATACTTTAATTCTTGACACGCGCCCTTATATACCTCCTAACTTTATTTTTGCTCCTACTCTTGACATGAGCTTTGCTATTGTCAAGGTATTGTCTGCTTTAGTTCAATTTCTCTAAGCAAGTTCAAATTTTATGGACCTCACAATTTTGTTTCCTTAAGTTTTAACCTAAAAAGACGTCTCAATATATAGTTTAACCTCAACTCGCTCTTATAGAATCCTTAACTTTTTGCTCCCATTCGAGTTTAATCGCTAGCACCTCGTGGGCCCGTTACAAAAAATTTACTAGATTAGATTAGAATTGTATACAAGATCAGTAAAAATGTATAGTTGGAGAGTGATGGAATTGTTCTACTTCTACAAATTTGAGTTTGTAATCTATAGTATTGTTTATACTTCTATGTAATTTAATTCATTCTCAAAAGTTTTTTATCGAACCGTCATGCTAAAGCAACGGTCTCTAGAAGCTTCTGGAATAAGTATATCAATAATCAAGCCTTAAATCAACTTATTGTCAAAATAAAGTGATTTTACTATTTTTATTAATATTTTCTTAATTTATTTCTTAATGGAAATGTATTTATCAATCAATTTGCTTGTTGATTCAAGAAAGAGATTTAGATTCCTTCTTTCAATGTTTTTGATTGTCTTGTTAAATCACTTTATTTCTTTTTCATCGAATTGGATTTACACAATTTTTTTTATATTTTTCTTCGGGTTGCTAACTCAACAATAAAGTACAAGTCAGCCAACGAAATAAAAAGTTTCAGCATGTTGAAACTTCTTAGGGTTAGAAGCAAAAGAAAGAACCCAAACCTCGTACTATAAAAGCGATTCTATGGAATTCGGAAAAAATTAAATCTTGAATGACTGTGTATGGTTGAATACATTATTAGCCGATATGATATATCAATATGATAAACATCACTTTTTTTTATTAGACATGTACAGTTTTTATAAATAAATTTCTCCTTTTTTTTAACTTCATGAAAACAAAAAAAAAATGAAAAGAAAAATATTATATCAGATGATCAATCAATTCAAGAAATAAAAATTCAAAAGGCAACTTGAACACAATTTTACTAATCTGAAATACTGCTAGTTGAACATGACATATGACACACACAACTAACTTTATTAATCTCAACAAATCAATATAAATTAAATCTCATAAAATTTCAATGGATATAAATATATATTCCGCCTTTAGCCTCCAAAGAAAATTTCAATTTCAATCGATAGGTTATAGCTTTTGCCCAAGAGGCGGTGGTGACTCATGACCCCTCTGACCCGGCCCGGATGGTGGAACTATACTTTTCAGAACACGACGATTATTATCAATATGGCCACTGCTAATTTTCCAATTGTTTTTTTCAATTGGAAATATTTTTGTAGCATGAGCTCTTGCTGAAAAAGTTTCATTTGTAGACATTAATATGAAAAATATCATAATAATGGAGATTAAAGAAAATTTATAAACCATATTGAACATGAGAATTTGAATAATAATATGTTAATTAAGGAGTAGAGAAGGAAAAAAAAATGATATAAAAATGTGTGTTTTGTTGTGTATGGAGGGATTTGTATTTATAGGTATCATGATTTAATATATATGGAAAGTAATTTATTAAAATCAGACTGGGCCAGATTATTAGAAGTAATGAAAAGAAGGTTGTCTTACCAAAAAAAATGAAAAGATAAATGTCTTACCAAAAAGAAAATGAAAAGAATATTGTCTTACCAAAAAGAAAATGAAAATATTATTGTGATCAATTAAATTGGTCAATATTTTTGTGCATGATTAAGGGGAGGAGAAGCTTGTATTATATATATACATGGTTAAAATTATTTTTTATGTACTTATGGTATATGCCAAATTTACCTCTTTAAATTTTGAACTCCCTTAGTGAAAATTCTGTCTCTGTCACGGTAGATTTACAACAGCAACAACAACAACATACACAGTATATATAGTTATTTCATAAGTGAAGTCTGAGGAGGGTATTATGTATGAAAACCATAACTCTACCTTGTGAAGATAAAATAAAGGTGTTGTTGATTGAGCCTCGGATCAACAAAGCATTACAAAATATGTCAAAAATAATGGAGAAAAAAATTAAGCAATAATAAATAATAGATAACGGAAACAAATGAAAAAACATGTAATAATAAATGATATATAAATTTTAAAAAGGATAATAAAAGAGTAAAATAATAATTTTCGTGTATGATTAATACCAATACTAGGGAGGATATTGTACGTACAATAAATTCATATATAAATAAAAATTCAAAGGGCAACTTGAACACAATTTATTAATCTGAAACACCTCAAGTTGAACATGTCATAAGACACACACAACTAACTTTTATTAATCGTAACATACTAAAATTAAATTTCACATAATTTCAATCCATATAAATAGCCTTTAGTTAAAGAGAAAAATTTCAATTTCAATCGATAGGTAATAGCTTTTTATCGATAGGTGGTGGTTTCTTGTGACCCTTATGACCCGGCCCGGATGGTGGAACTATAATTTTCAGAACACGATGATTATTACCAATATTGTCATTGATAATTTTCCAATTGGTTTTTTTCATTGGAAATATATTTGTACCATGAGTTCTTGCTGAAAAAATCTCATTTGTAACCATTAATATGAAAATTATCATAATAGTAGAGATTAAAGAAAGTTTATGAACCATATTGGCCATGAGAATTTGAATAATAATATGTTAATTAAAGAGTGGAAGAAGAAGAAAGTTGATAGAAAAAATGTGTGTTTTGGTGAATGGAGGGATGTGTATTTATATGTATCATGATTTAATATATATATGGTGAATAATTTTTTAAAATAAGATCAGTTTATTAGGAGTAATGAAAAGATTATTGCCAAAAAAAAAATGAAAAGATAATTGACTTACCAAAAAGAAAATGAAAAAAGATTATTGTGATTTGTAATCACTTAAATAGGGCAACATTTTGATGCATGATTAAGGGGTGGAGCCAGCTTGTGGTGAGGGAATTCATCTTAATTAACCCTCTTCGATGGAAAAGTATATTACATGTACATGACTAAAATTATACTTATATATATATAGTATATGTCGAACTCTCTTTTTGACTAATTCATATGTTTACTTCTTCATATTTTGAACTCTCTTAGTGAAAATTTTATCTCCATCATTGTGTATATTAACAACAACGACAATATATCCATAGTGTAGTTATTTCATAAATGAAATCTGAGGAGGTGTTGTGTACACAACATCGTCCATGTCTTATAAAGATAAAATAAGATGTTGTTGATTGACCTTCAGATCAGTAAAGCATTACAAAACATGTCGAAAATAATGAAGAAAAGAATTATATATAACAACAATAAATAATACAATAATAAAAGCAAATAAAACAACATATATTACTAATGATATAAAAAAATTTAAAAAGGATATAGTAGAAGAGTAAAAATAATAATAAGAGGGAGGATATTGTACGTACAATAAGTTCCTATATAAATAAGAATTCAATATAATCTCCTTGATTTTTTATGATTTTATTAAGCACAAATGGATACCAGCCATTTTATTATTAGAGATTAAACGATATAACTTATACTTGATTTATATATATTACTCTCTCACACGCATTAAGATATTATTATTCTATCCGTCTCAATTTATCTGACATATGTTATTCTAATTTATTCTCCAAAAGATTCACATTTCTATAATTAAAAAACATTTTAATTTTTCAATATTTCTTTTACACTTAATAAAATAATTTATAGCTACACAAATGTCTAAGGTTTATTTTAAATCACAAATTTAAAAGTCATTTTTTCTTCTTAAATTTCATGTCTAGTCAAATAGTATCACAAAAATTAGAATAAAGAGGATATTAAAGAAAGCAGTTAAATAAATGAGATTCTTCCATCCTTAGCCATCGATTTTGAGTCCCAAAAATAAAGAATTTTTTTTATTAATTGAAACATTCTAATAAACTTTACGCGACATAAATCTGAATTGATTAAGCTAATAAATTTTGAACGTTAGATAATAAAAAAAATTAAGTCTACCACTAGCCTCATACCCACATGGTCGACACTCAGCAGAACTACTAATCTATCAACCTTTTGCCTACTACAATTTTTCATGAAAAATATTTTGATAGAAAATATTTTATTGGAAAATAAATAAATAAAAATTTAGTATTTAATAAGTAAACAAAACTTTCTTTCTAATTCTTTTTCCTTTTAAACTAATTGTTACTTGAATCTGAATTTCAAATAAACTCTTCAAAAAAAAATCTCGCTACTAAAATCGATTTCAATCATCATTTTTAACGCATAAGTCCTTTCGGAGTCAACTTGATTCACAACAGGTGAAGTGTGAGTGAGGTTTCGAGGGTGGCGTGGTAGTCAAAGGGGTGTGGTCTAAGAGTGTTGGATGGTGGGAGATGATAATGAATTTGAAATGTTATTTATCGAACTTATTTTTTCTATTTTTCATTATAGAATTTTTTTTTCTTAAAAAAATATTTTCATTTTTTTTTGTTGCTTTGGAACAAACACACTAATAATTGTGAATAACTTTGACCTTTCAGATTTTGGATAAGATAATTAGCCCCTATCACCATCCATAATAAGTTGAAAACAAAAAGCTGGCAACTCTTGAAAAGGAAATTTGCATGAAATTGCCAGCTTCACTGAAAGACAGATTTAAAAATTATAGTTTTTCATAATAATTTCAAG
This sequence comes from Solanum appendiculatum, assembly GCA_018342035.1. Lineage (NCBI taxonomy): Eukaryota > Viridiplantae > Streptophyta > Magnoliopsida > Solanales > Solanaceae > Solanum > Solanum appendiculatum. The sequence goes on along the minus strand of JAGDQO010001400.1, from coordinate 825,515 downwards.
TAACTATATATAATAATTAATTTATAATTAAATATTTAAGAATATAAGAATATATATATATATAATTTTACATCCTGTCTTATCTTATATCGATTTTGCTCTTTTTGTCTTTCTGTGCCATCTTCAGGTATTGATATATTCCATCAAGAGAAAGGAGACAGACTGGTAAGAAGGCCAACCACATAGGGGGGGCGAACCGAAAAACTCAGCTTTTCCTTCCCGAACTCCTACACAGGGGGAGTCAGATCTTGGAGTAAGCTCCCTTCCATGGAGAGAGGGGGCTTCAAGTTCTTAGGAAGAGCCGTACGAGACAGCTCACGTACGATTAGGGAGCATATATATATATATATATATATATATTTGTGTTGTCTAAGAATTCAAAAAATTCAGTATTTGACGAAGATCTTTTTATATATAAAGTAATGGTTTTATGATGTGGTATTTCATAGACTATATAAAAATTCAAAGATGAATATATATATCAACCTATCTTTCTAAAATTCTTTAGTCAATCAAATACTATCATATAATATACTTTCTTCTAATTTGTTTAACAATAAAACACAAAGTTCAAAGAATTTTTTTTTGATATATAAACTAATTGAGAAAATAATCTTTGATGCTTACTTAAGACTTAAATAGAAGAAAATACCTCTATAAATTTTCATACGTTTATTATTATAGATTTTTCGTGAAATTAATCATATAACTAAAATAACATTTATAATAGGTTTGAAAATCAAATTTTCCAAAACTAAGCATGCATAAGTTACTAAAATCTAACTGTAGTATCAAACACGGGAACCTAGCATATAGTTATTGGTTCATTTGAAATTAATAATTTAAATTTAAATTTTCATATTTATATTTAAAAATAATTAAATAAATATAATTAATAGATTTCAAATTCAATAAATTAATTAAAGTGGGATAGAATTTCAAATTTAAAACTATGATATTTAAATTCTGAATCCATAAAAATGGAACGAAAAAGATAAAATATGTCAACCATTAGTTAAAAAGAGGAAAGATAGGGATCTTCTTTACGAAGTATTAAGCGTACCAATGTGGTTTGTGATATGGAATGATTACAATAATTCCACCTTTAATAAGAATTTGGTTCGAACTCTTAGGAGTGAAATGATCATGCTGAGAGTGTCACTTTTAGAAACGGGCCCTTCAATACGAACTATGTGAATTAAATTTAGTTGTGATCGAATGTGGATGTCGGTAGTGCCGCTCTCAAAAATGGACTTTGCAATGCGGGAATTCTAGTGCAAATTTCAATTTAGTTATGCTCCAATACAAATATCGAGAGTGTCACCCCCATAAATTAATCATGCAATAGGGGAATCTTGCGAATTCAGATTTAGTCAAACCTCAATATGAATATCGAGAGTAGTCGCCTCACAAATTGATCTTGTAAATGCAACCACATAATTTCATATTTAATTGGGCCCTAATACAACTGTCACACACTGAGTGAGGAACTACGTAAACACCCCCCCCCCCCGCCCCAAAAAATATATATATATAAAGTCCAGAAACTCCAAACAGTTTGGGCGCAAATTACATTCTATCTCGAAAGTTTTCCAAATTACAATAATTTCGAATTTTTCAGAATTCGCGTATACATTGTTCCTTCGCCCGTTACATAGCAAATGATATATAAGTTATGTATCAGATACATAACCATAAATCGGATTCATACTGATTTAGGTTTAATTTCTGACTTTTCAAAAATTCGCGGATACATTGTTCATTCGCACGTTACATAGCAAATGATACATAAGTTATGTATCAAATACATTATAAACCAGTTTCATACTGATTTAAGTTTGAAATAACTGAGATTATGTATCAATAATAATATTTGTACCAGATACATTGTATACAAACAAAGTTGTAATGTATCTGATGATAGAGGTGGAGTGATGTATCATCTGTGAAGAGAGAAGGAAAAAAAAGATTTTTGTAATTAATTCAAATGGTATGAATTTTTAGAGATTGTGTTATCTTAAGCAATGTAATTACATAATTTTTCCAAAAGAAATAAAATATCAACCCCAAGTGTCAAATAAGTATATTTACATATACAGGAGATTTGGATTGAGTTCTGAATAGGAGGAAAATTATGTTGAGAGAGTTGTCCTAAAATGGACCCTATAATATTCATTTCGAATATAATCGGAGCTTCAATGCATATATCGGAGTACTGTGTACAAATGAGGAAACCAAAAAAATATTTACATATCTGTCAGTGAGAGTGGTGAGCACGCGAAAACACTCCTCAAAAGAATCACAAACCAACTCAAAAATCCCATTTGATTTCTCACTTTTTACACATATATTTAAACTTTTCCATACAGAAATTTATGTAAATAAGTCATTTCGCCCCTCAATTTCTGTTTCTGGGTGATTCTTGAACATGGGTTGCTCTGGATCCAAAGAAAATGGTACTCTCCTTGTTTAATTTTTTTAATTTTTTTGTAATTCTTGGAGTAATTATTTGTTTTTACCAAATTTTTAGGTATACCCAATTGGTTATAGAGTTATATGGTGTAAGTTTTGCTGTTAGGGGTTTGCATTTGTTGTAAAGATTGTTGCTTTTATTGTTTTTTGCTCTTTTTTAGGAATTTAATGGTACTGTGCTTGTGTTCTTGGTGAAATTATTTGCTTTTACCAATTTTTAGGTATACCCAATTGGTTATAGAGTTATTTGGTGTAAGTTTTTTTGTTAATTTACATTTCTGTTTGTTGATGGATTTGCATTTGTTGTAAAGTTGGTTGCTTTTATTGTTTTTGCTTTTCTGGGAATTTCATTCCCAAGAACTTTGAGGATTCATATCCCAACTAGTTAGTGATGTTTGAGAACTACCCTTTTGATGAATTAGGTGTTGGGAGGTATTAGTACTTTTACATTGAAATTGCCCCCCACGAGTTAGCTGGATCGGCAAATGTTGAGGGACTTGTGTCTTATTTCACAAGTTCGAGCCTTGCCCCAAACGAATTAACTTCAGTATTTAAGTGGAGAAGGAACTCCGCCTGTGTGAATTTGTTCGCATTGTTGGTCCCAAGCCCAGATAAAAGAGGAGGGTTGTTGAGGATCAATCAAAAACAACATCTCTGCCCAATAGAGGTAGGGGTAAAGCTGGGTACATCATACCTTCTTAGACCCCCCTTGTGGGATTACATTGGGTTTGTTGTTGTTGTTGTATTTAAGTGGAGAAGGGTGGATGGGTGGGCCTAATCATCCCTGAGTTTCGAATGCTGCATTGGCCCAAAGGGTTGGATCCAGACGGATTTTTCGATTATAAAAAAAATGAAATTTTGTCTTTAGTAGGTACTCTGACCATTTTATGGTGATAGGTTAGCTTAGAGTTGTAGAGATGATGGTGGGTTGTTTATTTGACTAAAGAATCGATAGATCAATGATGCCTCAATCCGAAACTAGTTAGTGTCAACTCTATGAATCCTCCATATTGACTATGAGTATATAAGTTAAGCTGGAGAAACCATCGTAGGAAATAAAAGTCGCCTTTGCCCAAGTTTAGACTGGTGCACAGTTTGATCCGTAACATGATTTCTAGCACTGTACTTTACTTCAGGACGTGTGATGGTACTTTCTAGAAATGTGGTGAGAGAGTAGATCTCAAACAGATTGCAGACACCCAATATCTTGTGCTTGTCTTCTATCTGTTCAAGCAGCCTCGGGAAAAAAACAGTTTCTTATCACCAGCATCTATCAACAGATTGTCTTTTCATATTGCTTTTTTAAGTTTTAAGTCAGGTAAGTGGATATACGTGGACCTATGTTAGGAGTAGAAACCAAATCCATGGAGTGTGTTGGCTGAAAGTCAAGAAGTACCTAAAAGCAACAAGTTCAGTTACTTCTCAGAATTTTTGTGTTGATAAGCATGACCATCTCGTCTAAAACTGCTTAAGTTGTTAGACAGAACAAACTTTTATAAAATGAACTGCTGGTTCCTGGCTGTCATACTCAAGTTATCAGAGCAAATTGAGTGTATGAGTTCATGTCGTAACTAGCACGGCCTGGTTAGGATGGTTTTATGGTCATCTAGTTTCCAGTCAGACATCCATTTGCCGATGCATAATATGTGAAACGTTTTTGCAGATCTTGCTTCCCTTGATTCGACAACCAATAATTTCTAAACCTTCTGCATTAACCTTTCGGTTATGGACTTATATAATGTCTCTATTTCCTTTTCATTTTGAGTAATAGTTGTTCCTTTGGTTAGTTGTCTTTCAGTAGAAGTTCTTTCTATGCTATACATTTTATTGTTTTCTTTCATATCTACCCTTTCCTTTTCATTCTCTGTATAGTTCTCATGTTATTATTATGATGAGCGCTTTGTTTCTTAGACTATCTTCACAGTTCATTTTGTAATGACTTCAGGTTATTTCCTGACAGAATGATCTGATCAACCTTTTAGTTACCCAGTGTTTGTTGTTTTCTGTTACATATTGATACCACTATCTACCATATGTCAACCATCTCTGTTGTATGTATTCACTTCACTTTGTTGTCTCGCTTACCCTTCCATACTAGTAGTCGTAGTATTTCTCCCATAGTTTCTTGTCCATCAATTTCTGTTGCTATCTACTGTCTCTTCTTGTGCTTCGATATTGCACTTTTTTGATGTAGTTACTGTTCCATTTTTCATAATGCTTTGTCATGCTTTCTATAGTATTTTGCCATGATCCCTTCACTTCAGTTATTTCTTTTTTGATATGCTTTTCCTCGAGCTGAGAGTCTATCAGAAACAGCCTCTCTACCTCCCAAGGTAGGGGTAATGTCTGCGTATACTCTACCCTCCTCAAACCCCACTTGTGGGATTACACGGGGTATGTTGTTTCTTAGCAAATTCGTCATTTTGTTCTTATCAGCAGTATTTAGTATTGGATCTTTTACAGTAGCCCATTGAAGGTTACTTATAATCCAAGGAAGATGAATGTTAGATCAATATTTAGGTCACTTAGTCGCGTCCCTATTATACCCGTCATACTCATCTATTATCACAAAGTTTATGGTCTGTGTTTGTTCTTGTTAAGTCACACATTGGTTGAGGAAATGAGTTGTGGTCTCTTTGGGAATTCCTCCTCTTATGAGGTTGTGTCGGACCCAAAGTTCCACATTTAACAATTCTTTATGTTATTGGCTTGCTTAAAGCATAGGACTATGTGAACTTTGGTTATCGTGTGGTAAGGAATTCCTTTTAGAAGGAAAAAGAGAATACTCCAATGCTTTATTTCTTTCCATGACTTCATGCTGCCTTCTATATCCCGTGAATTCCAATACTGATAGATCATGAACAATTTTCTTAACTTCTTATATGATATATTTTCTTTTAAAAGCACTCCTGAGCGACGGAGTTCTAAGCTTGTTTCTTGATTGCAGAAGCAGCTAAACAGATACGAAAACCAAAGCCTTGGAAGCATTCAGAACCTATTACAAGGGCTCAGCTTGTACAGATGCGTGATGAATTCTGGGACACAGCACCACACTATGGGGGTCGAAAAGGTAATCTCCATAAAATACGGGAAGTTTTACTATTATACTCTTCCGGAAAGTACTATCTCATTGTTCTTTGTGCCTAATTTGTCCTTGGTCCATGCATTTGAGATATTGTTCAAGGCATTGAGCTACTCTGTCTTTCGTGTTACACATAAGTCTTAGATAATCGATGGGACCATTATGTATGAGTACTATTTCACCTCTGGCAATAGCTAGAATATTTTTAGATTATAATGACGATGATTGCGAAGCCAGAAAACATAATATGTGCTACATCTACACCTTCGTGACTCCAAATACCCGAACTCGTTACATTCCCCCACCCCCACCCCACACACACTGCTAAGTGAATATATACCTGTATGTACTTATAGGATGTGTCGATTCATAAAACAGCATAGGCCTAACCATTATATTTCCTTCTTCAGAGATCTGGGATGCACTCCGAGCTGCAGCAGAGTCAGATATAAGCCTTGCACAAGCAATTGTGGACAGTGCCGGGATAATCGTGCAAGCCCCTGATTTAACAATATGCTACGACGAAAGAGGTTTGTAGTAGTACTCTTTGCCAAACACTTTGACTTCATTTCTCTATAATCTCATTGTATCTAGAGGTAGATCCATGATTTGAAGTTTACGGCTTCCTACAACCACTTTTAGATATTACGATAATAACTCACAGTTAAATGTTTATAGATATTTGGTGAATGTTTTAACACTTAACGCAATGCTCTGGATCCACCACTGATATTTGTATCAACTATTATTCAATTGCAGGTGCCAAGTACGAGTTGCCCAAGTATGTTCTAAGCGAGCCAACTAATTTGATTCGCGAAAACTGAAAACTGAAAAAACAACTTCTTCATGTAGAATGCTTCATTCAGACTGTAAATTGTTGTAAATTTATTGTCACGAGTTATTTCTTTCTACCATTGATATAAAAAAAAGAAGCTATGTGCCCAGAAATAGAGCAGCAACCATCCACCTGGGTATTGGTAAAGTTGTTGTCACGTGATTAGGAGGTCACGGGTTCATTTGGTGGAAAAAGCCTCTTGCGGAAATGCAGGGTAAGGCTGCGTACACTAGACCTTTGTGGTCCAATCCTTCCTCAGAGGGCATAGCGGGAGCTTTAGATAAAGTTCCATTTTTTCAGTACCTTTACTGAAATTCTCATAGTGAGTTCTTTTAACTTTGCAAAAGAAATGCGTCAAAAGGATTTGTTTGTTTCGAAGAAATCAAACGCTGTATTAGTTATGCAGAAATTATAATAGTGTTGCAAACTAAACGTTATATTAATTATGCGTAATTTTATATGAGACTACCTTTTGTTAGGCCTAAAACAAAAAAGAACTATCATCAAAGGTTGTGGTAGGGTTAAGGGTTGTACTGCCTTATCCTTGACTAGTTTCGAGCTTTGTGACCTTTAGTTAAGATGGAAAGATCTCATTCATCCAACTATACGGTTTGGCAGTTGGTCGTTCTATAAGAGAGCGTCATTCACAATAAAATGAAAATCGTGAAAAAATATAGAAAGACGTGTTCCTTTTAAACATACTAAATTAAAATAAGATACATAAATCAAAATGGGGGAGCAATATCTTAAATTTTATGGAAAAATATATACTAATATAGTATGTTAAGAAGTCAAGCTTAATTTGGTGTTTTATTGGTGGATAGTAGTTGATTTGTTTCTTTGAATTATGTTGAATCTTTTAGATTATTCTTTTTCCAACAAATCTTTTAGTTTATCAAAATAATAATTTTAAAATCAAATTTCTAATAAGTTTGAGTGTTTGTTAGTTGTTAATTGCTGACATCTCTCCAAATTCACAACTGTTAGTTGGTAAGAGTGTTTGGTTCAACCACTTAATCCACTTTAAGCCAAAGCTAAATTGCTCAAATCAGCTCTGCTCGAACTTTTAAAAAATATCGATATGTACATATACTCCAAAAATAATGTATTTTTAGAGGGACGACACAAGTACAACAACATAAGAGTTCGAGCAACAAAATTTCAAGATAGAAAATCCATAAGAAGCTTTTTCTATTTCTCAATTTCAATCAAACAACTTGGGAAAAATCAAAAAATATTTTTTTTTAAAGAAAATACACCCCTTGGAGAAAACTTGTAGTCTTTCTTCAGACCAATTGAATTTTTCCCAAAATTTTCATTTCTTTTTAATTTTTTTTTCTCTTTTTTACATCTAAAACTTTTATTTAGGTACAAGAATGTCAAAATCAGTAACTGTCCACTCTGCTACTTGATTTGGATCTTTATAAATTTCAGTTCCCAAGTTAATTGAAGTCCATTTCCTCCTTGCTGGTGTAGTTCCTGGATCCTACAAGAAAACATGTTCCATAATTAAATTTTATCCAAGAAAAAAATCAATTTGGTAACCTAACCATACCTAGGAAATGTTTTTCAATGATTGTTAAATAGTTTTTTTTGGAAAGATTTAAGTTATATACACCGATAGTCTAAAAACTTTTAATATTATCAGTGTAATTTAACATGTTCTAGCAGGTGTATCACTAGTTTTACTAGGTTACTGGTTAATGCTTGCCAAAAAAATTTACTTGCAATTACCTTATAAGTCACTTGAATGTGTACATATTTTCTACGGTGTTGGCGCATAGAAAATATAGCATGTTTTACCAAATTTTTGTGAAGTCAGAAGTGTTTATTTTAGAGAGTTTAGGTGTTTGGTCGTTTTTTTAGGAGTAACAGAAGCTGTTTTTCAAAAGCCGAAAGAAAAGTAATTTTTCCTCGTAATTACTTTTGAAACATTGATTATACACAAATTGTTGCTCTAATCTACGTTGCTCGGACTATTCAAAAAAGTCAACAGGTGCATATTGGATCCTCTAAAAGTAGTGCACTCTTCTTTGGAGGATATAACAAAGGCGCGACAATATTTTTTGGAGAGTCCGAGCAATATAGACTCTAATAATGACAAAAGTGTTTTTCAAATTGATTAGTCAAACACAAGAACTTTTTCAAAAAGCACTTTCGACCTAAAAAATACTTTTTGAAATAAGCAGATTTTGGAAGTTTGACAAAACAGTCTGTTTAAACTCATTTTTAAAATCCAAGAAAAGGGAAAAATAGATTCAAACCTGGTAAAAGTATAGTGATTGTGACAAATTCCCAACATCAAGTTCCCATGTTTTTGGATCTCCAATCCAACCATCTCCTTTCCTAGTAGGATAACCATAATCCCCCCAAACAGGATGTGGCAAAATCTGCAAAATCTCCTGAGGTTGAGGATTACTATAAGGATCACAATGAACATTAGGTTCCTCAATGTATTCACCATTTCCAGGTGCACAATACATATGATAAGCATCATAAGGGAAACGAATCGTATCGTTTCGATGAATTCTTGATCCATTTGGGAAAATGTGGTATGGTGGACATAATTTTGGGCTATCTGGTTTGCACCAGGATGGTGTTTCTGGATTCAGGATCATCTCACTGTATCGCGTAACGTCCGTTGTTACATTTCCATCACATGACTTGCCATTGTTCTTCCAGCAACTCCCTATGTCCATCAAGTAAAATTGGCTGTTTGGACCTCCTCCTTTTATCACTTTTAAGGTGAATTTCACCTTAAAATTTGGTGATTCTGGTATCTACACAACACAAAAGTATCAATAATTTTTTCAAAGATTCAAAAAGGGTACATATGATGTACGAAATGTCTTAATATCTTAGCAACATACTCAGTGTACTCCCACAAGTGGAGTCTAGGGAGGGTGGTGTGTACGCAGTCTTACCCCTACCTTGTGAAGATAGATAGACTGTTTCTGATAGACTCTCGACTCAAATATCAAAAAACAAGTATGTAAAACAAATACAGTAGCGAAGATGACTTAAAAAGTATATAAAATTAAGATGTATGTTTTGACTTTTTCCCACATGAAGAAAACAAATCAAGAAAAGTTGAAGTTTTTACTCACAATTTTTAACATGCCCCTAGTTGGATAATGATATCCACCAGAAAAACCAAATGTAGCATCTGATCTCAAGTAAAGCATAAGCCAAGGATACTTATTTGATGTCTTCAACACATGATGAAAAATCCAACTTCCTTTTCCCAATTCTTTCTTCCATTTCACAGAATAAAAAGAATTATTCTCTCTTCTTGATTTACTCATTCTACTATGCAAATCCCATGTACCATAAAAACTCCCTTTAAGTGTAGTCCTATTAACACCTTGTAAAGTTGTGTAGTTGTGAAAAATCAATGGTTGGTTCATACACCCTTTTCCGAAACACGGAAAGTTACTATCAGGCCCATACGGGCCTGATGAGAGCCCGTTTTTCGGACACTTAGCAGCGTATGTATCCATGTTTCCATTCTTGAGCATGATCATCCAAAATTGCCAAGAATTTGGCTTGTCTTCAACTTGACATTTTGATCCCAAGTAAAGTTCTTTTTGTGCTGCATAATGATCAACTTCAAGAATTGACTTTTTGTCCAATCCAAGAAATGACTTTCCTATACCTAACCTGTTTTCTTCCTCTGTCACTCTATGTACCAACATGTATGGTATTGCATTGCAGATAGAACAATTTTCTCCCCCTGTAAAGTATAGACATTTAAACATTTAAGACAACATATCGAAAAACCAACCAAACAACAAGTCGACTATTTTTTGGGAGGTACGTGAGTCAGGTCAGCTATATGAATCCTTACTGATCATGTCGCTTCATTTAAGCTAATTGTTTGGAAGATACACATTACTTTCAGTATGGACTACATATCTATATATGAAAATTCTCCAAAACTAGATAAATATCAAGTTTGGAACTCGTATCAAAATCTTGAATCTATTAAGTTTAAATTCTGATTCCGCTTATGGTTGTTGAACATGTATGGAAGTGCATTGCAATGAGAACAATTATTTGTCCTTGTAAAGCTATTGCCATTATATCTTTAAGACAACCTAGCAAAAACAACAAAACAACAATGCCTGATCAATCTTATAGTCAGGTAGCCTATATGAATCCTCACTGATCATATCATTCTCTTTAAGCAAGATAGTTATGTATTGCGAGGATTCATCATAACCGCGTCTTGACATCTTATTTTCCTTCATTCAAGTTTGTAAACCGACAATGTGAGCAAGATCACACAAGCACAACATAAATACAAAACATTAACAAAGACTCGAAACATGGAATTCAACTTACCTTGTGATTGAGAAGAAGCTTTATAGATATCAAAGCAATCAGCAACTCTTGGACTTCCCATTTTAGGCACTTCTTCTCCAACTTCATTGCATTGATTCCATGCTTCAATAGCAACTCTTAGACCATCCCTTCTCATCCCTGAATCGCCAACGGCCGATATGTAACCATTTCCATGATCAAGTTTTACACAAGAAACACCAGAAAGACACACATTGATTGCAAGAAGAGAAAGAACAATTAACCAAGAAGAAGAAGTTTCATGATGAGCCATTGGTAAGTTTTTTAGCCTATGTTACACTTCCTACATATACTAAAACCATTAGGAAGGACAAAGAAATGGGACATGATAATTTTGGATTTAAATAACATCCTTAGATATGAGCTAATTTCTCAGATGATCACTCCACTAATAGTTATTATCTCAGAAAGTCTCATTTTTTCTTGATTCCAATTTTCTTCAACAAAGCAAGTAACTTTCTGAGATAATAATTGTTAGCTGAGTGACCATCTGAGAAATCAACTCCCTTAGATATCTCTATGTGAAATTGACAACTACTCTCTTTATTCTTTTATTGACTTTACTCAACTAACACCTTTGAACATTTTTGTCCTTTCACTAGAAGAAGAAAGTTCTTTTTTTAAGAAAAAAAACAAGAATTAGCGACAAATATTTTGCTATTTGTTGGTAAATAGTGCCCGTAACAAATTGAATTTACTGATAATTCATTGTTAAATAGGATTAGCGACAAATATTTGTTGTTCAACGTTAGAATCAATGTGAAATTGACAACTACTCCCTTTATTAATTGTTTCACTAACTTTACTCAGCTGACTTTTTTTTAACAACTTTGTCCTTTCATTAGAAAAAAAAAATGTAACAACAACAAGAATTAGCTATGGATTTTTTTTTCTATATGTCGGTAAATAGCCCATAGCTAATTGACTTACTGATAATTCATCGCTTAATAGGATTAGCGACAAATTTTTGTTGTATAGCAATGTGAAATTGACAACTACTCCCTTTATTTGTTCTTTAACTTTATCCCTTCAGTACAAAAAAATGAGGAATCAATCATGGTTTTTTTCTTTGCTATCCTTAGGTAAATAGCTTGTAGCTAATAGTGACATGTCTTGTTGTTTAGTGACAAAATTTGTTGCTAATTTCTATTTTTTTCTTATTGTAATGTTTTTCTTTTGTTTTTTACCCTACCAGTGTATGTCATCCGTTTTGGAGCCCGATTAAATCTAGATCACATTGTAAAGTCTAGCGTTATGAAAGGTAAAGTGTTCCCTAATAGACGTGACTTCATACCTCGAGCTCGAATTCGAATTCGAATCTTCTGCCTAAGCTTTACAACTATACAAGTGATTGGTAAATTATGATGTGGTAGCTGGTTTTGTTGTCGACACTTCTCTTTTTTCATGATTGGTTAGGTTTTAACTTGATTTTGAAATAAATATTCAAAAATCAAAAGGATCTTTTTACCAAAACCTCTGAAAAAGAAAGTTCTATTTGTCAGCAACATTACCTAACAAATTAATAATGTTTTTGTGGACTTGGTCGTTTGGTTCGCGGATTAAGTTATTCCAAAATTATATATAGTCCTGGAATTATAATTCTTGGACTAATTTATTCCATCTGAAAGAAGAGATATTCCGAATTAAATTTATACTTTATTTGATTTAAACTTGTTCTTACAATATCCCACCTTATTGCATGAACTAAATGACTAGTTCATTGATCCAACTCAAAAGTAAATAAATGAAAGAAAACTTTGTTTTGTTTTGAATAAAAGATCTTGATAAATTGAAATCCCAATTTATTTATTTTTTAATTTGTGTGTGTAGGGGGTGGTGTGAAAATAAGAACTTTGTACCATTAAAGGATGTGATGTAGCAGTTGGAGCTCTTCCTACCTTAATTTGTGTATGGAAAAATTTTTGGTAAAAATCTTTGGTAGGGAGCTCTTCACACCGAATGAGGCCTTATGCGGCGCAAATCCAAAATAGTCGAATTTAATGTGGATATCAATCACCGAATAAAAAAGAAAAAAAAAGAACTTTGTGATGAAGAAAAATGGTGTATTCTTGAACTCAAAGGGATGCTTTTTATCATGTCTAAGTTAACAAGAAAGTACGAGTATTTTTTTTATTTTTTTATATTTTTGATGACTTAAGATGCAAATATTCTTTTTAAAGAAAATACTAAACTTTGAGAATTTCTTTTGTTTTTTTTTAAACTTTATTATCACCAAAATTCTGACCCCACAAGACCCATTTGAGGGATTTTTGTAACAACTCTAATATGCTATTAGGCTACAAAAGCAAAAATTATGAGTGTTTTTGGTAGGTGGGGAAATGACTTTTACAAATTATGAAATTTCTGATGTTAATCAAATTACAGACCTTTACAAATTTGCAAAAACTACAGCCTACAGTTTTAAATTAAAACTAAAACTAAAATCAAATAGTCCAACAAGACTAAAACTAAAATCAAATAGTTACAATTGTGAACCTTGCTTTAGTCTTTAGGTTTTGAGTAAACAGTAAAGACTAAAGCATCCTAGTGTGAAGTGGGTAGAGTACTGATAATTTGATATAGTTATAGTGTCTAATTATATCTTAAATTATTAATATTTAATATTTAGGAAGGGTAAAGTAGTAAACTATTACTGTCTTATTGGGTTATCGGGTTACCCAATAACCCAATAGTAAAAACCAAAACCGAACCAATAACCCAATAACTTTTTTTTATAAACCCATTAAAAACCCAATAGTCCAATAACCCAATAACATTTTTTCGGTTCGGTTTTTGCACACCCCTACCTTTCATTATAGAAAATTAGAGTTTGAAGTATAATAAATATAATATAACCACTAGTTATTAACAAACCAGATCTTTCTTAGACCAAACAAATATAATCATTATATTCTAGATGTGGTTGAACTAAATTGTCTCTTGAATCAAACTTCACTACTTTTATTGAATTCCCAATAAACGTTATTTTTATATTTGATTTTTTTTATGTTGATTAATATATAAAGCTATCTGAGTGTTCTCTTCTTGCTATACTATATGGAAGTTATCACTCTTTTTTTGTTATATAACTAAGATAATGATGGTGTTTTTGTCAAATTAGACACCTCGACTATTTTATTAAATATCTATTATTTGATACCACCAATACAAGTTTGCCTCGCACCAACATAAATATTGGGTAAAGCTTAAGCATCAAGCAAAGAAATTACCTAGTGTTCTTTATTTCTACCAAATATCTTAATCTTTGGGTGGATACAAAGGAAATTATTTTCTCAAAGAATTGTTTTCTTGAAAAATAAATGATTTCTTACTTATTTTTTTATATTTGATAAGTAAAAAATATTATCTCAAAAATACTAATATAATCTAACAAATATTATTGGAGGGGGAGGGCATAAGGGTGGTGAGGAAGGGGGCATGGTGCTACGAGAGTAGAGTGAGAGTGGAGTGTGTTGAAAGGTGGAGAGAACACAAACAATATAGAATGTCACATATATCACTTATTTTTCGAAGTCATTTTCTTCATTTTTAAAGAACTTATTTTTTTTTTTAAAAAGAAATAAAAAATTTTGACCAACCAAAATTTGATCAACCATACACTCTTTATGGCCAAGTCAATTGTTGACTCACCGACAAGAGAGAGTTCGTCATAGAATGATAAATCTTCGTCAGAAATCAGAGGTCTCATATCAAACTTTACTAGGTACAAAGTCAATTTCTTTGTTAAGGGGCGTTTTATCCCTAATGTAAGACTTTTCAAAACGAATTTGAATCTAATCAAATTTCAATGCCAGATACCGAATATCGAAGGAAAAAAACATGTTCTCAACAGCTCTGCACAATTTTCAACACAGCAAAGCAACCAATTAATCAATCACTTTGCATAGACATGTTTTTTTTTTTTTTTGCCCTTTTATTTTCTCAAAGGCCACACAAAGCATATTAGAATCTTTGACTAATATCATTTCTTGTTGATAAGAAGACAGAAATTTCATTCAAAGACCACTTTTTTTGGATTTAAGAGCCCACCTTTGAAGACTAGCAGCCCCTAACCATGTGGCCTTTACACCATTCATTTGCTCTTTGGGTCTACAAACTTCTCCACTTTGAAAAAATGACACTAATGGCATGAATATAGCAATAGCAATGATATTTAGACCAACTTGCGTGCATCTTGACTGTTTCACAGGATATATTGTTCCTTCCACCAGCACATGCATTGGATAACTCTGTAAGACCAAGGTTTAGCCCGACAAGACAAGATCACCTAAAGCTGTTTGTCTTTGTTAGAATTTAGACTCTAGTTACTCGTACTTTTCATCGGCTTCATTGATGCTAAAGGTCACATTACCTAAAGCATTTTGCCTCTGTTAGGATTTAGACTCTAGTTTCTCGTACTTTTCATCCGCTTCATTGATAACTAAGGTCACCTTATCCAAGATCCTGTATATAATTTCAAACATACGGAACTTGTGTCCCTGACCATATCCAACACTCACTATCAGAAAATGAACATCTTAGTATATCAACAATAACAACAATATACTCTGTGTAGTCCCACAAGTGGGGTCTAGAGAGTAAAATGTACACAGACGGAAAACGATGTTGTTTCCAATAGACCCTCGGCTTAAAAAGAAAACAGAACTATCTTCTCCTTTTTTTTAAGAAGAAGAAGACACATTTAGGCTAACAACTTTCTCAACTCCAGACCAACAATATGTTTCAGCCAAAATTCTATTTACACATCAACAAAGTCTATCCATTTCGACTTTGATGACATAGAAGATATTAAACACATCGTTTCGTAGGCTCTTTCTCAGGCCTATACTAGTAGTCAAATGTGCAAAACTGGAAACAAGAAGCATCAAACAGAAATGAATTGACACAATTGACTGTCTAATGAAGAAGCAAATACATATATCAGCGTGTACAGTCAACAAACATTTTAACAATCAAGAACGTCTGAGCTACTGAACACATCGAGCAGCAACTATTACCTCATAGGAATCTACCCGGGCTCTGGTAAATCATTCATAGGGGCAAGGAGGAATTAATTTAAAAGCTAACAGATCAAGAATCATACAAGATATCCGCAACCATAACAAATCCAGAATCAGTATAGACAGTATTACACACGTTGTGTGTTTCTACTGATAGCATGAAACAACTGAACACCCTGAGCAGAAGAGTATAAAAGAATCATATAGCCTACCCCCAACTGATTTGAGATTTATATGCTGAAACGACTACTCATACAAGCATTGCATATTTATACATTAAAAGGGCAACAAGAGAAATAAAGCAAAAGGATTGCATAAATATAGTGCTAGAAAAATTACTCTATCTTATGTAACACAAATCGGCAACATGGACAGTCAAGGCTGGAAAGAATATAACTACATAAAACATGAAATTGTGCCAGACTACATTAAGATTGATCGACTCTATCATTCACTATATCATGTCATGCCGAGCAAGGTCAAAACAAAAAAAGAAGGTTAATATACCAAAATTCTATGTACTCTGACAAATACACTTTATCTAAATTTACAACACGAAACAAGCAAAAAAAACATTTACTATCAAAAATAGTACATACCCTGCCACATTACATTCTCTCTGCTGGAGTAAGATGTCCCAACTGTTCTGTAAGGCTAATTACAGTCTTCCTGTTCCACCAAAATTTCCCATCCTCAACCGTCTTGGATTCACTTATTTTGGTCTCTGTATCTTCTTCCCTTTCCGGCTTTACATCAGTAGAACCAGGGTTCTCAGTAAGGAATTGTTCCCAGAATACATCATTTACTCCTGTTGGCACATTATTACTAGCAGTCTCTACTCGGTTTTCTGGAGGAGTAACATCAGGAGTAGCATTTCCATTAGGCTCAGAGTTCATGTCAATATCAGAAACCTTAGATCCAACATCAACAGTTAGTTGTGGGTAAGATATAGCAGGGCTATCGGCACAACTGATAGATTCATCCAAGTCCATTGAAGAGCTCCGTCTCATCCTAGCTTGATCAATATCATGCAGTGTATACTCCCAAAAGGTCAAAGAAGATTCCAACTGATCTAGCACTTCCTTGTTGAGAGTCAAAAGAGAAGTTGGGTTCATATTTTCCCAAGTCGAATCTTCAGAAGAACTCGCTTGATTATCTTCAAGGCCTATTTCATTATAAAGAAAGCTGTTTCCTGGCAACCTTCTCTTCCTTTCATTCATTTCCAGCTGTGGCATGAGACTCAAAGCTAATCCTGGTTTATTTATGGTTCGAGCTAAAGTAGACAGCACGTTCTTTTGTCGGTCTTTCACTTGTTGGACACGTTGGTTAAGGACCTGCATTTGCATTTCAAGTCCTTGATGATCCTGTTTATGTCTCTGTAGTAGTAAATGAAGTGATTCGCTCTCATGCTTCAACTTTTCAATATCTTCCTTATAGCCTTGTCTTTCTGATTCGGTCAATGCAGATGATGAAAGGCTATGAATATTCTGTACAGAATGACTGTGAACAGGTTTCCGTCTATAGATATTCTTCAAAAGGTGTGGCTGACCTCTAAGAAAATCCTCATTTGCAAATTCCCATTGTTCGGGATCTATTTTCTTGAATCCCTGGTTTGACAAAAGACCAAACGACAAGAGAATAAGAACAAAAACAGTAGAAGATTGAAACTCAATTTAAAAACAATATCACTGCAAATGAATTAAGTAAAACGAATTTCTTACGTAAGTGTTTAGCTGTCGGATAAAGCTGGAAAAATTATTGTGCTTGAAGTATCTAGGCAACAAATCTCTTGCAAAATCAGGAGGATTACGAACAATAAAACTTGTATTATTTGAACTCCAGGAGACTATTGGATCAGTGGAGGGATCATCCACCATTTCATATATCTTTGCAATAAACGGAGGCAGTGCATTGGCGCTGCAAGGAGCTTCTTCCATGGTAAGTTCAATCCAAATCACAACCCCTTGAAATGAAAATCACAACATGAAGCTCAACTACAAGTGACAAACCCTTACTGACAGGGAAGATCAACTTATCAGATTCCCAGCATACACATACAACCAGACGAAATTGTTATCACCTTAATTTCCTTCGATAAATTCATGTGAAGTAGCACCTGATCATACAAATTCTTTGCAAATACACATTTTCATTCAAGTCCAAGCTCTGGCTTGCTTTCAAAACACACAAAATTTCTAGAGAATTGTTAAAAGAGACTATGGCCTATCATTAGTTTCCGCAAGTGCTCAAACAAATGCAACCAGCTTGAATTCCAAAGGACAGGCTTTTCACCCTCTAAAACTCAGAAATTTTCCCAATTTCCCTGCGTTTATGACCAATCACAGTCAAAATTAGAAAGCGTAGGAAGATGAGAAAAGTTAATCACTTGTCAGAATACCTAGAAACCCATTACATCAAAGTCGTTAAAACAACCATTTTTACTCCCAAAACTTCAAGAAAAAGCTCAAATAACTTGTCTTCAAAGAAAACCAAGATTTCCACTTCTCAAACAAATGCTAAAAAGCAGTCTTTTCACACTAATACTCAAGAAATTTCCAAAACCCAATTTCCCTTGCACAAAATCAGAAAGTGCAAGAAGATGAGAAAAGTTAATCACGTTACAGATTACCCAGAAACCATTTACATCAAAGTCATTAAAACAATCATTATTACTCCCAAAACTTCTAGAAAAAGCTCAAATGACTTGTCTTTAAAGAAAACCAAGACTTTTAGTGCTCAAACAAATGAAAACATTCTTTATTGCCAGATGTTCATCCACCCGCAGCCTTCGGTCAACTCAAACAAGAGGCCAGGAAGGACAATGTTGAAGGCTCACCTAAAAAAAACAGTTTTTCACACTAAAACTTCGGAATTTCCAAAACCCAACTTCACCCGAGTCAAAATCAGAAAGTGTTAGAAGATGAGAAACCTTAATTACTTTACAGATTATCCAGAAACCATATACATCAAAGTCGTTAAAACAATCATTATGACTCACAAAACTTCAAGAAAAAGCTCAAATAACTTGCCTTAAAAGAAACCAAGATCTACAGTTCTCAAATAAATGCTAAAAACACAAGTCTTTTTCACACTAAAGCTCAGAAATTTGCAAAACCCAATTTCCCTCGTTTTACAACTACTCACAATCAAAATCAGAAAGTGCAAGAAGATGAGAAAAGTCCATCACTTCACAGATTACCCAGAAACCCATACAAGTAGTTATAACAATAATCATTATTCCTAAAACTTCAAGAAAAAGATCAAATCACACACAAAACTCAGAAATTTGAAAACAAAATTTCTCTGTCAAAAACTAGAAACAAGAAAATGACAAAAGTTAATAACTTGATGGATTACCCAGAAACCCATTACATCAAAGACGTTAAAACAATAATCATTACTCCCAAAACTTCAATGAAAAGATCAAAACACACACAGACAACTCAGAAAACTTGCAAACACAATTAACTAGAAAGTGCAAGAAAATGAGAAAAGTTAATAACTTTACAGATTACCCAGAAACCCATTACATCAGAGTCGTTAAAAACAATCAAATTTACTTCTAAAACTTCAAGCAAAAGCTCAAATCACACATAAATACAAAAACCCACAAAAGATATACAATAGAAAAGTTAATAATTTTACAGATTACCCAGAAATCCATCACATCAAAGTCGTTAAAACAATCACTATTACTCCTAAAACTTCAACCAGAAGCTCAAATCACACACAAAACTCAGAAAATCTGCAAACACAATTAACTAGAAAGTGCAAGAAAATAAGAAAAGTTAATAACTTTACAGATTACCTAGAAACCCATTATATCAAAGTCGTTAAAACAATCACAATTACTCCCAAAACTTCAAGAAAAAGCTCAAATCACACACAAACACAAAAAACCCACAAAAGATTTACAATTTCCCTGAGATGAAAAAAGTTAATAACTTTTACAGATTACCCAGAAACCCATTACATCAAAGTCATTAAAAACAATCAAATTTACTCCTCAAACTTCAATCAAAAGCTCAAATCACACATAAATACAAATACCCACAAAAGATATACAATAGAAAAAGTTAATAACTTTACAGATTATCCAGAAAGCCATCACATCAAAGTAGTGAAAAAAAAATCAAGTTTACTCCAAAAACTTCAAACAAAAGCTGAAATCATGTAATATCTGAAAGCACAAGAAATCCATTGTCAGTAAATTACCTGTAAGAGAAAATCAAGAATAGTCCTTAACCAGAAGAGAGACACAGAAAGATGAAGAAATTTAAGAAGAAGAAGAAAGTTTACTTTGACCCTTTTCTCAAAGACTTCTTCTCAATGGTTTTTGGATGATTATTCAATTACTTCATATTTTATCATATAGTAATATATATGGTGGCTATTTTAAGAGTGTCAAATGAGTAGTTAAGTTGTTTTTTTTTTAGAAGTCAATATAAGTTGAGTTAATAAATTATTATTTTTTTAAATTGTGATAATTTTAGAGGAACTTTTAAATGTGATTATGATTTGAAATTAATTAAAAATTTATAGTTATAGTTTATTTAATTATGATTTATAATTATATGTTAGAAGAAAGAGAGATGGGCGAGATTGAAAAAGGGGAGATAGAGAGGAGAGGTGAAAGAGAGGGAATGAATACATATTGTGTTTGTTGTATCTGGTTGTATCACGAATACAATTGATTTGTATCAACTATTACAATTGTATCAAGTTGCATCAATGAATAGGCAAAATGGTCTGGTGGACCCTTGTACTTGTATCGATTTGTATTGTGAACCCTCCTACTTACCCATTTGTCATCTAGACCCCTGAACTCATCCAAACCCAACATTTTAAACACATTTTTTTATGTGGCATCCTATGTGGCAAGAGTCCACACGGAGCGTCTGAAACACACAAAACAGGAGCGTGAGACATTCCAAAAAGGCATTAACGGTCCTTTTTGAGGTATTAAATGTGTCTCTTCTTCCTCATTTGCACTCAACACCATTGTTGAGCAAATTGAAGCTTTTTTTCTTCTCTTCTCGATCTTGTCTCTCCAAATTTTTTGTCCTTTATTTTTTTCCTTCGATTTAAAGGCATCTCTTCTTCCTCTTTGTGTGATTCTATTGTATTTTTGTTGGTTTGATTTTTTTAGTCATCGCCATGACGCGGGTTCGATGTTGCTACTGTGGAATCTATGCTGAACTTAAGATGTCAAGGACATCAACTAATCCTGGAAGAATGCTTTGGGGTTGTCAAAAATATTCATCTGGTAATGGGTGTGGATTCTTTCGATGGGCTGAAGTAAATGATTCAATATGCCAAAAACAATACAACATCAAGAATCCATCAAGGAATTCAGGGCAAGGAAGACATGCAAGACAATCAAGACATAGAAGACATGAAAGGCAAGAAAGACAAGGATCAAATAGTTGTGTTGATATCACTATTATTGTGATTGTTGTGATTTGGTTTCTAGCTGTTATTTTAAAGATATTTTGATTTGTATTAGCTGTTATTTGATAATGAAAGACATTGACTTCATTCAAATACAAATTTGTTGTCAATTATATGCAACAGTTGTCAATTGCACAACACAGACATTGGCTTCACAATAGCCTTTTAACACAAATCTGAACAACAACTTAACAAAGGCATTCACTTCATTCAAACACAAATTCATATACAAAAACAAAGTCTTCCCAATTAAGGCATAACCAAAACAGTTGGGATCTAGTTATTAAGATAAATAAAGTCAGTTGGGATTAAGTCATTAATCTAAACAAAGAGAAATCTAATATGTGCCTTGAGTGCTTGGTGTGGCATGAGTTTCTGTTGTGGCTTGAGTGCTTCTGTAACTCTCCTCTCTTAGCTGCCTTTGAGTAACTGCAGCTCATCCCTTCCACCTTAGTCCATTGGGTTTGTAACCAAGATCAATATTGGTAGGAGTTAAACTTGACAATATAGCACTATATAACACTCTATCAGTATTTCCAGACTGAGAAAACAACAAAAATCTTCACTTAAAGATGAACTAATATCAATTAAGGCAATTAAATATGTAAATGATAAAATACATACCCTCTCAATTACACTTCCACCAGATCCAAAAAAGAGACCATAACTAGTTGTTTTTGCATTTTTTTGTCTTGGTCTCTTATATCCAAGAGTTGCACCACCTCTCAAAGCTATGCTAGTCTTTTTTTTTTTGGCCAGCTGCACTACAAGTTGATTCTTGAGTACCTAATGGAGTTGTTGAAGACCTCACACCACTTGATGTAGCATTTTTAGGCCTTCCACTAGATGTTGATGCAGTTGCAGGGCTCACACCACTTGTTGTAGTACTGGTAGACCTTCCATCAGATGCTGAGGCAGTTTCAGGCTTCAAACTTGGACCTACATTTACACTTGATTGACTTCCAATTGCAGCATTTGTAAAATCAGTAGATGAAGTTCCAATTCCAGCAGTTGAAGTTCCAATTCCAGCAGTTGAAGTTCCAACATTTTTCTATAAACATATCTTAAAGTCAAAAGTATAACTACAAAGAGTAAAATTCAGTAACAGAAAGACATTAAAGCACAACTTACCAGAGTTGGACATCCTTTCTTGTTATGTCCAAAAGTCTTACACACAGAACATTTCATTTTTCTACCCTTCCTTGTAGCCTTTCCAAACTTCTTCTTAACAGGTTCATCACTATCTTTTCTCCTGTTTTTACCTGGTCTTTCTGGCATGGCAGTAATTTCAGGTGGTCTTGTGCTTTTTGGCCACATCTTTATGTTTGTCATAGGTTGTATAAACCTATTATATGCTTTCAAGCATGTTTCCTTCTTATACCAGTGATCCACAAATGACTCAACAATCAAATCCTTATAATGAATTGCTATAAGTGCATGGCCACAGGGAATTTCCTTTAGTTGCAATAACCTACAACTACACACCTTCTTTTTTAAGTCAACAACATGTTTATATGGTGGATCATGAATCTCAAAGCCAAGATCACCATTAAACTTCACCTCACAATTATTTGTAATTTCAGCATTTTTTTAAGAATGTTCATAGCCATTGGTGATACATCAGTAATCCATTTTTCTGAAAATTCTCTCATTTGATTCATTCTTTCCATGACTTTGACTCTTATTTCCTCTAGCATAGTGATGATTGATTTGAACCTAGCACCTAAAATCCAACTATTGAAAGTCTCACACATGTTGTTCTCAATCACATCACACTTGCTATGTTCTTTAAAAAATGCTCTACACCATGCTTCTTTGTTATATTTTAACAAATCTTCCACAATACATTGTCCTAACTGACTCATGTCATCAAGTTTTACCTGTAAAAAGACCTCAAATGATGCCCTGGCAACCTGCCAAGATTTTCTTCTCCTTTCTTCACCCCTCCACTCTTTCTTTCAATTTGCTCATATATGCCTAGCACACCATCTAATTTCAGCATTTGGCAATAGTTCAGTAAATGCAAGATGAAGACCTTGTCAAACAAAGAACATTAGTCATACAACAATGTTAAATATCAATTACTACAGAAAATAGAAAGAATAAATTTAACAAATAAGTTAGTAATACCTTCTGCATATCAGACATCACTGTTAGTCCTTCACCTTCCGTTTCTGGAAGTTCCAAATCATGTTTGATGCACTTGAGAAACCAAGACCTTGTGTCCTTGGTTTCTTTATCAACTACTGACCATGCTATAGGGTACATATGATTATTTCCATCTTTGGAAATGCAAGATAACAATTTACCTTTACATACACTCTTAAGAAATGCACCATCAAACCCAATAACCCTTCTACACCCTTCTTTCCATCCACTTTTTTAGGAACCAAGACAAATATAGATGCTCATAAACACCTATTTTCCTGGAATTGTGTTCTTGGATGTCCTAATAGATACAGTAGTTCCAGGATTTGTGGTCTTTAATTCCTCAGCATAATCATACAGCCTAGCAAACTCCTCTCTAAAATCTCCCAAATGTTCATTCATAACTCTCAGTTTTGCCTTTCTACAACTTGTCTTACTAACATACAAACCATACTGTTTTTGTATCAAAGATTGAATCTGATGTAGTTTGATGGTAGGCTCACTCATAATCCTCTCCTTGTAATGTTTACTAATCCAAATAGGGGTGCACAATTTGTTTCTTGTTTTTTTACAACACTTGTGGACAGGAAAATATGTCTTAACACTGAAGTTTTCAGTGTTACCATCAATACTTCCAAGAATATGCCAAGGACAACCCTTTCTTTTACACTTTTCCCTTATCCTTTCCTTCTTATTAGGTTTCAACTTAATATTCACACCCTTCTGAATTGAGTAAGTTTGCAGTGCCTTCCTGAACTCAATATGATTCAAAAAAATCATATACAATTGAAATAAAACCTTTTTAGCAGTTGGGTCAAAGTAGATCTTGGTACTTATACTTCTAGGTGGTGGATCTACAACTTCATCATTCTCAACAACATCCCCTTCATCTTTGCTAATGTCACTACCAGGATCTGAGCTATCAAAATAAGGGTCATCACCACCCAAATTACCTTCAAATCCTCCCCTCTTCTCCTTATAAATGTCTTCAAATCCAGTATCTATACCTACGGGACCAGATGGTATCTCATCTAGATTTACTCTATCAGCCTTCTCAGCCCTCTCTTTAACTTGTTCTTGAATGTTAGATTGTCTAGCTTGAAGCAGCTCCTCATCCAGATCACTCAAATCATCAATGTTTTCATCGAGATCATAGAGAGAATCAGAATCAGAATGAAGCTCTACATTTATTCTACGTGTTTGATCTTCAACTCTAGGGGACTGATCTTGGTTTAAATTCCTAGTTTCATTTTCATCAAATGGTTCAGATGAATACACATCAGCCCTATCATTTTGTGGGGAAAAGGACACATCAGAATTATCTTTTTATGGGGAGGACACATCAGCATTAGTGCTAGGCAATACAGGTAGCTCCTCAACAACTAAAGGTATACTAATTGGATGTACCATAAATACGTCAACAAAATATGCACCCTTCAAACTATTAAGAAATTTTAAAACATCAGAATCAGTATTTAACATGTAATAACCACCCTTCTTATTGACTCTACATCCAAATGTTTCAACATTTTCAACACCCAATTCCCTTGCTATTTTATGAAACAACATGATATGCAATTCATCTACATCTATTTGAATCTTTTCAAGATCAGTGATTCCATTGGCATACCTTAGCTCAGGATCAGATAGAAAACAACCTCCATAGTGAAATTGAAGTGTCACTATTGTTAAAGCCATTTACTTACCATACCTGTAAAGTGACAAGAAAAATAAGGTGTAAAAGATTCTAATTTTAAAAGTAAAAATAACAAAAAGCCCTAATTTTTTAAGGAAACAAGGTGTCAAGATTTGTATACACCTCTCATGTATAAGAATAGACCACTAACACAATCAATACCCAAGACAATTGTCGAAAAAAATAGGCTTAGTTTCAGTCAAAATTGAGATTTTACGAATAAACCCTAGAATCTACTCGAATTAACGAAATATGACATTAAAGTCCCTCGAAGTCATAATACCCACTACGAAAGCATATTACAGTAACATGAGACACAAACCAAAGTAAAATCCCCAAATTTTTTTAGAAAATCCACTAACAATCAACCCTGAAATCAAACAAATACATACTGCAAAATGCAAGGAATACAAACTAAGAAAATGAACAGTGAAAAATTGAGAAACTTACAAGGCGATGATAAAATGTCCTTCAAATGAGCATATGAGTTCGCCGGAGAAGGGGAAATCGCCGCAATGACTTTGTTCTTCGTGGGAGAAGTCGTGGGAGAAGGGGAAAGATGAAGTGTCTAGATGAACAATGAAAAGTTACTTTTCTTTGTTCATACTAGTCACTGCTTATGTGGACTGAGAGTTTCTTACGTGGATTAAAAAGTTTTTTTATTTAGCCAGCGTGTAAGTGTTTGTGCAATTCGCATAGGACCACATCAAAAAATGTGTTTAAAATGTTGGGTTTGGATGGGTTCAGAGGTCCAGATGACAAATGGGTAAGTAGAAGGGTCCACAATACAAATCGATACAAGAGACCAATACTATCAAAAAGAAAGTAGCAAAAATCATAAGAGAAGAAAAGTTCACAGAAGGTTGGGAGATAGTACGCACGGTTCACCAGGTTCTACCACTGCAGGGCCCAATCATTGATCTCTTCGTCATTTAGAAAATCTAAGAATGAATCATTGATAATTCGCCACAAGGGTTCACCATACCATTTCGCCCAATGAATATAATTGTATCAAGTGTTTCTGTTCTTTATGTATTCACTTTGTATCAATGTATTTGAGTGTATCTTCAATTGTCTATAGATTTGTATTAACGTTTTGTCCTTGTTATACATTTTGTATCATGTATTGTATACTTTTTCAGAATACGATTAATATAATATTGTATCTCTCCCTCGTTTAGGCATATTGAGAATTTGAGTATAAAATTGAAGAGGAAGAAGAAATTGAGATTTTCATCATCTCTCGTTTGATTTGTATCAATAATATATCATCTGAATCCTCAAGTCCTTTGTTGCTTGTTGAATTTTAATTCAGATGAAAGATAGACAGGGAGGGGGCGAGAGAGGCGTGCGAGAGATGGAGAAAGAGAGAGGCGAGTGAGAGTTTGAGAAAGAAGAGAAATTTGCTATAAATTCTAAATATAGCAATTTAATATAGTTCTTTTAAATTATACTTGTGTATAATAAAATATAGGGGTGTTCACGGTTTGGATAAAAACCGATCCGAATCGAAAAATCGAACCAAACAAATTAAATGAATCAATTTTATTTGGATTTGGTTTGGTTTGATTTTAGATTTTAAAAAATCGATAGTATTTGGTTTGGTTATGGTTTTGTTCGAAAAAAATCAAAGAAATAATCGAACCGAACCGATAAATTATATACATCTATTTTATTATTATACATGCATAATATATTATTTTTGTCAACAATTTTAAAGATCTTATATATGTTTTCAACAAAATTTATTTATAATTTACTTATGAAAGCAAAAATGCCCAAGGTAAGAACATTTATCTCTTATTGCTTTCATGTATATGAATGTCTATGAAAATTCCTTGTGAGAGAATGTCACTGTCTCTTCCTTCTAGGCCAAAATAGTGAATTTTGAAGCTTTATTCATTGTAATCAGTGATCAAAAGTTCTGTAATGTCGGTCATTCTAACTTATTTTCGTTTTGAATGAATTGTTATCACTTTTTTCGCATTTTGAATGAATTGTTTCTTTTATTTTTGTGTATGGTTAATAACCGAATAACTGAACCAAACCAAATCGAAATCGATAACAACCAAACCGATAAATGTATACTATATTTGATTTGGTTTAGTTTTGATAGTTTTAAAATCGATCAAGTTGGTTTGATTTTGATTTTTACCAATAACTGACCCAAACCGACCCGTGAACACCCCTAGTAAAATGCATAACACATATTTTTCTTACTATGTAATTTTTTTTTTTTTTATGATTTTATCAATTTTTAAAATAATAATACTACTACCTACGTCTCAATTTATGTGACAGTTTTTCCTTTAAGTCAATTTAAAAAAGAATAACACTATTCTACATTTAATAACAATTTAACTTTAAAATGTTCATTTCACCCTTAGGGGTCGTTTGGTGTGAAGGATAATACCAAATAGTCCTAGGATTAAAATTAAAGTGTCACTTAATTTATTGTTTGGTTGGCAAGTCCGAGATAACTTATCCCGGGATTAATAATTAGTACCGGGATAAGTTATCCCTCCCCTTGGGTGGTATAGTAATCCTGGAATATAACAAGTAAATGACTAAAATATCCCTTTATACATTTTTTATACATCACTTTTCAAATTCATTAAGGGTATTTTTGTAATCAAATAAATTGTTCTTAAAATTTATTATTTTGAATACAACAAACAAACACTCAATAAAAATTAATTTTAGCATAACTTATCACATCATAACTAATCTTATCATAACTTATTTCATCCTAACTAATCACATCATAACTTGAATTCAAACCAAACGACTCCTTAATGAGATAATCTATAACCATGCACAAATATTTATGACTTTTTTTAGACCATAATTTTTTTAAAAAAAAATTCTTAAATTTCATGTGAAGTCAAACAACATCATATAAATTGAGATAGAGATAGTACTTTCTTTGTCTTTTAGTATTATGTAATATTGTTAGTTTTAGGTCAAATTCGTACTATTTTCCTTGAAATGCCTCATATCATTAAGGGGTTATTTGATATGATCAGGAATACAAGAATAATCACGAGATAAAATGTAAGATTATTTTATGTTGTGTTTTGTTAAGAGTATTAGTTAGATTTAAAATTGTTTATCCCACCATTTATATTACAATTATAGGATAAGTTATCCCATATATGCGGTAGGATAACTAATCACATGAAATATATTAATTAATCCATGATTAATTTGTATATTCCATTCCCATATCAATCAACCCTAAGAGTATTTCCTACACCTTATATGTAGTTTCTCAATCTTTTCAACGTGAACTTTAATTTATTCACACACCTCACAATATTTCCCTCAAACTAAACTTTACCGTGCCTAGTACCACAATCCACGAATCTTCCCCTCGAATTATGTTCTAAATGGCCAATCACCACGATCAATGGGTCAATTTTTGAGATTGATTATGTGCTACCTACATAGGCTAATTAGCTCAAAAATATCCTTTATTAATATGATATAATATTATCTATTTTGAGCCAAACATGCACGTTGTTTCCATCAAGTATCACCCCATGCATTAGGATTATATCCCCGTACTTCATATATAGGTTTTCGATCTTTTTAAATATTAATTGAGAATTTTATTCGTGCTAAATATATTTTGCGTAAAATTTTTTACATCCTACCGATATAATACTCGTAATAGGGGCTGGCAAAATAATTTTTTTTTTTTTAAAAAAAATGACCATTCAATCCGACACAAAATATAAGTTGGATAATTTACTATTTAAAAATAGATCAAATAGAGCTATCATCCTTATTATCTACTAAAAAATGAACAATCAAATGAATAAATATAAATAATAATTTACTATTTAAAAATAGATCAAATGATAATATGGACGGATCATATATGATCTCTGTTTACTTAATTTATTTTTAAATTACTTATATCTGATCTAACCCGCTTATATTTATATAAAATCCATGATAAATATGGACGGATCATATTTTTCTTCAATATTGACCGTAAGATCCAAGTAATTTTCATTAATGTATCCGCGCTTTCATTAATGTATCCGGATTGGGTTAATTTTTATTTTAATAATGTATCCGTATTAATGTATATGTGCTTGTATTAATGTATCCGCGCTTTCATTAATGAATCCGGATTGAGTTAATTTTTATATTAATAATGTATCTGTATTAATGTATTTGTGCTTGTATTAATGTATCCGCGCTTTCATTAATGTATCCGGATTGAATTAATTTTAAGGGATTATTGTAATTAGAAAAAAAGTAGGGATAGATAGTAATTTCATCTTTACACTATGTAATTTATGTAACTTACCCTAATTAATAAGTATTATATTCATATCCAGTTTAGGTAGATATCTAAGATTAATTAATTAGCTTTATCAAGATTTACAAGAAGTCAACACAACGAGAATTTATTCTGTATAATACGAAAATAATTAATGAGGGAATAAATTGGAAAAAGAATATTCTATTTTAAAACTTCTTAGTTTATTTAATTTGTTTTGTGGCAGTAACTTAAAAAAGGCAAATAAAATTAAATAAAATTGGACTGGAATTATTTGAGTTTTTTTAATGCATGCACGTGAAATTAGTTAAAGTTATCTTGGATGTTTTTAATAACATACGATGAGAATTATGATTTATAAAAATGATAAAAGTTAACTATAAAAAATATCTAAATTAAAAAAACGTTCTTCAAAAGAAACGTTATAAAAAGTGAACAAGTTGTATAATTTAAACTTTCACGAAAATTTTTATACCACGCAATGATATATGTAAAAACTTAAACACTCTTAAAACGGTATAAATATAAACATAATTATCTTTCTTAATTAAGATTGAAAGATATAGTGTGGTAAAGGAATGAACATCACAAAAATTTAAATATTATTTTCTTCGTCAAATCTTCCTTCTTTATACATCTACACGCAAATGAAATAAAATATAGGTTGTAATAAATGTATTTTATGCATGTGGTGTGTTGAATCGAAATGTCCACGAGAAAACTTAAAGGCCATAACAATATCTATAAGTATTTATTTAATATGTTATATGCAGTGGCGGAGTCACCTTGTAGTTATGAGGTTCATTCGAATCCCCTTCGGCGGAAAATTATATTATTTATACATGATTAAAATAATTTTTTATGTATATATAGTAGATGTCGAACCCCTTCGGCTACTTCGTGTGTCTATTTCTTCAGATTTTGAACCCCCTTATTGAAATTCCTGACTCCGCCACTGGTTATATGCTAGATCAGTAAAAGTGAATTATTCTAAAATAAATCTAGATAAGATTCTCATGATAATATAAAAGGGGAGCAAAAATAAAAGTGTGACTAAACAGTTTCGTTAACATTTAGTCGAAGGAAATATCTGAAATCAATTAAGTCATAGAAAAACTTAATTAATCTTAAGGAGTAAGATAGAAAATTGCTTCGATAACATTAAATGAAAGATAAAATAATAATTCTCCATACCTTTTTTTAAACTCGTTTATTACTTTGATAACTATGGATCCCTTAATTAAATTTTTTACTTACTAATGACAAATTTAAGTGATGATTATATATTTGATTATTTTCCTCTTAAAATTATATTCTCCAAGTAAAAAATTCATAGCGTGCCACGTGGTCCCGCCAAAAGTTGAAACGACGTCGTAATGAATATTCATGCACAATGACACCCACTTTCCATGCAGCTACCTGCCTACCCCACCACCCCCGTTTAAAAAGACTAAACACGTGCACTTCCCACATTTCCAGGACTGAAAAATATTTTTTTTAAAAAAATTATAAATAAATCCTTAGGAGTCATTTGGTTATAAGAATTAGGGGTTATTTCGGTATTAAATTTGAGATTAAGTTTATTTGGTACTTTTGTTGTGAACACTAGATAAAATTAGAGAAGTGAAGCGGAGATAATTTGGATATGTATCTTGAAGAGGAGGTGTACGGATGAATCAGTGAGGAGGTGTCAGAGGTTGACTATAGCATGAATTAGGAGAAGTAAAGGTACATCGAAGAAGAACTAGGAGAATGTGATTAGACAAAACATGACACAACTTCTGTTTTACTAATCAAGACATGATCCTAGATAAAGTCAATTGGTAGACGAGTGTTGTTGTCGCACTTTAGGTAGGTGAGGCAAGCGACTAATCTCCTCTCCTCTCATTTCCTTCTTATGTGTAGTAACATTTAATAGTCGTGCAATTTCTTATTCTTCGATGTGTGCTACTATTTGTTTGCTTCATTTGCCCTATAATTTTTTGTTTTATTGTTGTAATTTTTGCATCCACGCTTCAATAATTTTTCTTTTGAGTTGATAATCTATCAGAAATAGTTTTTCTACCTCACAAAGATAGGGGTTAACACATGCGTACATTTTATTCTCCTCGGACTCCACATGTAGGATTACATTGAATTTATTGTTATTGTATATAAGAGATGAAATTATTTATTCTGATTATCATGAGGGGCAGAGCTACAAAAACAAATCGATAAAACTCAATAAACTTGACTCAAACCTCATAATTTATACAAATGATCCATCCAATGCAAATCTAATAAACAAAAGAGCTATAGTCCAAAAACGCATAAACTAAAAATTATGACTCCGCCTCATTGATTACAATCTTAAAAATTGAAATAACTTTATTTCAAACCAAACAAAACCTAAGTGGCCATCTTCGTAATATTTTCATCATTTAGTGGCAATATTTAACCCACCGTTCACATATTTACTTCTCCCTCCTCTTCTTCCCATCTTTACAAATTTTCAACTTCAAGCCGATCCAGAACCAAACCGGTTTCACACTCGAACCGCTTTTTTAATCCGGTTCGATTCCGGTTAACAGCACGATTCCGGCAACCGGAATGACGTCCGGCACGAGGTTACCGACATGGAAGGAGAGAGAGAACAACAAACGGAGAGAACGACGGAGAAGAGCGATCGCCGCGAAGATCTTCGCCGGACTTAGAATGTACGGTAACTATAAGCTACCGAAACACTGTGATAACAACGAGGTGTTGAAGGCTCTGTGTAAAGAAGCTGGTTGGATCGTTGAAGAAGATGGAACTACTTACAAAAAGGTAAAATCTTATTCTAATTTCTATCAAATAGCAATTTTTATACTGATTTTCATTCAGCTAGCAAAGCTGAGATGATTAATCGATTTGGATTGAGCTGATTTTCGTTTTTTTTCCTCGATCGGAACATGAAATTCATGAATTCATAGTCTGAGATTCTCTGAAAAGTTTGAATATTTCTACAAAATGCTCGATTTGGACGAGATTACCCCTGCTGAATACTTGTATTTTCACACTTTATCTATACTTTTGCTTTGTTGTAGAAGGTCAACGCAGTCATTTTGTTAAGTCCTTGTTGATTCAAAGAGCAGGCGTTTGGCCATAGATTCCAAATATTTTTCACCTTTTTTTCCGGAGTTTATGGAGTTGGAGTTGAAAAATGAAGAAAAATAGGTCCATAAGCTGTTGTTGAATTTGGAATTTTTACTGCCAAATGCTGATTTTCAAATGAAGTGAAATTATTCCGAGAAAAAGTGAATCTTTTTTATAGTCAAACGAGTTAATGTACCGCATTTTCACCTTTGATAAAGTTATGAAGCTTGAAAGCTACGTTCTTAGAGTGATTGCAGTTTCTGTCTCCTGACTCAAGCAGATTCTTTTTTACTTCCTTGAGGGCATTTTAAAGGTTCACCACTCAACCCACTTAGTACAACCTCTTGATGCATCATTGTCTCTGGCATTGTCATCCCATATTTCTAACAAAGTTTTAAGTTTTATACATTGATGATGTAAAATACAAACACAATAAGCTAATTACCGGTAAATTTTCACAATAATAGTAGGAGTATAGTAAATAACTTTTAACTCTCCCTATTTCAATTTATGTGGCAAAATTTGAATATGTACTGAGTTAAAGAAAAAGGGAGAACTTTTTGTAACTTACGGTTTTAAAGAAACATGACATAACATTTGCTAGCTATAAGAATCTTGAAATTTTAGTCTTAAACATTTAGTAACATTTGTGTGGTTTTAAAAACTTCTCATTAATGGTAAAATGATAAGTTTAAGATGAATGATTTCTAAATTTAGAAAGTTATGTTTTTCCAGAACAGACTGAAAAGGAAATTTGTCATATAAACTAAAATGGAGGGAGTGTAACATGTTAAGTTACTCTTATTTTTTATATTGTCGGGTCATATATAGGGCTGTTCAAAACCGAACCGAAACCGATAACCCGAACCGAAAAAAAGTTATTGGTTTATCAGTAATGGGTTATTGGTTTAGCGGTTTTGATAATGGTTTTAATTTTTTTTGTTATCGGGTTATCGGTTCTTAACGGTTTGAGGTTTTTTCTTAACGGATTAACCGATAACCCGATAGTAAATTAAATAATTATATTTTTATCGTTTTGTATATAAAGTCCTTGACTTAGAGTTTAGTTTCCTACTTTTATTTTTGGCTGTCTCAAACTTTTGGGTATTCTACAATGTAAAAGTGTTTGCTTTTTAGCAAGATGTTATTTGTGAACTCATGTGCATGGTTCATTTGGTTTGTCACCTTGTTTCTACGTGATTTTTAATGACTTTTTTTTGTGTCAAATCTTAACGGTTAAACCGATAACCGAACCGATAACGATCAATAACCGATAAACCAATAACCGATAAGTCAATATCTTAATGGTTCTTTAACGGTTTAGCATCTCTACAAACCGATAACCAATAAGTCAAACCGATAAACTTCAAAACCGAACCGAACCGACCGATACGCAGCCCTAGTCATATAGCAAGGTGGAGGTAGGCTTTAGGATACGGGGTCAGTTGAATCCAGTAATGTTGACCCAAACCATGTATATGTGTTGAGATTACAAAAGTTAAATTTAGAATCCAATTACTAGCACTTAAGATTGCCGACTTGCTGTCCTAGAATTGAGAACTCATAAAATTCAAATCTTGGATCTGCGTCTGTTGATATAAATTAAATTAATTTCTAATCTTTTGTGTATCCAATTTGGTTATCGTCTTTTACCGAGATTTCCGGGGTTAAATGTATTGCCAATCTAAAGTCAAGCATGTGATTCAATAGTTTGTTTTGTGGTGGTGTGGAATTAATTTCTAATCTTTTGTGTATCCAATTTGGTTATCGTCTTTTACCGAGATTTCCGGGGTTAAATGTATTGCCAATCTAAAGTCAAGCATGTGATTCAATAGTTTGTTTTGTGGTGGTGTGGATTGGTTATCAAACTTGTGGGCCTTAGATGTTCTTGAATGTTGGGTGTCATTTATTATACTTGATGTTGCAGTTTGTTATAAAGTTTATAATGTATGATTATAATATAAAAGGAAAGTAGATATCAAATCTTTGGATTCTGTTTCACAAAAAAAGAGGAAAAAATGGAGTAATTAATTGTTGAGGCTGTAAAGCGTGTGGGGAAATTAATTTTGGATTGGGTGGGAGGAGAACTGTTTATGGGTCTCAGAGTATAAATTTATAATCATGGTGTTGACACTACTGATAGTGCCATCATTCTTTGCCCCTTTAAGGTGTGGGTGTGGGTTATGTCCAATTCTTTTTGGGTATGTTGGTACTTTTATATCATGAATATGTAGGGATTGTCTGTCATTATATTGAGTCTTTGGTCAATTGTGGGAAGGGGGACCAATAATTCATAATTGTTATGGATGAAAATTAGTGTCCATTTGATGACAAAAAGAGTTCAGATTTGTGTTGATGCATTTGGAGCCTAAATCTAAAAATTGGAAGGTGGATAACAGTCACCACTGGATTGCTAAAGTTGACTCCACTAATACTTTTTATGAAGGTGGTGTTCCTGCAAGCGTGAGATCTATCAGAAACAAGCTCTTTACCTGCACAAGTTAGGAGTAAGGTCTGCGTCCACACTACTACCTAGAACCTTCACTTGTGGGATAATACTGGGTCGGTTGTTGTTGTGGTGATGTCCCCGCCAGCTTGTGCATAGCTCGATTAATTCCACCGGGCACATGTTATCTTCCACCAGCACAAGTACCGGGTGATGACTCCAGTAATGTTTGTGAATTTTTGTGGAATGAGGTCAATTGGAGTGGACGAGGAACTCTTATATCATGAACTGAGTTAAAATATCAGGGACTACTAAACAATATTCAAAGTACCTTAGTTAAAAATATTCATGTCAAACAGAAAATAGCCTCACTATCTGAAAAAGGAGTTGGCTTAACTGCATACTGGTGTCTTGTTATGCCCAAAGGAATAGGAGGATCAACCCATGTGGAGAGATTTGGCTTTCCTTTTCAAAACAGAAGGAAATGCGGGAAGGGTAGAGCTTGGTAGAGGTCCTAGAATACTGTAGGGTCATTTCCTTAAGAAGATTCAAATAAGAAGAGAGTTCCAAACCCTAATGCATGCACCTTCGTACAAGTGCCGCATACATGATTGAAAAAGATTCAACCAATTTGAACCGCAACTAGAAAGACCATATGATTAAGTACTTTAACCCTTGTCATCAGCTTATATAGGTTATTCACTTGAAAACGACCTTCTCAGTGAAAAAGAGGTAGATCTTTTTTTTTTTTTTTTAAAAAAAAAACAAACTTGTTGCTGAGCTCAGATCCATCCTAATAAAACTTAAGATGATTTTCTTTAAATGCACTGAAGATAAATTTCAGATTTCATTTTTACATATAGGTGAATGAAGAGGTTATACAATATACATTAAAGATATGAGGTCCTACCTATGACTATTTGGTTACTAAATTTTTGGTTAATCCATGCAAATGGTTTTCCATTTCACTAGGTTTGATCTCCCTTCATTTCCTGTACTTGTAAGTTTTGTACTGTGATCCTGATCAACCGATAGTATCAAGCACTGGATAAGTAAAGAGCAATGGTCTCAGAAGAGCTAAGTTTAGTTGGTCGATGTGTTGCAGAAGTTGGCTTCTAACAGCAAAGTAGATTGCTAACCTCATAAGAACAGAATTTTGGTTGCTCCGGATTCATGATATTACTATTTTTCAAGTGCTGTCTCTTCTTCTGTGTCGACAGGTATATTGTAGAACAACGGTAGAGATGAGCGGTCAAGGTACAACCCGGTGTGCAAAATTAGTGTGCATTCTTTGTGGCTTTTGTTTGAGTTGATATTTTAATCAATGACTTGGAAAATTATCAAGGCATTTAGGTCTGCCTGATTGCTTGGCACTAAAATACCGTCTTGTTAATGCTGGATACAACAACAACAACAAACCCTTTCTAATCCCACAAGTGGGATCTGGGGAGGGTAGGTAGGGTAGAGAGGCTATTTCCAATAGACCTTTGGTTCAAAGATTGTTTATGCTGCGTCTAAAACTTAGAGGTCTGACGTCTTTAAAGAATGATGAGAACTTAAAAATTGATGATCTTGGCTCCTTGTTTATCAGCTAGTAGTCATCAATGTGCAACACCTTATGAATATGATGTTTTCATCTGCCATAATTGCATTGTTCTGGTGGCAGATTTATTCTTAATTCTTTTTGTGATTATTCATTTTTGTATATGCTAATCAATTCTCTATTTTCCAGGGATGCAAGCCAGTAGGACATGTGGATGTTATAGGTTATTCAGCATCTGTAAGCCCCTGCTCATCTTACCAACCAAGTCCAGGTGCTTCGTATAATCCAAGTCCTGCTTCATCATCTTTCCCTAGCCCAGTCTCATCCAATTATGTTGCAAATGTCCAAAATAATCATGATCCTAACACACTAATTCCTTGGCTTAAGAATCTCTCATCCGGATCATCGCCTTCATCATCCAGATTTCCCCACCATTTGTACATTCCTGGGAGCTCTATAAGTGCGCCTGTTACTCCACCTTTGAGCTCTCCCACAGCTCGTACACCTAGAATGAGCGACGATCCCATGGCAAATTCAGGGTGGGCACAACAACACTATGCCTTCTTACCATCCTCTACCCCAACCAGTCCTGGTCGTCAAACACCACCATATTCAGGTTGGCTTTCTGGTGTTCAAACTCCACAAGACGGACCTTCATCCCCTACGTTTAGCCTTGTCTCACCAAATCCATTCGGATTCAAGGAGCCAATATCAAATGGAGGGTCTCGGATGTGGACACCAGGGCAAAGCGGGGCATGTTCTCCTGCAATTGCATCAGGTATCGACCAAACAGCTGACGTACCAATGTCGGATGCTATTTCAGCAGAGTTTGCATTTGGCAGCCATATGATGGGATTAGTGAAGCCATGGGAAGGTGAGAGAATTCACGAGGAGTGTGCAACTGATGATCTCGAGCTTACACTTGGCAACTCTAGCACTAGGTAACCTCTTCTTATTACCAACTTTTTGTCATAAATATGTTTGCAACACACTTATGCCGACCCACAAGCAAAGTTAGTTTACAACGGTGATGTCCAGGCTAGCTCGCGCGCACCTCGACTAATTTCACTGGGTACCTTCTACCTCCCACTAAGCATAGGTATACCGGTTACTCTGTTCTCCAAGGCTTGGACAGATAGAAGGAAATCACCTAGTGCTATACTTGAGACCTATTCTCCTCCCACTTCATTGACCACTGGGTCACTCAGTCTCTGTCTCTTTAGCTGATTTTGCAGATAGAGAAGTACAAGAGAAATCTACTTATTCATTGATTTGATCATAAACATATGTTTGTGCAAATTTGTAGTTTAACTTATTATGATCTCTTCTGAATGTGAAGATATTTCTGGTTAGTAAAACCAGTTTAAAATGCACAGTAGCAACAAATGTTACATTTTCTTGTAGATTGAAGTACTTATTTTTACACATTTTCCCATGAATTTTCCCTATATTTGTAGTACTATCCCAATTTTTTATATTCTTTTTATTTTTTCCTCTTTCAAGATTGGAATTACTTTTTATTTTTGTAGTTATCTTTTGTAATAGTTCACATGATATAGCATGTAGGAGTTGACTTACAAGAAGTGTTTTTCTCTATCTTATTGTTTATTTACGATTTGTTTTTTAAGTAAGAATAATTTTTATAGCAAGATTATGTCAATATCTTTGGGCCGTTTAGTTTACATACTAGTTCCTAATAGTGTTTTGGTATTTACTATTAGCGTTAATTGTTTATTAATAAATAAGTCATAAATCCAAATATTTTCTAGTTGAGTTTGGTGCGTATAACTCTCATTGACCGCCTATATAATCGTCATCCATTTCACCATCAGCTACCTTCACCAAGCACAACCATCATAACAATGACCATTGTTGCTAGGTTTTAGAGGAATCAAGCAACTTTTATGTACAACACCATATAAATTGAGATTTTCTCACATTTAAAGATATCATCTTAATAAGCAAATATATACTATTCAAATCCAAATATTCTATATCTTAAATGTGGCCCTAGACCTTAGTACACATATTAAAGTTATATATATGGACCTAAGTCCAAAGGGGACAATATAACTAGTGGTTTTGATTGTTAATACCTATATATGGTGTCAAAGTCACTCCGTCTGCAATTTTAGGTAATGGTATGACAAACATAGCGGTTTAACATAATATCAAGTTTAAGAAAATATTACATCATTAAATTACATGGTGGGTAAAACTCGAACCTCAATTAAATATAGGTGAATTTTGTTTCATTATGACGATAATAGATAAACTTCAGCAAGAATGTTAAGTCATATCACACATGTAATATACTTAGATAAATTTCACACATCAGCTTAATACGAGAGAAATGTTAAGTATGTATGTAATAAAGCAAACCTTAGACTCTAATGACGCGTTTAATTTAAAGTCAAAGGGCATATTTGTCTTTTGAAAAAAAAATATAAAACAGACTAATAATTTCCTTGTGATGAAAAGCAAGAAATTACAAAAAGTGAAGTGTACATCACAAAGGTCATTGCCTGCCATTTCAATAAAGATAAATCAACTAACAAATTCCATGAATCATGGGGCAAATGACTAAATACTTTCTTTTGCCCTTAGCTACAATATTTTATCACTACTTTTCCTAATTCATTCACAAGAATTCTGTGTGAACACTTGGTTCAACAAAGTAAGATACCAAAAATAAAGTGGTGTAGTATCAAATTTGGACTTTGGATATATAACATAAAGTTGCATAGTTGAAATATCATGTGTTTGACTGTTAGTTAAGATTACCAAAATAAGGATTGTGGTGGGACGGATAAAATTCTTCCACTTTTAATCAAAGGTCTCAGCAAGTTCGATCTTTGTGTAGGAAAAAAAACACACGTTAGGGAGCGATTCTCCCTAAATATAAGCGCCTTACATGCTACAAATCTGAATTAGTCGGGGTTTTAGTACGAGTATCAGACATGGGATGGAAGCCAAAATAGATGTGTTAGTTAAGATGCAATCTTGATTTTTAAATTATTATTATTTTTTGATACAACAAGTCAATATAAGAGGATTTTGGAGACTTTTAATTAGAAATGGTAAATAGTGGGATGTTTTAGTGGGGTTAATGCATGCGGGTTAAAAAAGTTGTTTTTGCATGGCACTAATCATGCAAATTTTTGTGGGTTGTTGAATTTTTTCACTCATATTATGTAGCTTTTTATTAATTAATTAATGTTTCAATTAGTGTTTTTTCTTTGTTGGGCTAAGTTGTAAAAGAAGCTTCTGTTTGATTTCCTAATTTATAATATGGAATAATATAGTTGAAGCATGTTACCATCTAACTCGATGGTGATACTATTCGCTTTGAATTTTAATTTATACAACTTGAAAGTATCTCCGACTTGCTTTTAATTATATACATACCTAACATCTTTTTCGTATTTTGTTTTTGTTTTCAAGTTGAGATTTATTACCTAGAATTTCGCATATACTAACCTTAGTATCAGTGTACTCGTTAAGGTTTGATATCTGCATATACGGTTTTTAAATGTGTCAATCATTAGAATTTAAGATTTGCTTTCTTATTTGTGCAATATATCTTTTGTGTTTTATCGATTTGAGATTTTTGTGTTAATTACAAGGTATTACTCAAATATTATATGGGCCTATAAAATGATGCAATCATGAGAAAATTATGAGATCACACAATGAGGAAACATATTATAAAGATGTGAAATGTGTTTTTTGAGTGAAGTTTACTCAAAAGCTGTTGACTTCATCTAATACAAAGTATATTGCTTGTTCTTTTTGACGTCTTCAACTAATAAAACAAAATAAATGACTTTGTTAAGTCAAATTGAAATATGTTTAAAATATAAAATTCTACACTATTAATGTATATAATTTACATATAATATATATATTTACATCCATGATCCAACTATTTAAAAGATTTGGTCTTTCGGGTGAATAGGAGAGTCTTGGAGTAACAATAAAGTTAACTTTGTATTATTAATAAGTCACAAATTTGAATCGTGAAATGATTAGAATCATCAGGATATGTTGTCTACTTTACACTTTTAGGAATCCGCCCCTTCCTCAAACTCGTAAATGCAGAATACTTAGTGCACCGAGCTATTCCTTTTTTGGGTCTTTCATGTGAAGAGATTAGCAAGAGGGTAAAATTAACAACTAGCGAATTTATGATTGAAAAATATTTATTGTCATGAAATTTCGAATTTTATATGTGATCTTCAAGATATTGTCAACGAATTTTACCTATGAAATTTAAAATTCAATAACGGCAATAACTTATATTACTGAAAAACATTTATTTGTTTTGATTTCTCACTAGGTATCCCATTGGTGCTTCGATTAATTCGGATCCACATTGCAAAATATTGGAAAGTAATTCTTTTTCGTATTCAAAATTCAAATCCAAAAACTCTCATAAATATTGTTTCTATACTTAGAAATAAGGTATATACTATATATAACTAAATCCAATGTAATGGTTGCCGGATTGGCCTGCTTCCTTATTAATTTTCCAAAAAAAGCCATAAAAAGAAAAGCTAAAAGGCAATGTGCCACATCTTTGTTACCTTATTTTAGATTTACTTTCTATATCGTTTTTGCCGAGTCATATCTGATATGTCTTTAATCTTCACGTGTTATCGTTTGACATATTCGACTAGCTATCAAGTTTGGGGTTTGACCCAATACTCAAGTTTCATCAACATTGATCATGAAATTTTTTTTGGAATTCATAAAAAGAAAATGGTTGAAAATATAATTAAGTGAATAGTGACACTAATCATTTAATGAGTTCTCCATGTTACCATCATCTATTGCAAGTTTTGCCCCTTAATTTTTTCTATTTTTTAATTATGAGTGTATATATATAATTTGGATGATTTGGACATGTTTATTGTTCTAGGATTCTGGTATATTTCCTATGCCTAATTTTTTATTTAGTTTTATGTTCTTTAGAAATATAGAATCTATATAGCCAAATGTCCCATTTTTTTGTTTTCCCCCTAATGTTCGATAGTTATATCAGAATCTAATTAATTTAAATTAGTATAATATAAGATTCATTAAAAATTTAAAGAAAAATAGATTTATTAAAGCCTGACTAGTTCTGATTCGCGTTACGTAAAATTTATCAAAAGGGAATATACTTTCGATATCTAATTGAGGTGCATACGTAATGTCTTTTGACAATAATGGTAAACTGTTATTAACCTTTTTTATAAGTCATCGTCAGCCATCCTATATTCTCTAGGAAAGAAAAATGACAAGTTAAAGAAATAAATTATTGAATAATAATATGAATAAATTAGATGAGAATAGAGCAATTAAAATAACCAGCCATCAAATAACGTTTATATCCAAGAACAAATATGATTAATTAGTAGTATTAATATATGTAGTAATTTCTAAGTGTCAACATTTGCAGTTATTATTTTAGAAGTTCAACATA
Source organism: Solanum appendiculatum (assembly GCA_018342035.1). Taxonomy (NCBI): domain Eukaryota; kingdom Viridiplantae; phylum Streptophyta; class Magnoliopsida; order Solanales; family Solanaceae; genus Solanum; species Solanum appendiculatum. Next base: position 783,584 of record JAGDQO010001400.1, on the reverse strand, counting down.
GTTATAGTTAAAATATTTACCAAGAATCAAGATGCTCACTTATAATAAATTCAAAGAATTAAAATTGTTCAAAAATATATTTAAAAGACCACATTGAATTAATTTTCAAACATTAGACAAATCGATAATTTGAAGTTTATGAATTTCCAATAATCTTAAATTTAAAAAAAAAAAAACTTATTTATATGTACTCAAGAGGGATGAGACCCCTATAAAATTAATTAAGCAGGTTCCTTCATTACCACTAGATAAGACAATTATTTTATTATTGAATTTATATATTATTTAACAAATTTCTCCATATAAATAAAGAACCAATACAAAAATTACTAAATTTCTAAGAATTCACACCTGATACCTTAAACAATATAAAAATTACTCAATTTCTAAGAACCCGCACCTGATATTCTAGATCCGCCCTGAAACATGAGTGATCATTTTTTCATATCTTTGTCAAAGCATAGATCTCTCAAAAAGAAACAAAAAAGGCAAAAAAAACAGAAAAAAAATAAAGTTGTCCCTTCTTCTTTCCTCTTTCTTTTTAAAATTTTTTTATTAATCAACTTTTTCAAAATACTTTTTTTTTTGTCTATAAATAGGGGAAGCCCTTGTTCTTCACAACTACCTCCTTAGTATTAATCCATCTTATATACCCTCTTTTGTTTTCTTGAACACTTACTTAAGGATTAATTATATATTATCTATGGCTGATCAGCAGATTAATGCTAATGGAAATATTAATCATGGAGTAAGTTTACATATTAAAGAAGATCATGATTTGAATAATCACAAGGAGTCTTCTTCAACCTCAAGTTTTCTTACTGTTCCTTTTGTTCAAAAGGTGAGTACTTAGCATCTTAATTAATCTTCTTGTTAATAAATATTTTTTATGTGAAAAAAAATAGAGTTACTATAGGTTTTTCTATGAAAAATGAGTTTCGTCACTCTTTTTAACATACGTCGAGAAATAGCAAGAGAGCCTCCGGAACAAGGAGGCGGTGAGGGATAGTAAGTTGGTTGATTGTTAAAATCGATGTATATATAGCCTCTTTTATAATTAGCGATAAGAAAGGTATATGTCGGGTATTTATTGTAGCATATTAGGTTTCTTTAAATCAAATATGTTGAATATTGTGATTATCTCATCTAAAATGGTGTGAAAATATTAGATAATATATATACTTATATGTACTTTAGTATATCTCCAACACGTCGTATCACATGCTGGCCTATTTTTTTTATGGTAATAGACAAGTAAAATTCTTTTTGTATAAAATGATGGTGAGACACGAGTCTAGAATTTTTGTCTATTCTAATAACGTATTAAAGTGTATGATTATATCATCCAAAAGTTTAAAGTAGATATCGGGGGTGAGAAAATTCTCTATTTTTAAAATTTAACTATACAAACATCTAGATAGAATCTTTCTTTTTGGTAATTTCTTATGTCCGATTACGATATTCAGTATCTGCTTTGTGGCCTGATAAATTTTAATTTCTGTCACGTAAGGCCTATATTTAAAAGAAAAACTCTTCCTATCAAGATTTTTTTCTTTCCTTATTCATTCTATCACAACATTGAATGGTATCTAGCCTGAATATCTCATGTATACATCTTTTATCATTTTTGATTAATTATGACTCTTCCAAGACTCCACTTATTGTATTCCACTTATTGAATATATTATTTGATTAATTATGATTATATCAGATTCCATTTATAAAATTACACTGATCGAATTTTACAGATAATAGCAGAAATGATAGGAACATATTTCTTGATATTTGCTGGATGTGGATCAGTTGTGGTAAATGCAGATAAAGGGATGATTACATTTCCAGGAATAGCCATAACTTGGGGACTTGTTGTAATGGTCATGGTTTACTCTGTTGGCCACATTTCTGGTGCACATTTTAACCCTTCTGTCACTATTGCATTTGCCTCTGTCAAAAGGTTTCCTTGGAAACAGGTATTCTCTTCGTTTCAATTTATATGACGTAATTTAATTGAACATGCATTTTATTAAAAGATAAGTATGTTTTTTTGAAATTTGTCGTCTTAGGACAGTTTAGTGCATTAAGCTCTCTATATGTGCGGGACTTGAAAAGGGTTGAACCATAAGAGCCTATTATACACAGTCTTATCTTGCATTTTTGCAAAAGGCTATTTTTATCGCTCAAACTTGTGACCTCCTGATCATATGATAACTTTATCAATTTATATAACATAATTTGACTGGACACAATTTAAAAAAGAAAAAGAAAAAGGAAAAGATAGAATATATTGACAATTTCTTAAACTTATCAATAACTTTCATTTACACATATGAGTTGTAGTTTGTTTTGATTGAGTATTTGATCGAGAACATGAACTATGACTCAATAAGTCGTAAAATCTAAGGCCTATTCCAATAAAGGATGAGCATATATATATACTAAAGGCGGTGACATATTATTTGAGCAGATTAACTTATCTATGAACGTTTGAGAACATATACATAATTTGTTTTAAATTTAAGCTGAAAATGTCTGATATAAACATTGAACACTTTACTATGTATTCAAATACTTAATTGAGATAATATATAGTTCGAGGAGTATCTAAATAAATTTTACTGTCAAATTTAAGAGATTAATAATATATTAATTCCGCCGAAAAGAAATGAAAATTTTTGAAACATATATTTTTTTCCTTTTTTTAAGGTACCAGCTTATGTAGCAGCACAAGTTCTTGGAGCAACCTTAGCAAGTGGAACTTTACGACTAATATTCAACGGAAAACACGATCACTTCGCCGGAACCCTACCGTCCGGCACTGATTTTCAATCTTTTGTCGTCGAATTTATAATTACTTTTTATCTCATGTTTGTCATCTCCGGTGTTGCAACCGATAACCGAGCTGTAAGTAATCTTTCTATTCCAATTTATACGATGATATTTGACTGAACATAGAGTTTACCTAAGTGAAAATGATTTTTAAAGTTTTTTTTTTTGTCTAAAATGAGTCATAGACATTTATACGCTATAAAATTATCTCGTTAAAAGCAAAATTAATAATTTAAAGTTAAATTATTTCTGAATAAGAATATATGACATTCTCTTTGAGATATATTGAAAAGGGATGTATACATATATATATTACATAAACAATTATTACAATTAGAGGATCCTAGATTTTAGGGAAAATGGTCAAATTTGTTTCGATTGTATTTGAAATTGAGCAATTTTGGCGTTCTTTAAACTTTTGGTCTAATATTACTCTCACCGTTAGGAAATTAATAAAAATCTTTTTTTTTTGCTTTCGACTCTAATGAAACTATAATCTAAATATATTTTAAACCATAGTCAGAAGTTGAAGGGTTAATTTGAATCTTTTCTCTCCAAGATAGAATTGGACACGTGTAATTCATTCATTTCATGTTAAAGTTATGTTAATATTAGAGTAAATATGAGACGATTTACTAATACAAGGATATGAATGAACTAAAAATGAAATCAAGGATAAATTAAGCAATTTAATTTATTTCGAATTATTTTCTTGAAGTAATTTAATTAGTTGAATAAGAAAATTGCTTATGGATTCTTGAACATTCATTGTTCCATAATTAAAATATTTTGACATGTTTATGATTTGCAGATTGGAGAACTTGCTGGTCTTGCTGTGGGGGCAACAATTTTGCTTAATGTGATGTTTACCGGGTAATTACTCTCTAATCTTAATGTGATGTTTACCGGGTAATTACTCTCTAATCATTCTTGTATTTTCTTTCCATACTTGATTTTGATATGCTTTACTTGAGCCGATGATCTATCGAAAACAGTCTTTCTACTTTCACTGGATAGAAGTAAGGCTACATAGTACATACACCCCTCCCCTCCCACCCCAAACTCAACACTTATGAAATTACACTGAAAATGTTATTCTTATTTACTTATTGATCAATCAACTATTTTTAACTTAAGTGTTTGAAGGAGCGGCTATTTAGGTTAATTCTTACGTACTAATGAGTTGCGGTGGAACAGGCCGATATCGGGGGCATCAATGAATCCAGCAAGGAGTTTGGGCCCAGCAATAGTGTCAAGTCATTACAAAGGCCTATGGATTTATTTGGTCAGCCCAACACTTGGGGCCATTGCTGGTGCTTGGGTTTACAACATTATTAGATTTACTGACAAACCTTTGCGTGAAATAACCAAAAGTGGATCTTTTCTCAAGTCAAAAAATTCTAGCACTTAAAAAGTCGACCTATTTGCAAAAACTAGTAATAATGGATGATGAAAGTGGTTACTTTTGCAATACACAAAGGGAAAAGGTTATACAATGGTTACTTTTGTAATACACAAAGGGAATGGCTATGTATTTTGTATTGTAATATAATAAATGAAGTAAATCTATGTTTTTTTAGAAAATTGTATGTCTTACCTACTTTCGCGGTCTTATTTTATGTAAAAGTGTTATTAGTATTTAGATAAAAGGGCATCCAGATTAACGAATTCCCAAAAGGGCATTCCAAATCACTAATATTTCGTGTTCATGTAAGGTTTTTGTGACAAACGGTATAACAAGGAGATGTACTAATAGATGTGATACTATATAAAAAAATGTTACAATTTAATCCTTTAAAAATTAAACACAAGTACTATAAATATCTCTATGGACGAAAAATATGAAAAAGGAGAAAAGGTCCAAAATTGCCCCTTTTATTAAAAATTGATTTGTTTTAATATCTTTGCCATTAGTACATTGTTGAATATTTGCTCATGTTATTAACACAATTTGAGCATGAAATAAGTCGATTAAACGTGTTTAAATTATACTAAAAATATCTCTTAAATTTTTATTATGATTTAGAAAATTTCTCAAGGCAAATCTATTTTATTATGATTTAGAAAATTTCACTAGGTAAAGCTATTTTAAGGTCAAATATAAAAACGAAACTTTTTCCAAAAGTAGATGACAAAATTAAATCAAACTTTTTTAACATATAAAACAAAGTTGCTCGATTTTTTGAATGTGACAATTTTGATCTTTTGCTTTAAAATTTTTTTTAAAAAAAACCTTTTTTTAAATAGCTATTCTTGGTCCCATTTTCCAAAAAAGAAAAATGGCCAAAAAAACCTTAAAAAGGTGAAGAAAATTGCCTACTTAGTACTTACCCTACTAGGCTACTACTAGTAGAACTTAAAGGGTGTTCAGGCCATGGTGTATATCGATTGGTTCGGTTTAGTTTTCGAGTCGACCTGCCCCGTTAGACAGGCATAGTACAACTTATCCGGGTCCATCAAAAGTTCATCCCTATCGATCCGAGGTCCGGATCAAAAGGACCGATTCCAACAATCACATAAATTGGGCCGGCCCATATCATGCAAAACCTCGAAATCTTCCGAAATCGAGTCGGCCCGGCCCGTTAGACATGCATAGTAGTACTACAAGAAAGCCCAATGCACTAAAGTTCCCTGTGTGTGCAGGGTCCACGGAAGGGCCGATCACAAGAATCTATTGTACGCAATCTTACCTTGCGTATCATCCTAAAAGAAGCATTGCCTTCTCCATCACGTAACTAGCTCACAAAAACAAGCTCCTTTTAGCTTCAATATTCTCTTACCTTATTGCAATTATTTTTTTCTTAATTCAACAATGGAAGTATTCAGCAACGCTGCCGTGAAAATCATAAACATCAGCGACGACGACGATGACAACCACGACGATGACGTTTTAATAATACACTCAACTCGAAAAACTCCACAGCGTAAGCGTAAGCGTAAACGATCCGTACGGAGAAACTTTGAATCTGTTCGTTCAAATCGCAGCAGCAATGGGACGGAAAAAGTCTTAATTGAGATATCCGATGATGAAATTGAAATTTTATCGAATAATTCAAACTTCATATGTGAGATTTGCATAGAGGAGAAGTCAATGTTTGAAAATTTTCAAATTATGGGTTGTAATCATTCTTATTGCAATCAATGTACTGTCAATTACATAGCCTCGAAGCTCCAACAGAACATTCCACTAATTTCGTGCCCTGTTTTGGGTTGCAACGGGAGTTACGAACCCAGTTATTGCAGATCGATTCTTCCTAAACAAGTTTTCGATAGATGGGGAGACGCGTTATGCGAGAGGATGATTATGGATTCGGAGATATTGTACTGTCCTTATAAAAATTGCTTAACTCTTTTGATCAATGAAAATCGTTTTTTAGTGAATAGTCATTCGAAATGCCCGGAATGTAAGAAATTGTATTGTGCTAGTTGTAAAGTTCAATGGCATAAAGGGATTTCGTGTCAAGAATTCCAGAAACTGCAAAAAAATAATGAAACGGGAACGGAAGATATGTTGCTTATGAAGCTTGCAAAGCGCAAGCGATGGCAGAGGTGTCCAAAATGCAGAATCTATGTTGCTAGGAATAAAGGTTGTGCTCATATAAGATGCAGGTTGGTTTCGAGTTTTGATTTTGTATTTCTTCACAAATATTATAGGTTTATAAAATGAATTCAGAAAATATTATTATGACTGTCTGACATTTTGTTAATATTTGTTATTTGTTTAGATGCTTCTTACCTTATTATATATGATATTGTCTAACATGGTTTTTATATGATTTTGTCTTTTATTCTAACATTTGATAGATGATATCATTTTTATTTTGGAAACTTATTTTTCTAGATTCTAGAAAAAATAATTTTTAAAAATTGATAAAAATTTTATTTTTCTAGAGAAAATGATTTTTAAAAATTATGATAAAATCTAATTTTGGTGTGACAAAGTTACATATTACATGTTGTTGGAAAAAGTTACATGTTACAGGTTGCGGGGTCTTCAGCTAGAATATGTATATATACATATATGGTTGTGAATAATGGTTTTAATCTTGTGTTTTAAACATGTTATGTGGAAGTTAAATTTAAAAATTGATTAAAAAAAGAAAACATTCTTTAATGTTTCGAAATGAACTAAAAGAAAGACACAATATAGTTTTTTTTAACAAAAAACTTATAATAATTCTATTATTACTAAAAAAAATGATATCCTCAAATTTGGGGACCTAAGACGGATGCCTTATTTTTAAAGGTATTGAGCAGCCCCTGACTAAACACACCCTAATACACTACTCATATATTTGATAGATTTTGTTAACATTTTGTTTCGATGGTTCTTATGTATTATTTCATAATATATAGTATTGTATTTTATTGTATGGTACTGTATTGTTTTAATGAATACAATATTGGATAGTTTGTATTATTCTCTGTCATTACATAGTATAACCTAGGTGAGAACTTATTTTCCTAGGGAATATACTTTTAAAAAATTTCTAATAAAATTGGTTTATGGAAAATGTTTTAATCATCCAAGGATATAATCCAGCGGTCAATGAAGTGGTTGAGAGCCATGAGGTCTCAGGTTTAAATTTCAGTGCAGACAAAAATACTAGTTGATTCTTCCCATCGTCATGGTGGACAAAGTTACATATTACATGTTGTTGGTGGAAGATAGCATGCGAAATAAGTTAAGACATGCGATAGGTGAACCAAACACTACGATCATAAAAAATGTTTTTTCTCCATATAGAACACACAATGTTTAAGGTGATGTTACTTCATCTCGGTTGCTCTTCGAAATCGATAACGATGACTGCTTGGGCATTAGACAATATTAATTGTTAACAAGTTGTTGTAAATAATGTTTTAAATTCTGATGCATTATTTTTTTAACATTTGCAGGTGTGGATGCCACTTTTGTTACAAATGTGGAGCAGATCAAATTCTTAATCCCAATCACCAATGCATAAGGTATAGTACCTTTTACTTAGCACTTGTTTCCTATAATTGGAATGTACCTAAATTAGTTCACTTGGCACACATAGAGGCAGATTCAATATTTGATACTTATTATGGGTTCTGGATTTTAGGATATTCATTTGACCTATAAATATGATTTTTTGATATTCCATCGCTATAATGACGGATTCTTGTTATTTAGCCATAGAAGTTGTCCGACACCAATTTTTGTTGTTCTATAATGCTATGCATGTAACAACTTTGGGCTAAAGTTGTTGGATTCTGCCAAATCCAAATCTAAAAGCCTACATTCGGCCCTCTCCCACCAGTACATGATTTAGATTACTTTGCTTATCAAGATTTCGGCTAGATAGAAGAAATACTGAAAAACGATTCTTGTTTTTCTTTAGAATGAAACACTCGACTTCTATGATTTTTAGTTTTTCACCCTAGCTACTTTCATCATTCACTAAACTAAATACTTGTACGGAATAACTCTGTCTATCAAGACTTATCCGATATAGGAAGAGATTACTTAGATGAATTTTGCCTTTGTTTAGAATTGAACACTCATTTCTCCATTTTTTCAGTTTTTTCACAACTACTTTTATCGTTCACTAGATCATATCCTTGAATGCATCGTGATCGATTTTACCCTTCTTCTTTTAAGTTTCGTGTTGTTCATGTTGTATGTCCATTAAGTCTTTGTGCCATTATAGTACAATTTTATATGTTTTTGCATATACATAGTATTAAAAGGCATAATATATAAATTTGTCTATAAACTTGGCTTCAACTAATATTTATGCCCTCCAACTTTGAGCATGCACAAGTAGTCACTTGAACTTGTATGAAATTGAACAAATAGACCCACGCGTTCTACGTGACATATTACATATAGAACGCCATGTATGATGTGAATTGCCACATTGGACGTCATGTAGGACCCATATGTGTACTTGTTCAATTTTGTATAGGTTTGAGTGTCTACTTGTGCACACTCAAAGCTAGAAGGCATATATGTCAGTTGAACCCAAGTTAGATGGCATATTTATGTATTATGCCATTAACAAAATATTTTTTTTGAGATGCTCTTTGAAATTTTCAGGTAAAGTAAATCGATGATAGATGCCCACAATGAAACAAGAAAATCTAAAGAGATGGTGCCATGAGATATTCGATTTGAGAGTACCTTCTCATTGAGGCATGTCGACAATCCTGCGGCTGAGAAGACGTGAAACTTATAGAGTCGTAGCTTTCTGCCACTTTCTTCTCCAACTCACTCAATCAATAGGTCGAGACAATCAACTTTTTTCTTTTTTCTTTTTCTGATTCTTAAGTTATTCAGATAATTATAGTGCCTTTTTCCTATACAAACATTATAGATTTATAGCACAGTAGATTCATTACATAATTGCAGCTGAATAAAATATGGTATTATTTTATTGTGCATTTGGTTAATTATTTTTATTACTTTGGTATAAGAAATTTTGAGATTATTTATATGACAGTCGTAGTATTATTTTTATGCTATTTTTTAAAAAAACGTGCGATAATAATTTTGAAATTACTAAAAGAACCTTTTTAACAACCCAAATTGTAATTGTAACCACATAAATTGAAATACTTCGAGAATGAATCTTAATTATCAGAATAAAAATACTAAAAGAACAATACTAATAGTAATTAAATATTCTGATGCTATTTTTATCATTAGAATAATAATAATTACTAAGGGTTCCTTTTTATTCGATCCCAATAAAAAAAACTCCTACAAATATCACAATACTCGAATTTTGAGATTAAAATTACTTTTTAAAAGATGAGTTTAATTTACAAATTTAGACTTATCAAAATTTCCACTTCTCCTCTTAACATAAATTTCAATTAGTCAGATCATAAAATAAATATCCAATCCCAACAAAAAATGACTCTTATTAGTTTCCTAGTATCACATACTCAAGTTTTAAGAATAAAATTACATTTCAAAAGACGAATTTTATTTTCAATTTTTTAACTTTTATATATATAAATCTCAACCTTCTCTTTTCGTCAACATAAATCTCAATTAATCCGACCATAAAGCGAGTACCAACGTGAAATGCCCAATTAAAAAAAGGTATAATACATAAAAATGCTCTTTCACTTGATCTGACTCATATTTATGCCCTCTAACTTTGAATATGCACAAGTAGATACTTAAATTTGTATAAAATTGAAAAAATAAACATATATGTAGAACTCATGTGTCTACTTATTTAACTTTATACAAATTTAAGTGTCTATTTGTACACACTCAAAATTGAATGATATAGATATAAAATAGGGAAGATTTTCGAAATGTCAATATTTTAATAGTTAATAGGACCCCTTAGCCACATTTTCAATATATATTAAAAATGTCAATATTTTCGTTTGTTATATATTTGTTCTATGTATTTTTTTCATTTGTTTAATTTGAAAGAATTCAATTAGTTAATAACAGAATGGAGAAAATCAGGGAGAAATATTTCAAAAAAAGTAAAAATCACTGAAATTCTTCATCAGTTACATTCCACATGAAAATCGAGATAGGTGACTCTCTCCCTTTATCATCAAATTTCAAATATCGACAAATTCTCTCGTATTCCTCATTTTTCATTAGCGACTTTCAATTATCCATTGATGATCCTTCTTATTCGTAGAAGGCAAGACGATTGATCAAGATTTTTGCCGAAAAAAAGGAGATCGATACAAACAGATAAGCATACAAATTGTCACTGGGCAGCAAGGTGCCGATTATCGTTCAACACCAAGATTATATAAGAGGGCATGTGGAACTTGTTGTGCTAGATGCAACTGTGTTCCTCCTGGTACTTCTGGCAATATTCAGACTTGCCCTTACTATGCCAATTTGACTACTCACGGCAACAAACGCAAATACCCTTGATCTTCTTTAAAAATATCCTCTACCAATTTGTATGACAAATTGATCTGTAGTTCTTTAAGAACCATATTTGTATCTATTTATTTCTTTCACAATGTAATTGTAAATTTTTTTCAGAATCTTGTATCCTTTCTTAAATTGTATTCATTCCAATACGTAAGATATGTATATTTGTATTCATTATGATTTTCATGTTTGGATTTGTATAATGGCATTTGTATTTCTTTATTAGTTTATATTCATTCCAATAGGTATGCCAAATCAAATTGTAGTTATTTAAGAAGCATATTTGTATTTATATACTTATCTAAACTCGTGTTCATTCAGAACAAATACAACATTGGTTTGTATATTTTTCAAAAACGTATATTCTTTCTTATAATTCCAACAAAAAATTGAGTCATCAAAACATATAAATTTACAATCATAGTAACAATCAAAAAAAAAATTGTATTCCATGACAAAAAATGTATTTCTTATATGTTATATATTCCAAAATTATATTATATTCAATGTTTAATTTATAAAACTTCAACTAAATAGGATTCCAAATTATTTTGTATTCCAAGCATCCAACATACCCATTCAATCATTCATTGTTTGTATCCCAAACAGATTACAGATTAAAAAATGTATTTTGAACTTAACTGTATTCTAAATTTTATTAGATTGAATATATAATTTGTATTACATCATCTAAATTGTATTTAAATGCAAATGTGTATTCGAAACAGATAAGAGATACAAATTCTCATTTTTCAACTTTCAACGAATTGAATCGGCCTAATTTTGGAATTCCATTTTATCATTCATTTTGTGGTGTCCTAGCCTTCGCAAGCAATTTTCTTTCAACAACCTTCAAGTTTTCAAACTCTAAAAAGTGTACGTTTGGCCATGTTTCAAATGAAGTCTAGTTAAACAAGGAAAGGTTTAAGTTAATTGAGGTGTGAGAATATGGATAAAAACCGTGAGAGAGAGAAAGGATAGAATGTGGGTAAAAACTTGATAGAGAGAAAAGTGGGTAATATAGTCTTTTTTTTTCTTTTTCACCGGTAATAGAGTCAAATTAAGCAAAACGTGGGCCTAAGAAATAAAAGGAAGGTAAATGAGTTATATTAGCATACACTTTATTTGCTAAAATATTGACATATTGATATTTTCAATAATTATTTTAAAGTGTAATTATTTTTAATAATTATGTTAGAGATTTTGATTAATTAGCTAGTTTTTCCATATATATGGGCATATTATGAAAAAAAATAAAAATCCAATTTGTATCACAAAAGGATTCTCAAAAAAAAAGAAGAAGCCTTTTTAGCATTCAAAGTTTAAATTTGACCTTTACGAATCCCTAAAAAATCTTATTCTCTTCTTCTTCACCAAATTCGAAAAAAAAAATTGTTTTCTTCAGAATCGTAAAGGTTACCATAACCCCTTTTAAATTCTAGCAAATTTTCACTATGTAAATATATATTCTTGCTGTCTAATGCAAAAATGGAAGTGGCAAATCCTTCTTCTTTGGGTGTGAAGATTATTGATATTGCTGATGATAAAGATGATGTTTTAGTCATATATGAAACCCCAAAAGCTTCAAAAGGTAAAAGAAAAAAGTTTATTGAAACAATTTCAGTAGAAAATTACTTTTGTTCAAAACCCAGCTGCAGTGGTACAAAAAAAGTGATGATTGATCTTTCTGATGATGAAATTGAGTTTTTGGGTACCAAATTTGTACAAAAATCGAAAGGGGTTTCGAATTTCAAGTCGATTGTTATTGATGATGATGATGGTGATGTTAATGGGATGGTTGATAAGTTGTTTACTTGTGATATTTGTGTTGATGAAAAATGTGTTAATGAAGTTTTCAAGATTACGGGTTGTAGTCATTTTTATTGCAAAGAATGTATGGCTAGGTATGTTGGTATGAAGCTTCAAGAAAATGTTTGTCGAATTTCGTGTCCTGTTTTGGGTTGTAAGGGGCAATTAGAGCCGTATAATTGTCGTTCGATTTTGCCTAAGGAAGTTTTTGATAGATGGGGAGATGTGTTGTGTGAGGCAATGATTATGGGTTCTGAGAGATTTTATTGTCCGTTTAAGGATTGTTCCGCGCTTTTGATTGATGAAAATGGCAAGAATTCTGTTGTGATTCAGTCGGAATGCCCGGAATGTAGGAGGTTGTTCTGTGCAAAGTGTAAAGTTGCTTGGCATTCGGGGATTGTATGTGAAGAATTTCAGAAGTTGAATAAGAACGAGAGGGAAAGAGAGGATTTGCAGCTTATGCAGCTTGCTAAGGGTCAAGCATGGCAGAGATGTCCGCAGTGTAAGATATATGTCGCGAGAACTTCTGGTTGCGCCCAAATGGTTTGTAGGTTAGTTAGTTAGTTACTCTCTCCGTTTTAATTTGTCTGTCTGGTTTTGATTATAAGTTGTTTGAATCTTGTGATCGTCTTAAACTAAAGATGTGTAATTTGTATGTCTGGTTTTGACTATAAGTTGTTTAAATCTTGTGGTCGTCCCGGAAAGTTTGTGTGATCAAAAATGTCTAAGCTTAGATGTTTTAATCTATTTGCCCAATGTATGTTGTTTGCCTTTAGTCAGAAGTAGAAGTAGAGGGTGCCATTTGCTTCACACTATAGAAAAAGTAAAAAATTACGGATGATGTAAAAAAGTACATAAGGAGTGAGAAAGAATAACATTGTTACGGGAACCGAAGGTTAGGCTGACTACTTTGGTAGAGCAACACCTAGAAAGATTTATCCCTACCCCTTTCCTTGTCTGTCTTTCAGTGTTGCCAATTCCCAAGTACGTCATAATTGTGAAAGGGAAGACCGAAGCCATAACACAGGTGCGACCTCAAGAATTGTCTACTTGTTTATAAGAATTTGATTGCTTGTTAGCATACACACATCTCTGATTTACCATGTCGACTGATGAATAGGGCTGGGGCAGAGAGTTGACCGAAGCAAAGGCAGCTATGTGTGTGTATACGTATAATTAGTTGTGTTAAATTCTCAACTACAGCCCCTGTCTCACTCAGATTTTCTTTCTGATTTTCTAAGCAAAAATGCAGTCTTCTCTTTTATTTTCAATTACCGCCACATATTTTGTTGGTGATCCTACAAATTCTTCGTTGCTAATGTTCTTTGTCACGCTAACAAACAATAAAGCCGTTAACTTGGATGCTTTATTCCTCTCATAGGCAATATGGTTTAATGCTGACTTTATCTCTATGTAGCCAAATTGTGATGCATTGTTATTTTAACATTTGCAGGTGCGGATGTGGCTTTTGTTACAAATGTGGAGCTAAGTCATCTAATCACCACTGCAAACGTTGTGGTACTTAAAGACGTATTTCGTTTGAACTTATTAGTACTGTTCTTTCTTCTTTTTGTTCCCAAAAATACGAGTCCGCTGTAGATGTAGCACTCTGTTTAAAATATAATTGCGAGTTATACTTACTGGTTTCTTTTCTCAATTATGATTAGATCCTAAATGGATATAGTGGTGAATACGTGGAAACATGTCCATAAACTATGTTTCGCAGACTTTCCAAAATTGTTGTTGCACCCATGTCGGATTCTCCAAATGCACTACTTTTGGAGTATCCAACACGCACCTGTTGACATTTTTGAAGAGTCTGAGGAACATAGTCCATATATATATATACATACATGCATGTATTTCACCACTCTTGGAAGATCGATTGTGTTATATTACTTCATCAACCATGCCCAGTCCCAAACAAGTTAAGATCGGTTATATGAATCCCTACTTCTTGAGTTAAAGCTCATATCATAAGATCATTCATTCTGTGTCTGGCCAAAAGAAGAAAAACATATTATTGATTGTTCGAGGGACGTTTATATGTTAAGTTCTCTCTCTCCTCTTTTTGGTCTTACACAAATAGCCATCTGGAAACTCTGTTTACTGGGGTTGGGTGGACGACTATTTAGATTAATTCTTCAACATATTTATTGTCTTCCGGGCAAAAGGACACTAATAGAACTTATGTTGAGATGCTCTTTTGTATTTTCAGGTACATTGAACAGATTGTAGATATCTCCTGTGGTGCAAATGCGCGATTTCTAGTTTATTCTCGCTCTAGGGGTATTTTAGTGATAGGTTCTTATTTTGCTTAACTTGTGGATATAGATTTTTAGATTTGTGGCTTAGGAGAGATGACTAAAAGAAATAGCTCAAATGACTGTCTTCTAATTACTTGTATGAATGTTGATTATTGATTTGGTTGCTTCTTACCTAAATATACAACAACTATGTTTCAGTCGTAAACAAATTGGGATTGACTATATGAATTCTCACTAATCATGTTACTTTTAAATTCGCCTAAGGGCTAAAAAATAAAAATAAAGTCATGCAAGTTCTTTAGCTTCTTACCCAAAAATATATGGAGTTCACCAAATTAATGAATGAAAGACATGTCTTTAAGAAAATCATTTGTCACTCGACTATAATTAAGTGATGTATATTCTCACATTAATTTCTGCTCTTTTTGTTTCACATTAGTTGATCATTTTTCATTTTGCACTGTGCTTAAAAAATTATGAATAAGAAATAATTTTACTAATTTACCCCTTAACAAGCTTCTTGGGTAATATAGAAAAAACATTAATTAATGCTTTCTTGATTTAGTAAGGTGGATAACTAATACGAGACAACTATTTTTAGTATAATGATCAACTAATATGACACAGAGGAAGTAATTAATTAGACAAAAGAAACTTCAGGCATTTGCGGTTTGCACCATATATAATTGGGTCAAGTGTACTGGAAAATTTTAAAAAAACACCTAACATTTAGTTAATATTCCTCCTCTTCTTGGTCCTCTTCTTCCACTTCCTCCTCCTCCTCTTCATCTTCCTCTTCCATCTCTTCTTCTTCCTCTTCCATCTCTTCTTCTTCTCCCTCTTCTTCGTCTTCTTCAACTTCCACTTCCTCCTCTTCTTCGTCTTCTTCCTCTTCCACTTCCTCCTGCTCCTTGTCTTCTTCCTCTTCCATCTCCTCTTCGTTTTTCTCTTCTTCTTCTTCTTCCACTTCCATCTCTTCCTCATCTCTTCTTCTTCCTCTTCCATCTCTTCTTCTTCCACTTC
Source organism: Solanum appendiculatum (assembly GCA_018342035.1). Taxonomy (NCBI): domain Eukaryota; kingdom Viridiplantae; phylum Streptophyta; class Magnoliopsida; order Solanales; family Solanaceae; genus Solanum; species Solanum appendiculatum. The sequence continues at coordinate 767,771 of JAGDQO010001400.1, read as the reverse complement.
CATCTCCTCTTCGTCTCCCTCTTCTTCGTCTTCTTCAACTTCCACTTCCTCCTCTTCTTCGTCTTCTTCCTCTTCCACTTCCTCCTGCTCCTCTTCTTCCTCTTCCACTTCCATCTCTTCCTCATCTCCCTTTTCTTTGTCTTCTTCAACTTCCACTTCCTCCTCATCGTCTTCTTCTTCTTCCTCTTCCATTTCCTCCTCTTCATCTCTCTCTTCTTCTTCTTCCACTTCCACTTCCTCCTCTTCTTCGTCTTCTTCTTCTTCTTCTTCCTCTTCCATTTCCTCCTCTTCATCTCTCTCTTCTTCTTCTTCCTCTTCCATTTCCTCCTCGTCATCTCTCTCTTCTTCTTCTTCCACTTCCACATCCTCCTCGTCTTCATCTTCTTCTTCCTCTTCATTTCTCACTTCTTTTTCTTCTTCTTCCACTTCCATCTCTTCCTCGTCTTCTTCCTCTTCTTCCACTTCCTCCTCCTTCTATGATTGGGTATTGTTGAAATTGATTGAAAATACTTGAATAAGGTTATATATAAAATTTGAGAAAAAATAGAAGTGATCTAGACTTTATTCAAATTTGTAAAAAAAATATTAAAAATTTAGTGTATAGGCCGACCATATATAACACTCCTTAGCATAACGACGTGCGAAACATGCAACAATCAATTGCCAAGCCGGAAGTTTAAACGAAGGGATTCAAAAAGAAACTAAAAATATCATACTTAATATAGAAACCTATTCTTCAAGAAAATTCAATATATATTTTACATAAATAAAAAATATTTACTTATATAATTTCTACATAATGTAATTTTCCGGCTAATTAGATCAAGTTTAAAACTCTTTAACAAAGGCAGTTACATCGATGGCATCATCTCACATTATATTTCATTTATTGTCTTTTAATCTCGTTAATTTTGTTCGTACCTATTCAGTTCTAATGAAATTTAGGATAAAAATTAACAATAGCCACTTTTCTGTTCATGTAATTAAAAAATAGTCAGTATCATGAAGTTTTAAATTGCACTAGCAAAACTTTGGAATATAGTAGAGTTTCACGTATCAAATTTAAATATAATTTAAGCAATTGCAACTAGTTTGCCCCTCATATATATATAATTGGGAAAGGGATCTTTATGATTTGCAAGTTAACTATAAGGAGATTTAGATGAAAATCATCAACAAAACACATAAAATAAGGTGTAAATCACAATAGCAGTCATACGTTACGAGTGCAAATTACAAATTACTCCATGTAATTATGATAAGTAGCCCTCTAGTAATTAGTACAAAACACATAGAAAAACCAAAAAACCTTAAAAGTAAAGTAAATTTCTTCTAAGTACCACAATTATTGCAGTAGTGATCACTTGAGTGAGCTCCACATTTGTAACAGAAGTTACATCCACACCTGCATTTGTGAAAAAGACACCAATGATGCATTTAGTTTTCGGTATACGATCTGTATTGCTCGTACTCTTTAATCAAAATATTTTTTATATATGTGTCAAGGTTAATATTTAAGCTGGAATTTTAATTGTAGAGCAATGCCTTGCACAAAATTCTACCTACGCCACTGACGTTTGGAGGATACAATAAGTATCCGATGGGAAAGTTAACACCAGCCAATTTCAAGGACTAGTTTTACACATTTGATTTAACCGAAAATCAAATATGTGAAGGTAGATAACACAAGGATCAAGATCGGAACAACACAACGTTTCATGGACCGAAAATTGGTATTTTATCTATTTATAACTAAGAGAGTTGTATATAAACCTATTAAAAAAGAAATTGAGTACTATATATCATAACTGACTGCACCATAGGTAGTCTATACCACTATTGAACGAGTGGGGTACTACTTAATCAAGTAGAAAAGCCAACTTGAGAGCGAGGCAAGCAGGTGCGACTCGAGTACCAAGGTTGGAACAACACAACATTTCATGGACCAAGAATTGAAGAGTATTATAGATAAACCTGTATGTTATAGAAAAAAATTGAGTATATCATAGCTGGTTGCACAAGGGCTAGTCAATATACAACGCGAAGTATTACTTAGTCAAGTAGAAAAGTCAATCTGAGAGTTCAGGGAACTTATGACTTGGAGATAAATTTAGAGACTACTGGACATCTCGTACAACTATTATATATTAGACAACTCGTGGAGGGATTACTAGATGCGACTCTCAATGAGGACATTGAGACTATTGGAAAATAACAACAATAATAACATAATCGGTTCAATTCCACAAGTGGGGTCGTCCAAAGAGGATGGTGAGTTCACATTATTGCCTCTACCTTGCGAAAGTAGAGAGACAGTCTCTGATATACGCAGGTTGGAAAACAATAAAAGAAAAAAGGCAACATGAAAATCATATGGACTAAAAACTAACCTGCATCTCATTTGTGCACAACCTTCTGATCTCCCAACATACATCTTACAACTTGGACATCTTTGCCATTCTTCACTCTTAACAAGTTTCATAAGTTGTAAGCCCTCAAGATCCCTTTCATCTTTGTTCAACTTCTCAAATTCTTCACACACAAATCCTGAATGCCATGGAACTTTACAATTTGCACAAAACAACTTCTTACATTCCGGGCATTTCGATTGAGTAATAACAACAAACATATTTTCTACACCCGCACATTCATCAATAAAAAGCGCGGAACAATCTTTAAACGGACAATAAAATTTCTCGTACTTCAAAATCATAGACTCACACAACACATCTCCCCACCTAACGAAAACATCGTTAGGCAAAATGGAACGGCAATTATGCGGTTCCATTTGCCCGTTACAACTCGTAACGGGGCACGAAATTCGAGAGATGTTCTCTTGGAGCTTTGAAGATATGTACTTAGCAATGCAATTTTTACAATAAGAATGATTGCAGCCTAAGATTTTGAACATATCATTAGTAGCAAATTTCTCATCAACACAAATATCACACGTAAAAATGTTACATTTTGGAATTGTGACTTCCATTGAAGCTTAATTATTTTTTTTGCATTAAGCCACAAGAATGAATCTAAATGGAATTGATGATGAAGAAGACAATAATTTTTTTTTTTTTTTGGAATTCCAAATGGATAACTCTTTCAACTTCTATATATCCAAAAGTTATTCTTTTAAGAGTTTTAGTTATATACACCTCCTAGTATAAATAATTTTATATTTATCATGTCATTTAAAGAGTGTCTATGTACGTCTCCTTAAACTATGAGATTCAGAATCTTAAAAATAAGACAGATTACATGTTATAACACATAAAATTGAGCTAATAATATAAAAAAAATTCTTATCAATATTATTATTTTTACCCTTAAATTTTAGATATAATTCAAATTTTAATTAATTTTTTTTTTTTGGTAATTAATTGGACTTTCAAAATATATGAAAATCCTAAAAAATAAGGGCAAGAGAGTTTTATAGAAAAGGAGAATGATCTAAATACGTAAGGAAATATTTTTTATAAGATTTGGAGCTAAATATATGGAAAGATAATAGTAAATATTTTACGACAGAATCTAGGGAATGTTTTTTATTTTGACATATTTTGAACAAAAAATAATTCCTTTTTGAAAATCATAAAAATTGCATTGTATGTTGTATAAAATTGTAATTCAATTATGATTTTAAAATTTTTTTACTATTTTCTTTTATTCATTATTTGGCATTTTTAATTAGTTAAAGAACCTCATTATTTCCCAAGTAACAAAATAATTTCCTTCATACCAAACACTGATATTTAGTACCTAGAAATTCAGATTTTTTCATAAAAAGAAAACATTAACACACTTGTAGCATTTGAATTTAATAGGTTCTGAATATTACAATAACGACTCCAAGTGCTAATAACTGGGCTCTTAATTTAAGATTTGCACATATTTAGAAAACTTTACAACACAAAATACATTCATACAAGATTTAGGACGGACGTACTACTTGATTCAGCTAAACTCGTAAGTTGCCTTCTAGCTCCGCCCCTACTCAAGCACATTGTTAAAGCAAATATTATAGTCCTTCACTCCTCTATCTGAGTGGTATTTTTTTCAGCAGAACAATCAGCTAGGACATGATTTTGTAACCTTTTTCGCCAAGATGTTGTAGTTAATCACCCTTTGGGATGATCAAAATGGTCTCGATTGAACGTTCTTTCCTTAAAATCTTCACGATTGTAGACATGGTTGGTCTGAATGGCGGTGAATCTATACATTGGATTGCTAACCTTAGAATCATCTCTGCTTCTTCCCAGTCGTAAATCAGATTTTGATCGACTAAATCCATTAGAGTTCCCCTCCGATTCTTTATTTGTGCCTATAGTAGTCGAAACAAGCCAATAACTTTGTCTAGTTTCCTAAAGGCAATGTACATAACTATTGCAATTAGTTGAGTTTCACTCACCTCATCAACAAGGTATTCAGTGTCACCACCTGCCCTCGGGGTCTTGATTTTCATTCCGCTGACAAGTATAAGCGTGACAACTCCAAAGCTATACACATCCGCGTTGGCTTCTAAGGGGCGATCTTTAACTTCAGGCGCGATGTATGACCTGCAAAAGGCTTCCATTACTGAGAAGTGCAATTGTAATAGCCAATGTATACAAAGTTTTAACACACCTAAAGTATTATTACTAATTTGTATCTGAAAGAGAGTGAAAGGTCAAAATCACACCTAAAGTATCCTGGTTTTTCGAGTTTCCCACCTGAACGATCACCAACTACTCATCAAAACACACCGCAACTATCAATTGTTCCATTTTCCTACCTGAATGATGATGGTGATATTTAAGGTAGGAAAAGGGAACAACTGATAGTTGAGGTTTGTTTTGATAAATAGTTAGTGATAGTTCAGGTAGGACACTCGCACACCTGATTGTTCAGGCATGAAACTCGAAAAAAGGGATATTTTAGGTGTGTTTTTTGCTATAAACTCTTTCTGAAACATAATTTGTTAAGAGTGTTTCCTTACATTGTTCCTTCTGACTTTTGCTTGTGATAAAGCTTTGCAAATCCAAAATCGTATATCTTCGGATTTAGATCATCATCAAGAAGAATGTTCGCTGGTTTAATATTCCCGTGTATAATTTCATGTTTGGACCCCTCGTGAAGAAAAGATAAACCTTCTGCTAGACCAAGACAAATTCTATATCTTGTTGGCCAATCTAGTCTTGCTCTAAGTTTGTCTGAACCTGTAAGTAACCAAAGCTCGACGTTTAATTTGTACAACTAAATTCTTTGCTACAACTACGGAGGCTTAATGAAGAAACTTTTCATAAATGGAAGACGTTACCGAATAATGCATCTTCAAGAGAGTTAGTTCCAATGTACTCATAGATAAGCAGAAGTTGGTCCTTTCCTGCACAGCATCCCATTAGTGTTACAAGATTTGGATGTTTCATGCCAGCAATTGTACGACTCTTTTCCGCAAACTCGTACATTCCTTCTTTTGTTGCCGAAAGCTTTTTAACTGCAACGGCAGTCCCATTCGAAAGAGTGCCCTGGATGTTGGTAAAGTGTTTCAGATGAAATTGTGAATCAGAGAAACAAAATAATTACTCCCTCCGTTTCAATTTGTTTGTCTTACTTTACTTTTTAGTTTATTTAAAAAAGAACGTGCCTTTCCTTTTTTGGTAACTTTTTAATTTTGACTAACTTTCCACCTGACATGTTTAAAACCACAAGATTGAAGAGCATTTTGGTACATTTTATATATCTTTAGTTTAAGACCACAACATTCAAAAGTCTTCTTTACCTTCTTAAATTCCGTGCCAAGTCAAAATAGGGCAAATAAATTGAAATGGAGGGAGTATATATCTAGACGTTGAAGGTCATCCAACTAGCAAACGGAGAAAGGTTGTGCACAGTGCAGCTACAGGCTCTAACTGAAGATGTGAGGGGTATCGTGAAATGTCGAAAACACAATATTAGTACTGCAACTTTTGTCATGAGAGAATATCTTTTTGGAAAGAAAATGAAGAATACGAAGGCAGACTAAAACTGTAAAAGACATATCACAAAGAACACAAAAAATCATAACCTGCAATGAGTTAAAGATTGTAGCTAACCTTGTAGACGATCCCAAAACCTCCCTCACCAAGCTGGTGCGCAATATCAAAATTCTTTGTGGCAGCTTTAATTTTCCGATAGTTGTACAGCCCTCCAGGGTACAATTCAATAAGTTCTAGCTCTATATCAACACATTAGTAAATAAATATCAGTGGAGTGGAAAACAGAAAGAAAGTAAAGAAGCTTACTACAAATAAAGTGACTTATGATTCATATGGTGGTAATTAAAACCGATAACTAGATAGAAATGTATCTTAGGCTTAACTCAACCCCAAAAGCTAACGACCAATGTGGGACAACTTAACACCCCTCCAACCTACGCCCAAACTTGCCAACTGGAGAATGAACAACATAATATGGGGGCCCAACATCGGGTAAACTAAGAACTGGGATAGGTCTGGTACTGATACCATGATAAGAAATGGATCTTGGATCTCCTTTCCAGGATGGTAAAGGGTGAGTAAAGAGGAGAAACAACATTTTCAGATTTTGGAGATCGTCTTAAAGATGGCTTCACTTCAAATCCCAATGGAAACCAAATAAAATCCATAATAAAAGTAGTGTTACCTTCCCGACGTAATTTGTCTTGGTATCTCCAGGAAAGAACAATGAACAATATTAGAAGAAGTAATGCAGATCCTGAAATTCCAACAAGCACTCCCAAGGACAGTGGTGATTGAGCTGGTTCATAAATTGTTACCATGAAATATCAGTCACAAAATAGGGACCAAAACCATGTAAAATGGTAAACAGTCGGGGGTAGCTCGGTGCACAAGCATCCTGTGTTCACGTAGGGTCCGGGGAAGGGAAGCACCCTAAGGGGTGTGATGTAGATAGACTACCCTAATGCGAGCATTAGTGTCTGCTTCCAAGGCTCGAGCCCGTGACCTATAGGTCTCACGCAGACAACTTTACTGTTGCTCCAAGGCTCCCCTTAGTAAAACGGTGTAACAGTTGGACATAAAATGAATACCTGGAGTTACTGTAATCGCAGATATAAGGGGCCCATAGTTGTCTGATGGGTATGACATTGACCCTTTTCCAGACCAGTATAAGTGAATCTCGAGTAGATTGTTAGGCACATCAATGGTATATTCCTCTGTTATAGCCTTTTTCACATTTTTTGCTTCTATTTCTATGTTGAAGTTTCTCCGCTCATTTTTTCCCTGCATAAATATTATGTAAAAATCTTCTATATGTTTGCGAACGGATTGACAAGGTGGTTTAGGTACTTTACCTGGATTTCTACATTAAAGAGTCGCCCTGTTTTGCCATGCGAAACTCTATTTTTGCTAATAGATATTTCAGCAAAGTGAAGATGCACTTTGTACTTACCGGTTTTCAAACAAAATCCATAATATTTCAAAGAGATTGCGGATAAACGTGCTGTTCTATACAATTGAACATCACCAGCCTGAAGTTCGCAGGTATCATTTAGAGTGTACTTATTACGTCTTGCCCCTAAGAAGTTTCCCATACTACTATAGCCCCAGTTTGACTTACTACTCTTGAAGAAAGTTGATTCACCACGTGGATGTAAATCAGCTTCATAGTAACTTCCGTTAGCTGATACAGACTCACCACCACAGTTTATATACAAATGGTCATCTACAAATGGATACACAAACATGAGTCATGACACAAGCATGTTTAACTATTGAAATGATTAGTCCGTCGGAATCTTTTATGTAGAGGCACATTCAATCCGAAAATATCTATGAAGTTAGTCATAAGGAACATAACATAACACATATACTAAAATCACTTCAAGTGTGAAGTTGTTAATACTTACTTAACTGAGATTCATTCTTACAAAGGAAATCAGCTTGGTTCCATATTGCCACCCTATATTCAAATTTATGCACAAAGTTATGTATAGAACTTGGACCAATTTTCTTCTTTGTGGAGATAAGGGTGGAAGAGCTTACTCTTCCTTTTCATTGGGGCAGCACGCAAACAGATTCCTGGAAAGAACCAATATAATTGGATTCGGAAACAGAAAAGCTACTAAGAAGCACATAAATAAGATTTTTCTAGATATGTGAAAGTTACCCTTACATGTTAGGATTTCTGGTGCTTAAACTCTCATTTTTGAAATGGTTTTCAGAAAGATCCCTGCACTTCAACTTGGATGAGTGAGTGGCAAAATACGTTGTAGACATTAATGAAAAGAGATAGCCAGCGAAAAATTTAATGTTAAATCAAACTTCAATTGGAAGAAATTAAATGCCATGATGTTTACACAATCGAATTTTAACATAAGTTCTGACCAAAAATTATATCCAAGTAATTTATATTTGGCCTAAGAATATATGGTAGATTAATGGAAAGAAATAATGACCAAAACAAAAATGGAACTAATGATGAACTCAGCCGCAAAAGCTATCTCATGAGATGAGGACTGTCTAAGACCATATGAGGCAACAACAACCCGTTCCACCAACTAATGTGGGAGACATGAACAAATGTGTTGTCGATTGCAAATTGTATGAAAAGTGAAGATTGTGTCCATGACTAAGAAACATGTTTTGCATCCCAATTTACAGGTTGAGAGACCTTGAGTAGGAAAAGTTTAGATAGGATATTGTAAGTAGAGACCATATGAATCTTCGTTGTGCCATTGACTACAGCTATGATTCCAGTGATCTTTAAGCATCATGTGTTGTGGTTTGGACAGTACTTAGAAGAAAATTCGCTCTGCAAAACATGAAGTGATTGCCATTCATTTTTTTTTTTTGATAACCGTGGTGTGCAAGCCAGGTTTCACCCACCCCGACTAATTACACATGATAGCGGCCACCTCCCACCAACAAAACGTACCTGGTAACTCTGTCCACCAAGACTAGAACAAATGAGAAGAAATCACCGAGTGTTTTTTGTCTCTACTGGGATTTGAACCAATGGTTCTTAACCCACTTCATCGACCACTAGGCCATACCCGTGGGTGCAAAATGATTGCCATTCTTTGACTATTCGGTTGGAAGATTACAAAATTAATACTAGAGTTAAGAATATCCTGCTGCAATAGTTGCTTTGGACAAAATACTTCTCTTAGCTTGATCAGTGTACTAGTTTACAGTTTTTTTAACCTTAACAGCAGACAAAATAAATTCCTAGGAGCTGCTAGTTATGTCTAAATTTAAAACCGAAAAAGTAATATATTAATGCAAAAGGCACTTACACGAATGAAGGAGTGTTCATCCAAGCTGGAATTGTTCCACTGAGCTTATTTTTTCTTAGAAATCTGGAAACAATGTATCGGATCATGACACTTAAACCAAGAAAGAAAAAGAAAAAAATGTGATAAAGATCAATGTTTCGACATCACAGTGCTCAAGTATTCATCAAAAGCGAGCTATCACACAATTTCTGATATTCAAACAACACCAGAATCACACAATCTAATACACAAGTACCGTAAGTTACGTTGCAATTAGTATGAAAACCAATGTTCACTTCAAAAGCTTTCCATCTATAGATCCTTCTCAGTTGTTATACAACGACAACAGCATACCCAGTAGAGTCCCTCAAAGTGGGGTGCAGAAAGTGTAGAGTATACGCAGACCTTACTCCTACCTCAGAGGTAGAGAGGTTGTTTCTGATAGACCCTTGGCTCAAGAAAAAAAAAGTCCAAAGTAGTCTCGAAAAAGAAGTAACAGAAGTACAAAAACAACAGATAATAACAAAAATAGCAGATAGTAACTGAAGGGAAACTACAACAAAACAATACAATAGTCGAGGTCAAGGAATAACAGATAGTAACAAAAATCCATATCAGCTGTTATCGAAAAACAAAACTTGAGTTTTGAGATGTATAAACTATTACTGGCTTCGACAAGAAATGCATAGAAGAAAGATATAGCCAAAAGGAAAGAGGTATAAAAGCTTTTCTTGCAGTGATGAATTTTATATCCACCTTTCATTACAAAAATAAGATCACCTTTTATATTTAGTGATTATTTAGAGAAGCAAGATTGCTTACATAAATTTCAGTGAGTTGTTAAAAGCTTCTGGAATTCCACCGTGCAAATTATTGAAACTCAAGTCCCTGCATCAGGAGAAAAGAAAGTAGTATTACTTTATATATTTGTTCAGTAAACATGTAATAGCCTATTTAATGACAGGTTTACACGCAATTAAGTTGTTTTTCCACTTTGTTCCACGCATTTTACTGTATGATGTTAAACGGAAGAGAGCAAGACAAAGATAGCACACTTTAAGAGCTTAGCCTGACGGAACTCTTTTATCAACAAACGACTTATTTTCTCATAAACCTCGTAATATAAGATGTTGAAGCACGGGATTGAACAGTTTCACTTGAAAAAAGCAGTCATAGAGAACATTTGAAGCTTCTACTTTCCTCTATCAAAAAGCACGCCTTTTTCTTTGTGAAGTAAACGAATATGGAGATATTTACTGCAGAAGTTTTCTTACAGATACTCTAGGCCAGATATATTCCATATCCAATGAGGGATTTCGGTATTTAGTCTGCAATTCCTCAATGTCCTAGATAAACAGAAAATCGGAAAATAGAATTCTATTTTAGGAGAAGAACAAAACAAAAAACTAGTTTTCCAACAAATATGAAAGTTTCTGGTGCCACAGGACTCACAAAATTTTCAAAAGTTTCATTCCGGATAAATCTGGAAATGAGTGTTCTTCAACTGAGTCACTGATATGCCTGAAAGTAGATATTACATAATCCTTAATAATTCAAAGTTTGGGAGAACTCCTTTCAAGGATGCGTATATCTGAAAAGCTATAGGATTTTACAGTTGTGTTAGACTCGTCAGGCTTGAGAAACTGCCAGGAAAAGGTGCAGAAAAAGTATTCCCCATCAGATTCCTTCTCAACAAATGCAGAAAAAATAAATCAATAGTCTTGCTAAAAACATGCATAGATAGTATAAAAGTGTACAGTTACTTGGTGAGTTATACATGATACTCAGATCTTGCCACTCTTCGAAAATCTCCGGGATTTTTCCATCGAGGTTGTTCCCTCGCACATCGCTACAAAGAAAGAAGATAAACAATTGATTTAGAACTTAATCTCTCTCTCTCTTCGTGTTCAAATTCTATGCTAATGAGAACTGTTATAGAATGTATATAGACTTAAATCTTAGTAATATATATAGATATATATTTAGGCAGTAGATTTATAGGAATCACTCTTAATTTCTTTCCTTAGTTAGCACCTAATGTATTGTATTCATTCACTGCTCACCTACTAGAATAAGATAACATCTTCCATTCAAATACAAGAACGAGCACTACTAGAAACAGAGGATTAATAGGAATTTTGTGTTATAAAACATGATTTCTCACCCCATTTCCACTGAACCAGCTCACGGTGGGAAGCAAATTCTAATTGAAATAGTGTAAAACTTCCTAACTTTCCGTGTGACAACACTAGTATTTATTTTTTCTCATTGATTCAATCAAAATATCTGTCGGAATAGCCACTAAACATTTTCCAATGGGAAAATAATGATTTTCTTAGTAGTGGGAAGATAAGAGAGTAGATACTTACAAGTGTTTCAGTTTCTTCAAATTACTGAAGCTCGGCGGCAAGGCACCAACAAATTTATTGTTCTGCAACTTCCTGAAATCATTTACAACATAATAATAAGTATCCATTTTTCGTTTGTTAACCTTGAACGAAACTCTATCCAGTAAGATGCGGTTCAAATTTAGCAGCTTCTGCGTTCCCATTATTACTTCGACAAACAACTGTGGATTGGAAATGTTGAAAGTCCTCTTTCCAGGACCAGGGCATAGATCGAAAGAAAACATCTTTATCCCATTGCATGTAGCTAAGTACATGCACCCAAAAGTAACTAACAAAAATATACTTACAACTCCTCAAGATTCCCAAGTTTTGCAAGATTGTCTGGGAGTTTATCCGAGAGTTGATTATCCGCCAGGTACCTAATTATGAAGGCAAATAGATGGGGATTAAAGTTTAAGCTAAACCAAATGGAAAGTAGAAGTATGGATCTTATCAAGGCGTTTACAATCCGGTGAGGTTCTTAATATTTCCCAGCTCAGATGGAATTTTCCCTGATAATAAATTATAGCTCAAATCTCTGAAAGGACAAGAAGAAAAAAATATATATTATGAACTAAGGCGACTAGATAGTAATAATTTATTTTGCAATATAAAGGACAATATAAGATGCAGTTTTAGACTTACAAATATTTCAAAGATCGGAGATCACTCAAATTTGTAGGAATTGTTTCGCTGAAGAAGTTTTTGCACAAAGATCTGTAGTATCATCCAAGGTTAGATTTTAATGATTAAATACAATCCCAAAATAGAATTCTGATTGAATTTTCTTGTTGACGGTTGCTAGCCGTCTTCATTGGTTCAAAATCCAATTTTAAAATGCCGGATCCATGTTAACTCTGCATCAGTTGACATGTAAAAATGCAGAGTTAAAGGAATTAAAGGCGCTCATTGTCGTGATTGAAGCCCCCTTAGTTCTCCTAAGTACTAGTCCATAGAGTACGCGTAAAACTACTATTCCAAATAGTTCTTAGGTCTTCATTTCGACAATATCCACCATCGCTACATGTCTCTTTTTTTCCAATATTCACCATCATAACAACATTATCTCCTCAACCTTTTGCTTTGAAACAAACTTTATACGTAACTATTGCTAATTTTAATCATGTAATTAAGTCACCAGACATGTACATAATCTGGATAGACTTAAACGAGGGGGAAAACCATTTAAGCTTGATGCTAACACCAAATTGGGGCTAATAGAATTGTAACTGTTAGATTATAAAATATTCTTCACTCTCAATTTTCGTTATTGAACGCCAATGATCTAATGATTCTTAAAGCTTACAAACCCAAATAGGTACAAACATCAACGTAAGGACATAATTAGGTATGCCGATGACTTACATGCTTGTTAAAGACGTCATCTTACCAAAGAAAGATGGAATTCTTCCGTTTAATGAGTTATCACACAGAGAACTGTCAGATAAAACATCATAAGCATCAGAGGTAATTCAAGAAAAAGAATTCCTTACTTAGCTTCATCGTATGCATAGTAATGAAAAACTTCAAAAATAGATAAATAAGTTTCTAATGGAAACAGTGAAGGATGGAGAATATAATGAAAAGTTTGCAGCCGAAGTTATGAAACTACTCACAATTCCGATAGATTGATCAGATTTTGAAATGATTCAGGAATTGATCCACGCAACTTGTTTCCATTCAAATAACTGTGATCAACCAAAATAGATAGATCCGTAAAGGATAGCACATTACCAAATCTTGGAAATGAAGTAGTTTAGTATTAGACTTAATAATATTGAGATCCGTTTTAGAGTTTGATTACCTCTTATTTAGTAATTTATACTAGTATACCTGGAAGAGGTGGAATGCATGCCCCAAGAGATAAGATCACTTTCTAAATATGAGTGCTTAAGATGTTAAGATTTTAGCCGTGAGCTCCCCTGCTATTATTCAAGTAATGATGTGTTTAAATCTAGTGTCGTTTTTGATATGCAACACTAGGTGATTAGCACCTTTAAGAACATTGCATTAATTTTTTGTAATGCTTTCCTACTTATGCTTATCTCTTGGGGCATGCATTCCATTTTTTCCATTCCTGCCTCAAAATATAAATGCCTACCGGTCATAGTATTTAAAAAAAGGGTAGTCCGGTGCAGTAAAGCTCCCGGGGAAGGGGCAAACCACAAGGGTCTAATTGTACGCAGCCTTCCCTTGCATTTCTGCAAGAGGCTGTTTCCACGGCTTGAACACGTGATCTTTTAGTCACATGGCAGCAACTTTACCAGTTACCCCAAGGATCCCCTTCAAAAAGCACAATACAAATAAGAATATATTGTTTAAGTATCCTTACAGGCTTTTCAAATATGTAAGGTTTCCAATGTTCTGAGGAAGCCAACCTTCTAATCGTCTATTGGAGAAATCCCTGCAGTTCATTATGTTGCAAAGACATCAATCAGAAACTAGAAGTTGCATAGTTAAAAACAAATGCAACAAATTTTAACTCCCTTGAGACCACAACTTCAAACAATAATAATGAACATAAAACAAGGATGATTTGCACATATTTGGCATGAAGAGTACTAACTTAGAATGTCTATTAAGTTGTTTACATTTTAGTGGTGAAATTGTGCAGACGTTGCTATAATTATAGTGAAATTATTCGAAATATTTTTGGTCAAGTAGGCAAAGATGAATATTCCTGCTTCATGGAAAACCTTTTAGTACAACGGACTTTATTAATCAACATATATAGAAATGTAAAGAGGCATAATTTTAGAGGAATGAAGGGTGGAAAGAAGAAATCACAAAATTGTAATTTGGAGAAATACATCCTCAGATTGGAAAATTTTTAAAAAATCAATCTGTACAAACATAAAGACAGTTTAAAACAAACCTCTAACACTTCAACATCGTTAATCTAGAGTACCATTCAAACTTTCTAGTAATATGAATCATTCACACAAGTAAACTTCATTAGAATCCTAATTCCGAGATATATATAATCTACTGTGAAAAATTCTAGTAGCAGTAGTGGTTCAAATCTCAACAGAGACAAAAAACATTAGGCAATTTCTTTCCATCCGTTCTATCTTTGGTGGACAGAGTTACCTAGTACTTGTTGTTGGTAGGAGGTGACATGTATCACGTGGACCTTCATTAGAATCCTAATTCTGTGATACATGTAATCTATTGTGAAAAATTCAAGTAGCGGTTGTGGTTCAAATCTAGCAGAGAGAAAAACACTAGGTGATTTCTTTCCATATGCGCCCCTAGTCTTGGTGGACAGAGTAACCTGGTACCTATTACTCGTGGGAGGTGGCAGGTCACAGGTATCACGTGGAATTAGTCTAGGTGCACGCAAGCTGGCTCGAACACTACGGTTATTAAAAAAAAGTATCATGAGCGTACTGCACGTCTTTATACTAGTCAAACGACGACCCCAAAGGATATTAGGAAGGCAAAGTGCCTAAGAGCACAATCATATGTTGCTCCCTATGAACAAATCCTCAAATTTCCAAAAAATGATGAAACAATGGATCACTAATTATATCACTGCAAATTATAATTAGAAAAATAGACGAATGTAATCCGGTCGATATCTCCAGCTTATTCTATCAAAGGACCTGTATTATTTCCAAATAACACATTACTCAGCAAATCAATTAACAAGAAGAGCAGTTGATGAATTTACCAAAAAAATAAAATAATAATAATAGTAAAAACTTGGATTAGAAGCGATACATGTACACCACTCGACACCTTGTATGATTCTCAAGATAACAATCGCATCTAACGGCAGCATTTCTTTCAGTTATAGAACAACTTAAGGGTGGAGGTACTGCCGATTTACACCGAAGCAGGTCATTGATGACATCCTCTGGCATCCACATGCAGAAATATTGTATCAGCCCAGAAAAAAATATTAAAATGGATAACCTGCGATGTCATGAATATTTCGAAAACAAATATATGCTTATCTGAAGAATAAATGTGTTTTTTTGTATGGTATTTTAGACAAATAATCAAAGTGAGCATGATCTTTTGTAAACTTCTACAGTTATAATTCATGCATTACTTATCCATATATTAAATCCCTGCATAACTTGTTTTTAAACGAAACACAACTCCTCAGGATTGCAACGCCAAATTGTTTACCGTCATCCAAGTTTATTCTTCTAACGAAAATTCAATCGCACCCCTGATCAAATGGAGTAAACAAATAACCCGTAAAGGTTATCTCTATGTTAATATTCATGTACAAATAGCCCGTAAAGGTTATTCAGCTTTTATTTCAATGTTACTACAGTAATAGCTGATGCATAAAAAGTTGTTATCAGAGGAGATATATCTTTACCATAAACAAAGCAAGCAATAACCTGACGAAGACATAAAAACCATATACGTCACATAGTCCAAACAAAACCAACAAGACAGTCAACAAAATCCATGTCTGCAGACAACTTGGCCAAATAAAAAGAATTTAAACGAAAAACGGAGGGGTGTTTTGAAGAAATAAAGTAGCAGAGAAGGAGATGTTTGCTTATTTAACACTTGAGAATTTAAATTATATGGATCCACGCATCTTAATATAGTTTCAACAAGAAGACCATGAAAACAGTATAAACTTAATTACAGTAAATGATGCCATGCACACTTATCTGGTGTAAATGATGGCTAACAGCCAAACAGTCACCTTGTGAAACTATAATACAAATAAATTTCAGGGAAGGGGAAGTCAGAATGGAAAGATATTTCAAAAATATAACAAGGCGAGTTAAAAATAATTCGACTGTGAATTCAGACAACAATGGACTACTATGACTTTGACGGCAACATCTTTTGGTGCACAAATATCATGTTTTCAGCTAAGTTCATTTTTATGCAGCACACATGTCGAATTCTCTAAAAATACACTACTTTTGGAGAATCCAACACACACCTGTTGACATTTTTTAAGAATCTGACAAAGCATAGGTTTTCAGGAAGCGCGTCAACAAATTAAACTTGCATAGAACGTAGACATAAAAGGCTGCTAGCACTCAATGGCCGAGTAGCCTTAAAGACTATGACAATCCCAATCTTACCATCTTCTTGGGCAAGACGAGGCATTTTTTTATTTTCATCACTCTTAGTTGATGTACAGATTTTGAGAAGAGGGCCGCGTGTAATCTGTTCAACAGTCACCTCACAATGGACCAAAAGCAGCAAAAGAGAAACGAAAATCCTGTAAACATACATGAACATCGCCATATTAGCTCACAAGAAATGATTTAATCCTTCTTTAGCTTTAACCAAATAGTTCCTCAAATATTTGCCCATTCCTTTATAATTGCATTCTTTCTTCAAGTATAACCAATAACAATGTGTGTCTCACAAAGGCAGATTCAAGATTTTAAGTTTATAGATTCTTACAACAACAACATATCCCGTGTATTTTCGCAAAGTGGGGTCTGAGGAGGGTAAAGCGTACCCAGACCTTACCCCTACCACAAAGGTGGAGAGGTTGTTTTTGTTACACCCTCCACCCAAGATAAAACAATCTAAAAAGAAGTAACAGAAGTAAATTCCTACAATAACCTCAAGTTAATGTATAATCATAATCTATGTCCCTCGTACTGTTCAAAAACGTTGATTGATTTAATTTATTGGATCCTTCAAAACCAGTGCATTTTTAGAGGATCCAACACAATTTTTGAGAGTCCGAGCGACATAGATCTTAACTGTATTCATATTCAAATATTTTTAGATATTTTACTAGATTTCTTAATACATATACATGATCTACACAAAAGCTATCCCCTCTTAATATGTGGGTTATAAAAAGAACAATCCTTTTTTCACTTTCAATGTTGTTTCCACTTCTGGGCCCTTACAGCATAGCATAGCTATCTTTTCTACTTTATAAAGCTGAAACCATCAATAATGCTCCATAAGAGTCCTTGACTCATTTCTATCTCATGTGAAGTACCGCATTTATCTGAACTCAGTTCTTTCAACGCGAAGAATAAATTTATACGTAGAAGTCTATGGGATAAAATTTATATTATGTTTGATAAATTTATATCTTCAATCCAACACAGTATAAATAAATTTTGTTTCAGACTTAATTATGGGATATCTCACCTTATCTAGCATACCAAACAAATCCCCTTCTATATTTACAAACTTCAATTCACTTTACAGGGAATCAATCCACTACCAAAAAAGCATATTCTATGTGAAATTAAAGTAACTCGTGATTTGCGTGTAAGGTGTTTGATGAAATGACTCAAAGAGAATTCATTTAAAATTTGAGAAATTTTTACCTGTTTGATTTTTTCTCATTTGTTCTAGCTTTCGTGAGCTGTTAAAATTGAAATTCGAAAATTTATGAGTGAAACTTTGATGTGGGCCAACCCGGCCCTTCTCATGGTCTTGTCATAGGTAGGATATTTGCGTTTACCAACAATTCCCCTCATGCAGCATTTTGTTTACTATCATACCAAAAGTTACGTTTCATAGCAAGGATGTAACTTTATTTTTTACTTAAGTTTATTAAGTAAGTGTTATCTTTGATTATGACTCTAAATCGGACCACTCATAGACTTTGTCATAGACATGATGTTGTTGTTACATAACTTGCTACTTCCTCTATTTACTTTTGATTGTCTACTTTGAACTTTGTATGCCTCTTACGACTAATATGAGTATTATATTTAAATACCCATATTAATTTATGTATATTTTTATAGGTCGTCGGAAATGATTTAATTAAGGAATAAGTAATTAGTGTTGAGAGTAAAATATATAAAAAAAAAATTTTCCCTTGATACGCTAAAAGTAAAAGTGAATAAGTAAAAGTGAACGGAGAGTATTTAGTGTAAACTTTTTTTGGTTTTTGCTCTTGAATTTCCATTTACATTTTTTTTTAAATTGAGACTTTTATAAATCAATATTGACTCCTTCCTATTAAATCTTTGTGTTTGTTGGTTACTTTCTACAATAATTCAAATCCTTTTCTGTTGTCAAATCATCACTCCAATGGAATATAAATGAGAAAACCCCACAGGATATAGGACAAATAGATATTTTATTCATTCAATATTCGGTATTCACTTTGGTGTTCGATTAATTCAAATTCTTAATGAAAAGTCTTACTTAGGATAAACTGCTCTCTATCAAAGATGATTTTAAAATGGAAAAGTACTTATATTACCCCTCCATCGCAATCTTTGACGGTGGATAATTAGCTTATACCCCATATATACCATCAACTCTTTTTTAGATATATATATATATATATATATAATTCTCACTCAATATATGTATATTTTTAGTACTTAAATTCTTGGATTATTCTTTTAAAAAAAATTATCCATCAGAATTTAAATTCCAGTACTTTAGACTAATATATAAGTATGGATAGTGGTGTCATGTTTTACTTTTTATCCATGTATATAATACTATATTTTAGACTACTTGTCACTTTAAATGTGGCAATAGACAAATTTGTATAGATTTTTTTAAAAAAAAGTTATACATCTCGTTTCATTTTACTCATTTTACTTTCCATTATAAAAGAATTGTCACTATTTATATTTAGTACTCGTCTTTACGTACAACATCATGCATGATATATTTTAGGCCACAAAATTCAAATAATATTTTGGTATATTACACATATCTTTAAGTTTAAGGTCATAAAATTCAAAAAATCTTCATTATTTTCTTAAACTCTATGACGAATCAAATTAAGAAAAATAAATTGAAACGGTTTTTTAAACACCATTTGAGTCAAACTAAGACAAACAAATTGAAATGGAAATAATAGTTTTCACAGTCCAAAGTACTATAATTGTGGTGCGTGAAGCGGTAAGTATCCTTTCTTCATTAACTAGAAGTTTCAAGTTTGAATTCTGAGAATGAAGCGCTTTTGGTGGAGATCAGAGCCAACTAGAATTTTCCAACACGAATTGAATCCCAAACGGATACTAAACACTCGATGAAAAATAATTAAAAAAGACAGTGTCCACATTAATCATCAAACAAACCATTTAATTAGTGCCCAAAATATATATATGGAGAACTTAGTTTGTTTTCTCCGTCATTAAACTGGACTAACTTGTTTACCATATTATTAGAAACACAATTTAAATGTCAATAATTGACGTAAACTTGACGTGTAATTAAATATGTCTCAGAATACTTGTCGTTCTTATTAAAATATTTATTGTGATTTTTTTGTTATTTTAGAAGTTTAAAATAAAATTAATTATTTTCTTCTCATATTTACCTAGCAGTAATAGTAAATATTCAAGGAATATATAGAGATTATATCTTAAGACATAAATAAGGGTAAAATAGTCAAATATTCTTCCTAATTAATGTTTTCTTAAGGGTGTTTAAGGAACGTGTAAATGAAAAATACGACAAATATTTTGAAATGAAGAGAGTAATTTATAGTTTTTGCTTGGAGTCCAATAGACTTCTTTTGTTCATGAGGAAAATTTCTGCTTTGTTATTCCCATCATCCGGTAACCACAGGATGATCCACAAGAAAGGTGGCAGGAACACGAGCAAGAAGCTATAGCTTATTTCTGAGATTTATTGTGTGTCACTCACATGTCAGAGCATTTATGGCCATCGAAATCCAAAGTTGGCTTCTTTTTATGTGCGTGTATCTACAAGTTATTTTTGACATGGCAAATGTATAGTAAACCGAGTCACATGCCATTACTTCATTATCACCATACTCATCTTGCAGAACCATATGCTCTTATACCAGTTGGTGGCTAAGCTAATTCAAAGATATATTCTTAACAATATCGTGCGATATTGTTCGCTTTGAACCAAACTCACACAATTTTCTCCATAAGGACTCACACCATTACGAGTAATTTTACCCCCTTATGTATAACTTCCTTTTCATATATACTAACTACTAATATGGAGTTCTTTCTTTTCCCCACACATCTAATACTTTCTCTATATCTAAATTAATACTCCCTTAATTTATTTCAATTAAATTGAGATAGATAGATCATACACGGAGTTTAAGAAAGAAATGAAGATTTAATAAATTTGTTGTTTTAAATGTGTCATATATGTGGCTATAAGACTTTTGAAACTCGTAGTCTTAAACATATCATAACACTAATAAAACTTGTCAATACAGATAAAATGCATGAGAAATTCAAGTTAAATCGTTTCTAAATTTAAAAGAGAAATGTATCATATTTTTTTAAACAGACTGATAAAAAAGTTGTATTATATATTTTATTTTTTTATATAATGTTGAGGCCAATGTAATTAATTGATAGTATGATTTATTGTCCCCTTCTTCTGAGCATGTATATTTTAACTTTTGCTATAACATGTTGCATTATTTTGAATGTTTCATTTACTCATGAGAATCTCTCTTTCAAAGACGGCAGCAAAAAAAGGTTTCTTTTGATTTTAAAGATTTGTCACCTTTTGCTAAGTATAGTAAATAAATATCTCATTATCTCTTAAATAAATAGTACTAACATTCACCCTAATTCTTGCCACTCTAATATTTGTTCTTCCATTTGCTTGCATTAGGATCACAATTTTTGAATAGCTATGGTACTTAATTTTCCATCTAGGGTGTGTTCGGTACGAAGAAAAATATTTTCCCAGAAATAAGTGGATTTATTTTTGTGTGTTTAGTACGTAATCAAAAAATATTATTTTAAAATCGTTTGTATATAATATAGACAAATATTATGGAAGGTGGAGGTATGGAGGTAGGTACGTTGGATGGTGGAGATGGGGCTAGGGGGGCCAAAGGTAATTAAAAGATGATCATGTGTTAGAGGCTGGGTGAGGAAGACGCTATCAATGTGAAACTTGTTTTTCCTAATTCCACTAGAGAGAGCCCTTTTACTCATTTTTAAGGAACTTGTTTTCGTAGAGAAAATATTTTCCAAAATTTTTGACCAATCGATCATGGAGAAAAAAATTCGAAAAATACTTTCCTCCGTATCGAACACACCCTTAATCCATTTCTCAATTTCTTCATATTGATTCTTATAATATGAATTTTAGTTCTTTATGTTTTCTTGAATGTTTTTTTTTTTTAATTACTTGGTTGTAGGATAAGAGTCAACTTCTTGAAGGAAAGGTTGATTGGAGAGGAAGAATAGCTACTAAAGATAAACATGGAGGACAAGGTCCTTCCACACTCATTTTAGGTAAAGAATATTGACTCAAGAACCCTTCAACACAAATATATTATTAACACAATGTGATATTGTCTGTTCTGAGCTAAGATCGTATAATTTTTTCGCAAAATATTTCACATAATTAATAATATTTATTGCACCATTAGTTTCAATACCAATTTATTGAATTACGTTAAGTGTGATATTGTCCGCTCTGTACTAAGCTACCACATGATTTCTCCTAAATATCATCCTACCGTTAATAAGAATATAATCATATGCGTATCTCTCTAAATATATTTTGACTACAATCCCCTAAGGAAAAAGTACTTATGTATACATACTATACGTTGAATTCCTCTGAATAAAAATCCTAGCTCAGACGCAGCTTCCACCATTAACATGTTGTGTATTAATTATTAGGTACATTTGCTTGTGAGAACATTGCATCATTTGTGTTAGGAGTAACCTTGGTGACTTATTTCAATGGAGTGATGCATTATGATGTAGCTGATGCAGCAACTCAAGTTACAAATTACTCTGGAACTAGTTATATTTTAACTGTCCTTGTGGCAATCCTAGCTGACACTTATATTGGAAGATTCACAGCTGTTCTTATTTCATGTTGGATTGAATTCTTGGTAATATTGCATATTCTCTTCATGTTGTTAATTTTATCTAAGTGAGTAGTTTTTTAAGTTTTATGCATTGACAGTATATAAATTATGTATATAATTAAAGATAAATCTAAGGGTACCTAACATGTTGAGGCAGATGCCATATTACGACATCAGGTTCATTTGAAACTAATATTTTTTTATGCAAAATATAATTTTAGATTTGAATTCATAGAGATTAAATCCTAGATCTAACTTTGCTATATTAGGTTCATTTTGTGAGAAAAAACAAACTTTGAATGGATAGTATATATAATATCATGTTAACTAAGACTATTAGTTCCAAAACAAAACATAGATTTTTTTAGTTGTTTCCTCTACATATCAATTGTGAATGACATCTAATTATTTTTTTTTGGTAATTAAATGACTCAAAACACCCCTATAATATGATTCAAATACAGATCATTAAACACCCTATAACAATCTATAATCAAAAACTTATATATATATCCTATGTTACTCGAACCTTTTAAAAATATCTAACGTGTGTGTATTAGATCCTTCAAAAATAGTACTATATTTTTTAAAAGGATCCGACATCTGACACGGGCACAACATTAATATTTTTTCGAAAATCCAAGCAACATAGCTTATACCTATGTTTTGCTTAGACATTCCAAAAATATTGTCGCATCCGTATTGAATTCTTCAAAAATACGTTACTTTTGAAAAATCCGACACGCACCCGTCGATATTTTTGAAGAGTCTGAGCAACATAGGCTTATTTATACCTCTTATATAATGGAAATCTTACACTAATGAATTCCTCAACTATTTGATAGGGACTAGGACTACTAGCATTTCAAGCACACTATCCCAAATACAAGCCACCACTTTGCAACATTCTTGATCCAACATCAAATTGTGAGAAAGTTGGTGGAAAAAATGCAGCACTTTTATTTGTTGCACTTTATTTGGTAGCACTTGGCTCAGCAGGAATCAAATCAGCATTGCCATCACATGGTGCTGATCAATTTGATGAAAAAGACAAGAAAGAAGCAATTCAAATGTCAAGTTTCTTCAATTGGCTTTTGTTAGCTGTGTGTCTTGGTGGTTCATTTAGTACAACATTTATTGTGTGGATTCAAGAACATAAAGGATGGGATTGGGGATTTTTTGTTAGTACTTTGGCTATGTTGTTTGGTGCAATAATATTTTGTGTTGGATTACCATGGTATAGAATATTTGTTATTAAGGGAAGCAGTGCCATCACAGAGATTTTCCAGGTATTTGTGAAATTTAACACTGGTAAATTGTCACCTTTTCGCGAGTTTCATACCTCATGAACTATTATTACTCCCTTGGTGTATTAAAAAACACACCTAGATGCTGAGTTGACCTACACGTGTCTGTTGCTGATTGGAAACAAGTATTTCGCCAACTCATCATCGAGGGTGTGTTTTAATATAAAGGGAGTGATAGTTTAGATAGTTAAAGAGAATAAAGGATAATCAAGGTATGAAACTCGGAAAAAAGTGATAGTTTAGGTGTGTTTTTTGACCATTAACTCTAGTACAAACACTTATACTATGGATTCAAGAACATAAAGGTTCTTATGAAAGTTAAACATAATTTCTTAGCTATATGTTGCTCGAATCCTTCAGAAATGACGCCTGACATATGTCGAATCCTCCAAAGTTTATTATTTTTTGAGGATCTAACACGAGTGCAACTGCAAATTTTAATGATCCGATCAGCAAACATAGAGTCTTAATACCCTTACAATTCTCTTTCTATGACAAACTATGATCATTTTTCTAATTTTGTTTTCCTTGTGTTCTTATTGATAGGTGTATGTTGCAGCCATAAGAAACAGAAATCTTCAACTTCCTCAGGACTCGTTCGATCTCTACGAGATCGACGAGGATGAGGAAGCTGCAATTCCAGCAGAATTTCTACCTCATACTGATACATACAAGTTAGTTATCTCTCTGTTTCATACACTTACGATCAAATTTTTATACTATCAGGTCACCTAAAAGAAAACTAAAAGTGCCGCTCATAATAAACAACATAAGATGGATGAAAGATAACTTAATCAAACGGCCTATGAGTTTATGTGTCTTAATTCGACCCTTTATTCGAGTAGTTTTTCTTTGGCCTATGAGTTTTTTAATCCAATCTTAGATATTTCATACCTAGGCTCTTTTTTTTTCTTAGCCTTAGTTTGGCAAGATGTTGTAAACTATGTTGCTTCATACTCTTAAAAAAAGGACACAACCATGTGTTGTATACTTTAAAAATAGTACATTTTTTAGGATCTAACCCGAGTGCAACAACATTTTTGAAGAGCCTGAGCAATTATTCGAGAGAAAATTAAAATTCTAAAATAAATAATATCAGATAAATTTTGCCGTTTGAAACATAGATTCAATTTAAATTCTTGAATAGTCACGAGAAATCCGACTTAACTTATTTCCTTATTTTTTTCTAGGTTCTTGGATAAAGCAGCTATTATTCAGACATCACAACAACAACAACAATCTGAAAAAACAATTAATCCATGGAAACTTTGCAGAGTTACACAAGTAGAAAATGCAAAAATCTTGCTAAGCATGATACCTATCTTTTGTTGTACAATTATTATGACACTTTGTCTAGCCCAACTTCAGACATTTTCGATTCAACAAGGTTTTACCATGGACACAAGGATCACAAATTCCTTTCACATACCACCTGCCTCATTGCCAATCATCCCCATTGTATTCTTGATCATCATCATCCCCGTCTACGATCAAATCATCGTTCCAATCTTGCGCAAGTTCACCGGCATTCCCACAGGTAAGGGTGTCAAATGGGCGGCCTAGGCTGAGTTAATAAATGAACGAGTTTGGTTGAACTTAGAGGGTCAAAATATGTTGGGTTAATAAATAAGACAATTGAGCTAAATTTGGGCGGGTTAGAGTTAATAAATGTTTGGGTTTAGCTGAATTTGAAGGGTCAAAATGGACCCAGTTAATAAATGGATGGACTATTAACTTATCCTAAGGTTACCAATTGGGCTTAAATGAATTTCGTCAATATGGGCTAAACAATAAGTCATAACCCAACCAACCCAACTCTACCAAAATTTCATATTTTTTTGTTTTATTATAATTTGTAAAATTTCCTATGGGAACTTTCTTTTTAATTATTATTTACAACATATATATAAAAAGAACATTTTTAAACATATTTCTTATGGATCAAAATTTGGACTACATTCAGCCCAACTTTTAGACGGACAGTCAAAATGATTTGAACTAATAAATGAATTGGTCATAATAGGCTAGACAATGAGTCATAACCCAGTCGCTCCAACACATACCAAGTTTTAATTTCTTCATTTGCTTTCATGTAATTTACTTAATAATCTAACTATTTTCTCATTGGTCAAAATTATGTTACATTTTAATTATGGCGTATCATATATTTATAGGCTAATTTTGTCACTTCTACCTATACAGGCATAACATACTTACAACGAGTCGGGGTTGGCTTAGTCCTCTCCGCTTTATCTATGACAGCAGCATCCATCTTAGAAGTCAAGCGCAAACAAGTAGCACGGGAACACAACATGTTGGACGCGATTCCCGTGCTACAACCATTGCCTATTAGTGTGTTTTGGCTCTCAATCCAATTCTTCATTTTTGGGATTGCAGACATGTTTACCTATGTAGGACTTCTTGAATTCTTCTACTCTCAAGCACCAAAGGAATTGAAATCAGTGTCCTCATGTTTTCTATGGACTTCAATGTCAATTGGATATTTCTTGAGTTCAATTATTGTCAAAGTTGTGAACAAGTCAACTAAAAAAATTACAAATAGTGGAGGGTGGTTAGTAGGGAATAATTTTAATAGGAACCATTTGAATTTATTTTACTTGATGTTGGCTGTGTTGTGTTGTTTGAATTTTTGTGTCTATTTGGTTGTTGCTAGTAAGTATAAGTATAGGGTGCAAAAAAGTGCTAGTGATCAAGATGATAGTAGAGTACATTCTCTAAAAGATCAGAGCAGTCTCTCTATATTCTCAAGACAGGAGTAGAATTGCGTGTTTAGATTTCACTTACGGATTTTCAATGAAAAAGTTATTGTTGTGTTGTTGATGAAGATTTAAAAATGAAATTTGTGTTCTTTGCTATATTAGCAAGGAAATGAGTTCTTTCTAATGTACTTGGAAAATTCATGTTGTTTTGGAAGTTGAAATTAAAGATTAGTTACTTATTGTTGGTAAATTGTATTTCTCTTTAGGGAAAAAGGAGTAAAATTTGTGTTGTCGTACTATTTCAAATTGAGTAACTTTGGCTTCTATTAGAATTTTTTGGTCTAATTTTATCTTTTTCTTTAATAAAAAGTCTTGTTTTTGCTCTTGCCAAGTACCTAATGAAACTCCAACTCGAGGGTTATTTTAGATCATTAGTAGAAGTTAAGAAGGGAAAATTTAAACATATAATTCACTCATTTTGTGTTAGAGCTCCTCAGTAGTATTGATGACAAATTTAAAATCATTTGCTTATAGTTATAAGTTAAAAAAATTCAATAAAAAAATTTTTAAATAAAAAATACACAAAAAAGTTGAAAATAACTATTATATAACATAATAATCATTATACTTATACATAGAAAAAAATTATAATTTTCCTCTCCGAAGAAAGCTCAGAACCCCCTCGACTTTACTTCACTCCACCCTCCCAAGATCTCCTCTAATAATCATAACAGACACAAAAAACCAAATACTGCCATCTGCCCATATTGCCATGCAAATCAATTACGTGGCTACAAAACTCATAAATACAAGCCACCTCAACAACAAATGCATGCCTACATGCCCACTCGAAAATCCGCCACCTCATCAAAAAATAAAAACTTAATAAAGCTCCACCCAACTCAACCCCCATTCATTTCAATCACTTTAGGACTCGTTTGATAGAGAGTATACTTCATTTAATTTCAAGAACTACTTTTAAAATTTCATTTCAATATTATTCTAAAAGACATTATTATGGCTTCTACAACAAAAGGTCATGAGCAAGTTCCACCAGGAGAGCCTATGTCTATGGGGCAACATATGCTAGACAAAGGGGCTCAAATGATGCAATCTTTGAAACCTATCAAGCAAATGAACCAACATGTTTGTACTTTTGCCATGTACAGTCATGATATGTCCCGTCAAATTGAGACACATCATTATGTCACACGCGTCAATCAAGATTTTCTTCAGTGTGCTGTTTATGACTCTGATGAATCCACCGGACGCCTTCTCGGTATATTGTTAGTCTTATATTTTTTAAATTTTATGTCAAGTCTATAAACAAATTATTCGGGGGTGAATATATATTAATTATTTTTATATATATAACTATAGCCTATATAGGTATATAAGTATGAATTTATATGCAGGAGTGGAGTATATATTATCTGATCGTATATTTGAAAGTTTGCCTCAAGAAGAACAAAAGCTTTGGCATTCTCATGCACACGAGGTTTGTATACCTTAATTGTCACTATTTTTTTTTTAACACCATGAGTGTACGAATGGTTCTGTAGTCTTTTATAAATTTGTTTTTAGTTTTATATCGTTTTTACGAGAAATATTCATTTTTACACCCAAGACTCAAGAGATCGATCTTCATTTTTTTTTCTCGAAAGGTTATTTTCTTCTATCTGAGTGGTCATAAGAGATCGTTTTCTCCTATCCAGGAGTTATAGTAGGTTAGTTATCATATTATTCCAACAAAAAATCGCTTTTAGCAGCAATAAATATACACATTAAAAAGAGTAAAAAGAGTGATAAAGCCTTTACCGGCATTAGTCAATTGTCATTGGATCTAATGTCCCTATAGGCTTTAGGGACATTTACAAAGAATGTTAATTGCCGCTAAAAATATATATTTAGCGGTAATATTTAAGCTATTGGCATTAATTAATTGTCGCTAAAGATCATTTTTGATGTAGTGTATTTATTATGTTATTAATTTTTTTTGTACTTGTAATTATATAATACAATACTTTTGTTTCATTGTAGCTTTGTACGTGGTCTAAAATAAGTCATATATATTTTTACCGTTATATAATGGTTTGATCTTTGTGAAAATTTGATATCTAGATAAAATCAGGACTTTGGGTGAATCCAAGAGTTCCAGAAATGGTAATAAGGGCTGAACTGGAGAATCTTACCAAGACCTATGGCAAATTCTGGTGTACGTGGCAGACAGATAGAGGTAACTTTACTATTTAAGAAATTATAAATCGACCTCGTCTCAGTTCATGTGGCACTGTTCTCGATTTCGAGAGTCAAATGAATTTTTTTTTCACTGTGGTTTTTTCATATGCGTTCTGGATTTGTTGGTTATGGTTACTTTTAGTACTTCACTTTTTATTTATTTTTCAAATATTAGATTTTATTTCAAAAAAGAATTATGTTTGAATTAAGGTTGAAACGGTTGACTCTCGAAATTCAGAGTAGTACTTGTGTTACATAAATTGGGATAGAGGAACTAATAGCGGATGAGTCCCTCCATCTCAATTTATATGTGATTATTCATGTTTCGAGAGTCGACAAGTTTTTTTTAACTCGATTTTTTTTCATATGCATTATGAATTGTTGATTATTGTTGCTTTTAATTAGTGTTTTTTATTTAGTTTTACGAATACTAAATTCTTATATATGTTTGAATTCATGATTGAAATGTTTGGGGTCGAAATCTCAATCAGTGTTACATAAATTGAGACAGAGGAAGAGGAACTAGTAGTAATTTAGTCTTGCTAATAGTATATTAGTCCCCTCCTATCTCAATTTATATGTTTGGTTATTTAAATTTTGAGATTCAAACGAGTTATTCTAGGTTAAATTCTTCGACTATTTATTTATCGAAGCCAGAAAAGGTGTTACTTGCCTAATTTATCTTGTAATTTCAAAGGTGACAAGTTACCAATTGGGCCTCCATTACTAATGATGTCTCCACAACCAGTAGATTTGGGCATTGTGAAAATTGGCCTAGTCAAGAAGAGAGATGACAAGTACAATATATCGAACGACGCCATGAAAACGGCTCGGGCTGATTTACCCGAGCCCACCCATCTTAATCCGAGGGCGGATTATTGGGTGGAGCACGGTAAGGGTTTCGCGATCGACGTTGAGGATGTTGAGATGAAGAAGATAGCACCATTTCCATGAGTTTTTTGTGTACAAGCTTTAATACATAGTTTGTGTCCATGTTAATGTTTTGATGGTAATGTACAAAATAAAGGCATGTTTACTATAAGGGATATGAATATATGAAATATATATATGTGAAGTTCTCTTTTGGATGAAGCAATTAGTTGGGTTTTTTTTTTTTTTTTTTTCATTTAGTTGGGTTAACGACTATTTGGGTTCACATTTTACTAGGTCAAACGCTATCTATCAAAAATGGTTTCTCTTTGTGATAATTGATAAACATATCATATTAAATTAAGTCGTTGTTTATCATATCAAATTAAGTCATAAAATATAACTTGATATCATAATTCAAGTATTTATGGGTGTCTGGTCATGAGATTTTTTGCATATTTGAAAAAAATATTTTTATGGTTAAAGTGAAAAATGATATTATAGTTTTTGAATTTTCATGCATTTTTAGGGATGAAAAAGGTGAAAATATTTTTTTTTGGTGTTTTAAACTTTTGAAATTTTTGGCATTTAATAAAACTATTTTTAATTAACAATATAATTAGTTGTTTTAGTCTTTCCTTCTTAATAGACGTACAAAGCTATAAAAACAAATATTTTCATTGGCTTACAAATAAAAAAAAGTCACCCCAACAAAAAGATTTTTTTAAAAAAAGAGGAAACCTACGAAATTTTAAATTTGCCTTTAATAACTTATATAAATCAGAAAAAGAAAAGATGTAAAGAGTTGGTGAAGTAATAACACCATTGCTTAAACAACACAAATATCAAATAGTTGGAAGAAACAATTACTTTGTCAAAAATTAATGATTCTCTTCTAAGAAAGATTAATATTGAGACCAAAGCATAAAAATATATTAAAAATGAATGATTGTTCTTCATTTTAATGAGGCGGAACCCATGGGTAGCCACTTTAAGTTGGCATAAATTTTCATTTAGACACCTTAAACAGTTTTTGTTCATTTTGAACACTTTATGTCGATATTTACTGTGTCATTTTGACACTTTTTTTACAATCAGCAAAATCATTTAAGAGAGTGTAACACACTCACCGATGATGTGTTAGAATAACGAATTAAATGAAGACATGTGGCATATATACCTAAAATAATTAATAATAAATGTACTATAAATAAAAACATATTTTTAAAACTAATTAGTTATTTACTTAAAAAATAAGTTGCATTTTATTTTATTTTAAAAAAAAATAATTGCAGCGCCCACTTTCTTTCTCACCATCTCCATCTCTCCTTCTCTAACCACCATGAACACCTTCTTCAAATTTGATAAAATTATGGAAGATTAATGGAATGAAAAGTACTTCCTCCATCTATTTTAACTATCATCGGGTCATAACAATCTCCACCTCCGCCTCTGTCTCTTTCATAAATAGATGAATTTGGGGCTGCACCAAGAACTTGACTTCCTCCATAAAAGAAGTTATCTTTTTGACCTAAATTCTCCCTAATTGATTATTGTAATTGTTCTCCATTGAGTAATTACTCTTAACAAGATTTCATCATCTTTTTCTTTTTTACGAAATAGTCAAAATTATCAGCCTTTGAGTTTGACTAGATAATTTTTGCTTATTTAGAGGTAAAATTGCACTACAGAGATTTTGTGCATATTAAAGGATAGAAAAGGAAAGGGATCTTAGAAGATTATTATGGCTAGATGTGAACAAGAAAAAGATAGAAGCTTGACCTAGTTAATGCACCACCATCAAAACCTCCAGATCCACGGCCTAATCCATGTCTTTTTCTTCTTCGACTCGGCGAGTTTTATGACAATCGAATGGAGAGAAACTTAGCGGGAGAAGGTTGGATACGGTGGTGGCGTTGATGTGGCAAAGTGGTGGTGAATGATGGAGGAGGTGTTGGAAGGAGAGAGAAGGAAGAAGAAGAAATAAAAAAAAGTAAAAATGTACAATATTTAAACTTTTCACGCGCTCAAAAACAGTGTAACGCACACAATATGCCAACTCAGCAAAAGGTGTCAAAATGACACAATAGGACATGACATGAGGTGTCTAAAATGAATAAAGTCTAGTTAAGGTGTCTAAGTGAAAATTGGTGCCAACTCTAGGTGGCCACCGGTGGGTTCAACCTTTTAATGGAAACGAAGTAACAAATGACTTGTATTTAATATTTGCTTTTATTTTCAATTTATATTACTTTTTGTTTTTCTTTTGATGTAATTTTCTACTTTTTTTCTTGTAAATATTGAAAAGTGAGATTTTTTTAAAATGATTTTACAAAGAATTAATGATATTAGGATACAAATTATTAAAAATATTTCCTCCGTTTCTATTTATATGTCATCATTTTAGATTTCACGCCTCTTAAGAAACTATGTAAATTTATCATTGTATTCTTATTTAGTGTTCTCTTAAAATCAAGTAATCAATAAATGAACATAAATTAATTATTTAGTGTTTCTATATTGGTCAAATTCATACTTTCAAACTAATAACTCTCAAGGATAAAATAGGAAGAATAATATTATTTATGTATTGATTTTGTGAAATAACAAGTATTACACTTTGTTTGGATGGTTGTTATGTATTGTTTCATAATGTATCGTATCGTATTGTATTGTATCGTACTGTATTATTTTAATAAATACAGTTTTGATAGATTGTATTGTTCTCCATCGTTGCATGATGTTATATATCCATAATTTGAATGATAAACATACAAGAAATTATAGTGTATGGGGTAGTGATACTATCAAATGATAGGGTCAATGATAAAATAAAATTATTAAATAATAAGTAGAGACAAAATGAGAAGAAAATATTAAGGTAATGACACGATCACACTAAATCGATCGTTACATAAAATGAGTTTTTTCGTCGTTATCTAACGATAGATTTAAACGATACGATATAATAGAATTTAAGTAACAGTTAAAATAAATATTGTATTTAGACTAATAATATAAATACAATGTAAAAATAATATTTATTTTTAGTAAAGACGACATATAAATAGAAACGGAGGGAGTAATAAAATAAAGTGTAAATGTGCAAATCTCAAATTACTCCATTTTAATATGATTAATTTGTCATGTTACAACAAATCATGTTCCCCCAAGTCCTCAACTTGTTGAGCATAATGCCATTTTCTACCATTAATATTCCAACTTATGAACCATTACCTCTAAACAAATAATACAAAAAAAAGTTCAAAACTTCAAAACTTTTTAAAAATGGGTTTTCTCAAATCCCTAAATCATCATCATCTTCATGCTCAATAACATTTTCTTCATCAAATTCCTTTCATTTCTTGGACTCATAGCCATTTTTTTACTCTTTTATTCAATCCTCGCTGTACCAGATCCAATGCAGAGTGTACAACTCAACGAAGCAGACACCAACAAAACTCAAGTTTATTCAGTGTGGGCGATTCCATCGGAAGATGTTAGTGTTAGGGTTAAGAAATTGATGGGTGGTCTTAGATCGGAATTTGGTGGGCCCCAATTTGAACCTCACGTGACTGTCGTCGGAGCGGTGAGGTTGACGGAGGAGGAGGCACGTGACAAGTTTAGAAAAGGATGTGAAGGGGTGAAGAAGGTGTATAGTGGTAATGTGGAGAAAGTTGATCTTGGGAGTTTTTTTTATCAGTGTGTTTATCTTTTGCTTCATCCAACTAATGAGGTAAAAAATATAATCTTTTTATTGTTTGAATTGTTAGTTGTAGTCGTAGTCGTAGTATTGCTCATGTAGTTTCTTGTCCTTAATTTGGTTTATGTTATTATCTGTTTGATTCGTTGTATCTCGATTATCGTATTATTTTGTTACTATATGTTGATTCATAGTGCCTTGGTTTTTGTTCCGATGTGTTGATTCTTTATACCTCGATTTCTGTTCTGATGGGTTGATTACTTGTACTTTGATTATCGTATTGTTTTGTTACTATATGCTACTATATGTTGATTCCTTTGTACCCTTGTATGTTCCTACATGTTGATTACTTGTAGCTCGATTATTGTAATGTATTGCTACGGTCTGCTACTATATGTTGAGTCCTTGTACCTCAATTTCGGTTTCTATGTGTTGATTACTTGTACCTTGATTGTCGTACCATTTTGTTCAAATTTTTAGCAGTGTGTTTGTTTATCTTTTGCTTCATCCCACCAAAAAGAGATCTTTTTTTAAAAAAAAGATTTTTATTTGAATTATTAGTAGTATTGTTCTAGTAATTTCTTGTTCTTCGATTTTTTTACTATATATTGATTCTTTGTACCTCGATTATCATACTATTTTGTTACAATATGTTAATTCCTTGTACCTCGATTTCTGGTCCTATGTGTTGATTACTTGTACCTCAATTATCATGCTATTTTGTTGTCATCTGCTACTATATGTTGATTCTTTATACCTCTACGTGTTACCACCACTATGTGTTTTCACTTTTGAAGGGTTAAAATTATTTAACTTAGGGGAAATCAAGCTTTTAACCAGTAGAACGGTCAATGTAATCTCAACCTTGTAACGGGAAAAGGGAAAACAGAATCCATATTTAAGAAACTATGGAAGTTTACTTTTTCTTTATGTTGATTTTTTTTAATGTATGATCACTTTTAAGTTGAGTTGCTGAGGATAAATTAGTGATATGAAATTCCTTTCTACCAGGTTGTGGAGGCTAGTGCACGCTGCTGCAGCAGCTTTGGTTACAACAGCTCAAGTCGTAAGTTATACATTCTCTCTTTGTATTTTCTGGCATTTTTATAATTTAATCGTTTTGCCTTTTCATGGTTTCAACTTCTCTCTGTCTCTGTATCATCTTGTTACATTATAGTAGTCAGATACTTATCTGTAATATTCATAAAACAGAATAGATGATAGCGAGAATAACGCCTTTATCCCGTTTACTTCCCAATGGATTGAACTTGCCTGAATATCCTTTTTGTCACACTCGTTAAATCTCCTAAACAAGGAGCAATCGTTCACCTCAGACTTCCTTCATATCCCCCACTTGTTCCAATTTCAAATCAACATTGTTCTTTGGATGAACTTCTCATTGTCTACCTTCATGATAGCAACTAGCTCATTTGGTATCTTTTTTCTTTTTTTTTAAAACCATGGTGTCCGGACCAGCTTGCGCGCGCCTCAACTAATTCCACGAGATACATGTCACCT
Source organism: Solanum appendiculatum (assembly GCA_018342035.1). NCBI lineage: Eukaryota > Viridiplantae > Streptophyta > Magnoliopsida > Solanales > Solanaceae > Solanum > Solanum appendiculatum. The sequence goes on along the minus strand of JAGDQO010001400.1, from coordinate 733,037 downwards.
CCCATCAACAACTGATACTAGGTAACTCTATCCACCAAGGCTAGAACAAATGGGATGATAGCAACTAGCTCATTTGGAATATAGAACTGGATAATTGCTTAGAGGCTCCTTTGGAATCTTAAGTTTTCCCAATGTGAAAGCTAAATCTAAATACTCATGTTGCCTGAATATATGGTGTTGATTTGTTGCCAGTTGGTACATGAGGTTCTTTGGGAAGTCGGAAATTTGAAATGTACATAACTATCTATGGTGAGTGACTCATGTCTTGATGTAGACACACTTTTCTGGATTTATGTTATTGTTAAGCTTGTGTGGTTCTTGCAATGAAGAAGAATGTTAGAAGAGTTTTTCTCGTTTGGGGGTTTCGAGGGGCGGGGGCAGGATAGTGAGTGCGGACAAACTCTAGGATAAGGCAAGATGCTATGCTATTCTGAAAGCAGCAAATTGTACAATTTATAACAGACGTAAATCTATTTACTCCTCGAGCTGTCAACACGTTACTGTTTTACTTTCTGCTAGATTCTTTCTAGTATGAGCTAGGTTTTCTATTGCTGATGTTCAGTTTTTTTTACCATGCAGCATATATGCCTCATATGAGCATTCTTTATGCTGATTTAACGGATGAAGAAAAGAAGAAAGCTCAAGAGAAGGCTTATATCCTTGATGAGAGCATTGGCAACTTGAGCTTCCAGATATCTCGCCTTGCATTGTACAAAACAGACACCGAAGACAAAAGCCTCAAATCGTGGGAGAAGATTGAAGAGTACAATCTCAGCTAGCACTAACTAGTTCTAACGACACTGTTAACTCTCCACGAGCTGAAACTCTTTGCTCAAGAAAATGTGTTGTACCTTACCTTTACCTTAATTTTCATTGCCAACAACTTTAGAGTATTTTTCATGTGTTATACATCGGAACTGTGCTGTTGGGGCTTCCTTTTTCTGTATATTTTTGGGTTTTTGCAGAACTTCCAGGAGTTATTAATTATACAAGCATATAAAAATGCCAATTTTTTGGTGTTTAATTTAACTATCAAGAATTTCATAATACAAGTCCAACATAGCTCTATGGGGTAGCAATCAATAAGTTCTCTTTAACCAGAGTTTTCTAGTTTGAGCCATGTATATGAGGTTGCGTTTGTTAGGGATTGGGAGACTTTCTGGCATGAATCTTGATTTAGTTGTTATTCCAACGCAGGTGGACATGTGTTGAGAAACAAAAGAAAAAAAAAGAGACCTTCTTTGATACTTGGTGTTTAAGATAATCATTGAGTTCTCTTTGGACTAGATAGGATTATGATGGAAAGGTAAGTTCTTTTTTACTCTCAACTAAAAGTCTTGGTTCGAGCTCTAAGTATTAGGTCGCTTTTGTTAGAGGGATTGGGAGACTTTGCAAAGGAGATTCTCTTTGATACTTGATATTCAACCGTTAAGATTTACCTTTGTTAGGAAACACTTTATCACATTACTTTTCGACATGAATCTAAATTTAATCGAACGCTAACACAAATATTAACCACCAAATATTAGATTAAAAGATGTCACTGAATTGGGATTTATTTTGCTCATTTAATGTAAAACTATTCAATTAAAAAGTTGTTTATCATAGCTAAAGATTTTTTAAAAAATAATTCACCAAAGAATGCTCGAGTAATATCTTAATTAAAAAAATAATAATACTCTCTTCGTCTCAACTTATATAATTTAGTTCAAATTCGAGAGTTAAGTAAAAAAATTGCATCAATTTTTTTTGTATATTTTAAAATATGTTAAATTATTAGTTCTTGTGATGTTTAGTATTTTTTACGTAGTTCTTAGATATATAAGTTATTTTTCAAAAATCTTATTATTGTTTATCCGAAAATAATATAAATTTGACCTTCGAAATTTAAACTATGTCGTATAAATTAAAAGGAGAAAGAGCAATCTTCCTTCCAATCAATCACCGCCGTCATCGCTTATGGAATTGTCTCCTCCACTTGCAGCCCTTAGCGCGTGCCTCTCACGCTCCTTCTTAATTTAGCAAATTTCTTACCTTAGAAGTGAACCTAACCCCTTTTAATCTGTAATGGGGTTCTTGTTTAAACCTTCAAATTCCTCAATTTTTTAGGATTTTTCTGTTCAAGCACTAAGTTTTACCAATACCCTTTTGCTAATTTTGGATTCTTGAAAAGTTCTTGGCACTTATTGTTGTTAGGGTAGTGTAATTTTTGTACATTTTCTTGACATGGAACCGAATTCACCTGTTAGATTCAAATTAGGTAAGCAATCTTCATTAGCACCAGAGAGGAGTGGGGAAGAAGAATTAGGAGGTGAAGATGGTGGATTTGTTATTGATATTGATCCAAGGGTTAGGTTGATGTATTCGGCGAATGAGGGTGATATAGAAGGGATAAAGGAGATTTTGGAATCAGGGACTGATGTTAATTTTAGGGATATTGATAAAAGGACTGCACTTCATGTTGCTGCTTGTCAAGGTTCAAGTGATGTTGTGCAGTTGTTGCTTGACAATGGGGCTGAAGTTGATCCGAAAGATCGATGGGGGAGTACGGTATGATGATTAACCTCATTTTGGTTTTGTTGATGTTTGATTGTTAATGTGATTTTCTGTTTTGTTTGTTGTTGTTGGTACAGTTAGTTCTTGTTACCTAGCTTGTGAAATTCTGAAAAAAGGTTGTTTTTTGGGTATGTAGCTGGTTAGTGAGAGTAGTTTGCATTGTTACTTGGTATCTAGGTTATGAAATTTTGAAAAAAGGGGGTTCTTTTTTTGGGTATGTAGCTGGCTATTGAGATTAGTTTGGTATTGTTGGTACACTTAGAGCCTGTTTGGATTGGCTTTAAAGCTATTTTAGCTTAAAGCACCTAAAATAAGCAAATCCAAACATGCTCTTTCTTGGTATCTAGTTATCAAATAAAAAAGAAAAAAGGTTCCTTTTTGGGAATGTAGCTGGTTATTGAGAAGTAGTTTGCTGTTGTCGGTACAGTTACTCTCTGGTACATCTAGCTTATAAAATTAACAAAAAAAGGTATTCTTTTTTGGGTATGTAGCTGGTTATTGGGAGTATTTTGCTATTGTTGGTACTATTACTTCTTGGTATCTAGCTTGTGAAATTAGAGAAAAGGTTCTATTTTGGATATGTAGTTGGTCATTGAGAGCAGTAGTACTCCATTGGGTAAGGGTAACTCTGCCTAGCAATCTTTAGGCAGATGGAAGAATTCACCTAGGGGTGCCTCAAGTGGGATTGGAGTTCGACCCTAGTTCTCAGGATTGTCATTCTAACACAGTAACACTTAAATCCTTAGGCCACCCTTGGGGCATTACTATGGTTATTCTAAGATCTTAGATAGTGCATTATGAATAATAAATATTAAACAGCGCAATGGTTGGTAGATAACTATCCCGTGTCATGTGAATATTATAGAAGTGCATGTTTTATCTGCTTTAACATACTTCTTTTCATAGACTTATCTGCTTTACGATATTTCTTTTCATAGACTTATCTGCTTTAAGATGTTTTCATGTTATCCAAAGTTACATGATATGAGACCTTTGTTAAGATGAGGACATATGCATGAAGATTTACTTGTTCTTCGTCTAATCTGATTAACATATTCTAAAATTTATTTTTATTGTCGTTCTGATGTTCTCCTTGCTCCCCTTCACAAATACGGATAATTTGATTTCTTAAAGTATTACGAACACTTTAAGATGGACCCAATCTGAAAATTTTGAGTGTCCTGTTTTTCCTTATTAGTTTACATTTTTTGGCAACAATCTTATCTTGCCTGAACAGCCCCTGGCAGATGCAATACATTATGAAAATCATGCAGTGATCAAGCTACTGGAGAAACATGGTGCCAAGCCTCCAGTAAGTTTGCATTCCATTGTAGCTACTGGTCAGGGAAAAAGCTTTTATTTCATATTGTGATAAAAGTTGCTTGGCTTGATGATTGTCTAAATTAATTTTCATCTAGATGGCTCCCATGCATGTTAAGACTTCCTGTGAAGTTCCAGAGTACGAGATTGATGCTAAAGAACTTGATTTCACTAATAGCATTGAGTTGAGCAAGGTAATATATTTTGTTTTCACTCTTGTGTCCTCTATTTTCGGTTTATTCTGTAGTCCCCCTTTTTTTTCCCTACGGAGTTTTACACTAAAATCCATTTTTCATTCTGCCATCATTGTTAGTATCATTCTCCAACCTGAGACTCTGTAGTCTGTACTGGCTTTTCCTTTTTTCCTAGTCTTATCTATTTGATTGTACTGTTGTCATATTTCTATGTCTGTTATCTTGGAAGATTCTAGTGATAAAGGGTTTACTTAATGTAACTTGATGATCACTTTAGAGTTCAACATTGAATTAGTAAGATTGTACTATTGGAAGCAGCAGTCACATGAGGCAAGTATGAGTAGATAAGGTATATTCAATGGAGGGAAACTGAGGCTAGCCTCATCTGATCACATCTTTGATTGATCTGTGGCATATTGCTCAGCTGCGTAGGATTGCTTATCTTCTTCTTTTGGAACCTTGGATAACTATTTGTTGATTAGTGTGTACAATCTGATGCTTACAAGAATTGTGAGATGATTCATTTAATTGTTTACTGAAGTGGTGTAGTATATCTTTTTTCTCCAATATAGATTTGTTTTTCTCTACTCATCTGCTGATCGGAGGTATGAGAGGTTGGCTATGGATGGTTTCAGGAGAGGTAGAGGTAGGCTGAAAAAGTATTGGAGAGAGGTGATTAGACAAGACATGACATGACATAGTCAGCTTACCGAGGACATGGCTTAGATAGGAGGTTGTGGAGGACACAGATTAGAGTGGGAGGTTAGTAGGTAGTAGAGTGTTGTCTCACTTATCTTTCCATACTAGTAGTCATTGTCTTACTTATGGAGGTTTTTGTCCTTTGATGTTGTTGTATTATACTTCGATTATTGTATTATTTTGTTGTAGTTATGTTTTTTTCAGAATGCTTTGACATGCTTTCTATGGTATTTTTCCATGACTTCTTCACATCCAAACCCCACTCGTGAGATTACACTGGGCCTGTTGTTGTTGTACTCCTCTGCTGATCCCAAAGATATTGTAGGGAACCTTCCATATTGCCTCATGGCGTGGAATACAAGTTGCTGTAAAAAAGTTTGGGAAGGATGTGATTGCTGATGAGGATAAAGTGTGAGTAACTTAAAAGTGATAGTGCTTCTATTTTTCTACTTACAAGGGGAAAAATTGTAGTTGCTACTTCACATTGTTTAGCTAGCACTGCTCATTTATTTATTTTCGATATTTACATTCCCTAATATTAGAGCTTCTGCAGGAGCGCATTTAGAGATGAGCTTGCGTTGCTCCAGAAGATGAGACATCCTAATGTGGTGCAGTTTCTTGGTGCTGTAACACAAAGTAGTCCTATGATGATAGTGACGGAATACTTACCAAAGGTCTTACTTATTAACTCTAACAATTTGCATGATTATATTTGACAACATTTTTATACACTGTTTTCTCCCTTATAGTTCTATCCATTTTTTCAATTTACATTCTCTTTTCTTCTTTTTGACAATATGTTTGAAACTTTTCCAACAAATCTATCACTTTAAAATGACTTTTCCATGCCGTATGTTTCCAGGGTGATTTCCGTGAATATTTGAATAGAAAAGGAGCGCTTAAACCAACTAAAGCTCTCAGATTTGCAATGGACATCGCGAGGTTCACATCCACTCTGTGCTACTGACCAATATTATGAACTTTTTATAAATTGCAAGATTAATGGTTTAGATTTTTCTAAAAAAGCAATTTTTTTCATTATGCATTACTTATAAAACTTTGAATTAATGTTCAAAAACACACTTAAAGTATCCGGTTTTTCGAGTTTACCACCTGTACTATGCGAGTTTCCTACCTAAACTATCACCAACAATTTTTCAAAATAAACCTCAACTATCTGTTGTTCCCCTTTTCCTACCTGAAATATCACCATCGTTCAGGTAGGAAAAGAGAACAATTGATGTTGAAGTGTGTTTTCATAAATAGTTTTGGTAGGGAACTCGTCCACTTGATAACTCAGGTATGAAACTCGAAAAACTGGAATACTTTGACCCTTCACTCTATAACTTTTCTTGGATGTAGAATCTCAATGTATTGTAGTCCTTTGATTGGAGCATTACTGCTGAGTATAAAAATTCTCATATATAATATTTGGTCTTAGGGGAATGAACTATCTGCATGAACATAAAGAAGCAATTATTCATCGTGATCTTGAGCCTTCGTAAGTTTCACTTCCGTCAGGTTACCTGAATTACATTTGTCTATACTAACTCCTAGCCAAGTTTTCGAGTAGCATCAATGCTTTCATATTGTGATTTGAATTTCTTCATGTAATAATATTTTACTTTTTTTTTTTTGAGTAAGATAACAGAAATATTTTGCTGGATGATACTGGACATCTGAAAGTTGCTGACTTTGGAGTAAGCAAGCTACTGAAAGTTACAAAAAGGGTCAAAGAAGTTAAGCCTCTGACATACGAAGACAGTTATCGTGAGTACTGCTTCTTTTAGATATTCAATCATCCTCTATTATTCTCCATTAGAAAAGATATGGTAGCTTGTTACGGTGGAAAATAATGTATGTGTGAGTGTTGTTTGTTACTGTGGATGCAGAATTACTCTATAGTCTACCGTCTGTCGAGTGTTTTCAAGTTTACTTGATAGCTCCAGAAAAAGCTTTCTTTATTTGAGATGTTGTAATTTGATCTGTTTATTGATATTTGGGAACCGATATTTGGATTTCTCTTATATTTTCATCATTTGTTTTACTTTTAAATTCTTGTGCAATGAATAGGCAGATACGTAGCTCCAGAGGTCTTCAGGAATGAGGAATATGATACCAAAGTTGATGTCTTTTCATTTGCCTTGATTTTACAAGAGGTAAAATTTTGTCTTATCTGGTTAATGTTCAAACTTTGAGGAAGAACAATTTGTTTGCACTCTTGTGGACCATATCTTTATTTTGTGTTTAAGAGTGTGCGCATGCAAGGAGCATTATGTTTCGTGTTCTTAAAAGCGAAAGTGCAAAGCGAGAAGCACACACATGATCTTTTAAAATGAAATCCAAATGAGTGTGCGATCTATAGAAAATCAAAGATCGTTTAACATATATGGATTTATTACTAATGACATCAAATAACTAATTTAAGAATTCAATATGTAATGATGCCATATTATTCTTGTAATTCTGCTTCGGAAACATTTCTTTTGAGCTGAGGTCTATTGGAAACAGCCTCCCTACCTCACACGGGTAGGTTTAAGGTCCGCGTACATCTTACCCTCCCCATACTCCACTTGTGGGATTGCACTGGGTATGTTGTAGATCAAATTAACATGATTGAAATATGTTTCAATAAGGTCACAGAAACATACAGTGATTATCGTTTACTTGAATTCTGATTTGATCTATTTATGTTATATATCTGCAAAAGTTTTAAAGTAACTTTAGTTTGATAAAATTTAGTGAGTCAAAGATGTGCGTCTTTTGCAATTTCTCTTTCCAGTAACAGGTGATATATTTTATCTTTGTGATGTGCTGTATTTTAGACGATTGAAGGCTACCCCCCTTTCCATGCAAAGGAAGAAAATGATGTACCTAAATTATATGCTGCTAAAGAGCGCCCTCCTTTTAAAGCCCCGGCGAAGTTTTATGCCCATGGACTGAAAGAGTAAGTTCTATATTTTTCATCAGTTGCTACAATAAATCACGATATTTTATTAGTATAATAAACCATGCTATTCTAGGGTAAATATCGATTGTTTTATAATCTGAGAACATGGAAAATCATGTCAATTAGGTGTGAGAGGAGATGCATGAGGTCTCAGGTTTAAATTCTAGTGGTGACAATAAATACTAGGTGATTTCTTCCAATTCTAAATAGTTACCTGGTACTTGCAACTGTGGCATAGTAAACATACTTAAAAAGAACACAAAAAAACTAAGAACTGAACAGACCTACAATTATATCAAACTATTCAGAATTGGCGTTCCTTTCCTTCCGTATAGTTCAGCATATGCAAGGCGGACTATGCCACAGTTGCAATGCAAGAATAGGTAGCAGCCTCTTTCCATCTCTCTATTGCACATAAAGCACCTACACATCTACATATCATGATTCTTTTTTTTGTTTTTTGTTTTTTTTTTGAAACTGGTAACTTTAGTCTATATATCATGATTCTCCTTCTCTGTAAGTTGCTTTGTGTAAGGCAAGCATCCTAGGCGACATGCTACACGAAAAAAGAGGGCTTTAGACTTACTAAAGCTGTTTCTATAGCCAATTGGTAAAGCTGGTGGAGGTAGAAGCCCATATATGGGTTAAGCCGAGCCCGATAGCTTTTGCTCAAACAATGCATCTTTGTTAAGGGATTCATTAAATATGTAATACATATTAAATTTAGAACCCAATTATTAGCATATGAAGTCATTGTTCTAAAATTTACAATCCATAAATTTGAAATCCTGGCTCTACCTTAGTTGATGTCAATCTTGATTCTACTAATACATAGATTAGTAGGGTTATAACTGATCAACTGGTGTCTGTACTTATATGGTAGGATTTAAACAAACTGGGATCTTGGAAAATGTCCTAATTTTCGTTATTTTGTGTAAAAATTTTACCATTTCATGGTCATCAATTTGCTTCTGTCTCCAATATGGTACTCACTTCGTTTCAATTTGTTTGTCTTACTTTCCTTTTTAATTCGTTTCGAAAAGGATGTCTCTTTCCTTTTTTGACAATTCTTTACTTTCAATTTCCACATGGCATGTTTAAGACCACGAGAGTAAAGGATGTTTTGGTACATTTTACATATTTTGTTTAAGATCACAAGATTCAAAAAGTCTTCTTTACTTTCTTAAACTCCGTGCCAAGTCAAAATCAGACAGTTAAATTGAAACAGGAGGAGTAATATTAGGGGTGCTTTTGGTTTTCAGATTGGTTGAAGAGTGTTGGAACGACAAGCCAACAGAGCGGCCAAGTTTCAAGCAAATTATCCCAAGGCTTGAGTTCATCTATAAAAAGTTTGACCACAACAAGCGCTGGAAGGTAAAATATCCCTTCTGACTGTTTATATGCATTTATTAGTAGTCGTAGTATTACTCTGAGTTTCTTGTTATTCCATTTCTGTTACTATTTAGTGGTTCTTGCATTTCAAACTATCGTTTTATTTTGATGTAGTGTCTGTTCCTTTTTTAGTATGTTTTGTTATGCTTTCTTTAGCATTTTGTATTGGCTTCTTCTCTCCCCTTTTTGTTTTTTTCGAATTGCTTTTATTTGAGCCGAGGGTCTATTGGAAACAATCTCTCTATCTCCCAAGGTAGGAGTAGGGGTAACACCTGCATACGCACTACCCTCCCCTGACCTCACTTGTGATTACAATGGGTATGTTGTTGTTGTATTGTTGTTTATGTGTTTGATCTTCACATTTTGGTCATCAATGAATCAAACTATTTGCCATTTGTTTCATCAAATAGAGACGTATTAGCTCTAAATCACTCGAATTGCATGCTTTTGTGAAATATCGACTTCTAGTGAAAAAACAATATACTGGCTCTGATTTGATAAGTAGCTCATCTGAGATACTATAAGTGGACGAGTTAGTTATAATTAGCTCATATGTGACTTCTTTGTTCAGTGTTGGTTACGTGACTCAATAATGTCCCTTCAGTCCCAAACAAGTTAGGATCGGATAAATGAATCCTCACTGGCCACGTTCCCATTTAGATCCATCTCGGGCCAAGATTATACAAAACCGTATTGTGGCCACGGCCTTTACTGCAGTTTAGCATAACATATTAATATTCAGTTGATACCTAAGTCCCTCTTTTTCACCATGAATATTTTGCTACATGCAGATAATTAGACCATTGAACTGCTTTCAGCATTTAGAGGCAATGTGGAAGAAAGGTGGTTCAGGTTTAAGTAGTCGGAATCGTTCATCTCGGTCTACGCGCCATATCTAAGTAAGTTTCTGGAAATTAGCAAAAATTTCATTTGCCCAATCAACTGTGCATAAAGTTTCTCTACTTCTCCACATTGTCTGCAAAAATATTCAATTGAGTCGAGCTCGTCAAGCCTGGTGCGGGCTATTGCATTTTTACCCTGTGCGCACCCAAAGGATAGCGGCTGCGGGTTTCCCTTGTTATAAAAAAAATATTGAGTTGCTTTTAGTATATAGGCTGTTGGATTATTTTCTAGTTTCAAAATCTTCTATTCTTTAGTCATTGGAATGAAGATCTTTCCCTAAGTTTTATACTATTTTTGTATATGAAATTTGAACCGTGTTATTCATTGTCTAAATATGAACTTGCTTTCAATCATACAGTCAAACCTTTCTATAAGGACGTTGTTTGTCTGAATAATTTAAGGACAATCAGTGGAGTAACACACACAAACAATACTTAAAATCTTGAATTTCTATTACGTGACATCGAAACACTGAAAAAAGAGATGCCATTATTGAGAATGCAAACAAATTTGTGAGGCCTGTATCAGCCAAGTTTAGGGGGCCTACATAGTCGGTCAACTAAATTCTTGAATATCAATGGATTAATACACACAGCTAAAAAATCTTGAATTCCTATTTTGTGACATCGAAACTAAGTACTTGTCAAAAGGCCTGTGAGACCCAACTTAGTTTCAATGGTAGCAGTCGACTAATTTCCGAACAATCAGTGGATTAACTCACACGAAAAATGCTTAAAATCTTGAATTCCTTTATGGTGAAAGCACAAAAAAGAATTGGGATTAGTAAATGTTGCGCATTAGTAAATTCTTTGTGGGCATCGTCTTTTTCTTTATTCGCTCTATACTACGTGAATTTAAATTAGTCGAATCAGTAATGAAGTCACAACGCGTTGCCCCTCAATTTCAGCACAAATATAAATTTAGTCGAGTCTCAATATAAATACCGGATACCAGATGAAAACCAAGAAGTAATAACTTACATCATTACATTTCTTTATTTTGAGTCAAATCCCCCCACTCCACCCACAACTACATTAAACCAGTTGGTAATTTTATTTTTATTTTTGTAACCAAACAAGTCTTGTTGTAGAGGAATTATTAATATTACAATGATACCTTTCTATAACAAACATTTCACTATAGTGACTAAGTTTTTTTTTTCTTTTCGAACAAACGATATTGTTATAGAGAAGTTTGATTGTATTAAGTTTGTACCAGATTCTTAATGTCTGTCGGATACGAATCGGTCGGTAGAAGAGCTGTGTATGATCTTGTAGCAATGGCCCTATTTGCAGCTTCTGTTGGATGAAAATTATCAAAGAATACATATTGATTTCTGTTACTACATGGAATTTGGCCATTACGGCTGCATTGTCCTTTGGCTGTTGTGTTTGATATTATGCAGCATGGTTTGTCAAAAACTGTTAAACCTGAAATTAATCCAAAAAAATAAATGATATTAAATTATCTGAATAAATAATTAAAAAAATATTCTTTTTGTTCTAATTTATGTGACGCCATTTTCTTTTTAATCCATTCGAAAAAGAATGATAACCTGATTTTTTGTCGTCGCTAAAGGAAATTTAATGATCAAATTGATATTTACTCATCAACTTTTGATGATCAGATATTTTTTTTCTGGCTGTTATTGATCTATAGCAATCGGATTTGGACGATAATTAGCGTTTACTGATTGACTTATAGCGACCCATAATTACATAAATATTATGACATATTTTAAAAACATAAATTTTAAAATTATTATTTTTTCTTTCTTAAATATAATAACTTTTTCCTAGTAGGGTAGGGTTGACAATAGGGGTGGGCTAGTTAGGCTGGGACTAAGCATTGTGAAACCTAACCCTACTAGAAAAAAATGGTTACTATTAATCTACAATTATACAATTCATCCAACCTTGTGCCATTTGTCCCCTCCCTTTATGTTTGATTTCCTTCACTTTTATCATATTAATTACTCACTCAATTTTATTTTATGTGTCTTAATTTAAAATGAAATTCTTAAAAAAAAAAATAATTTAATTTTGTGATTTTTATAAAAAGAGAGGAATATTATTAGAGGCGGCGTAAATTTTTTTAACTTTATTGGTTTTAAATTTTTAGATAACGATTTCAAGTAAAATAATGGGATTCTAAATACATGCATAAAAGTTATTGGATTTGACTGAATTCATATCTAGCTTCTACCTTTGTTGACCTTGTGTATAATACCCTCCTTTCGTTTTATATTTACTGGATCATGTTAACCTATAACACTCCTTAAGAAGATTTTAATAAGAAATATATTTTACTAAATTAGCCTTATTAATTATTATACTTGGAAACTCTAAATTTGGATGTGACTATTTTATGTAGTCATTTAATACCGAGGATAGTATGAAAAAATAATACAACTCTATTGATTCACTAGAATGGACAAGTAAAATGAAATATTTAGTTTTAGAAGTAAAATGAAAAAGATGAAGTACTAAAATATCTTTTGAATCTTACGATCTTAACCATGGCACATGAAATGTTGGATTTAAAAGAAAAATGGTCAAAAATTGAAAGAGAAAGACAACTACTCCCTCATTTTCGATTTATGTAATGATGTTTAACAAGACACAGTTAGAAAAAAGAAAGATTTTTTATTAAAAAAAAAAAACTTGTGATTAATTTAACGATAAAAAATTATCACATTAGCTATTTACATCAAACAAATAAATACATGACATATATTTCTGCATCACTTATTCACTTAATCATATGATTATTTAATCAATAATTTTATCATCAAATCACTTAATCATAGCAAGTTGAGTTAATTTTAAAAAATTAAATATCTAATACGAGTAAGTAATTGTGAAATATAAATAAAATTATAATAAATGAAGAGTTAAAGAATATTTTAACCTACCAATAGGTGGCCCCCCTGTTGAAATGCTAGTCTGATTTGAAATAATAAACCTTGCATTGGGAAGATTAGTGTTCAATTTATCAATTGAAACCTTTAATTTCTGATTAAATAGTTGGACATAATTATTAATAAAATCAACACATCCAGATGCATTTCTTCCAAATGTTCTGGTCTCCTCTGGCAAACAACCTAATAGACCAATATTTGATACTGCTACCTTTCTTGCTCCAAAGCTATGCAACAACTAAAAAAAAAAATTTAAAAATTGTACGGGTTAAAATGGACTGAATTAATTATGGTATATTTTTAAAGGTTATTTGAATTGAATTAGAATCTACATGAGTTAAATATTGGGTCAAATTCACGAATATTATGAAGTTTTAAATTTCACAAATAAAACTTTAGGACATTGCTTTAGTGGAGTTTAAAATTTCACTTATTAAACTCTAACATCATAGAGTTTCATGCGTGGAATTTAAAACTTCATGATATGGTGACTATTTTCCAAAGACAGGATTGAAAAGTTGCGCTATTTTTACCTAAATATTGAGTTACAGTCCAATGCATTCAACTCTAACCAAGTTTTAATTTTTTTTGTTTAATTATCAAACATAACTAATAAAACTTTTTTTATTATTGCTATAGAATAAAATAAAATAGAAAATAAAAAATATTTTGACAAGTTTTCTTATGTGTCAATTTCAACCTAAACTTTTTTAGATGGACATGCTCGTTTATGCCAGATGATTTACAAGAATGGCCTTGGAATTGTTAGTTTGGCTAGTCTTGAATTTTCGACCTCGCTTGCATCGTGAACAAAATTTCAAGTTCAATAAATTTTGATTTTTTGATCTTGAAGGTTTACTCACGAAGCAAGCAGGGTTCAAAAATTCTCAAGACCACAAATTTCTAAGGTCATTGAGTTATAATTCAATTCCTAATTCTATCCAAATTGACCGGTCATGAAAATATTCCCCTAGCACAACTATCCAAACTTCAGTGAAAGTGCATGCGAATCATATTTTCATGATCTAATTCTGCTACCTCTGAAAATAAAACATAGTAATTAAATAGTAAAAAATTACCCTTAGTTGTCTTTCAAATTGTTGAACAAGGATGGTTGCAAACTCATCTGGTGAGTTCAATCTACTTAATGGATAAAATGTTGGATCTAAATAATTGTTGAGATAATCATTGTTGCCCATATCAATAGTGTATAGGCATTTGTTTAATAAACTTCTAGTTGCAGTAACATTTCTAAGTATAAAAGAAATCCTCAACATTGTGACTCGATGGTTCATGAGTTGCCTATTCATGCTGATCCTATCACCCTGTAACATAAATTGTAACGGAGTCAGAATTTTCACGAAAATCGAGGTGTCATAAATCACAATATCTAGCTATAAGGTGTAATTTTTCGACGAAAAATGATAATATGATACGTATTCCAAATTGAATAAGTAGAATATTAATAGTATATGTAGATAGTGACAGAGTCAGGATTTTAAGGAGGAGTTTACAAAAATAAAGAAATATCATATCTGAAATTTGAACGTGCAGTTTTCGTATATTATAAGGTGTAGGAAATAAACCAAGAATCAGATTCCTAAGTAGTTTAGGATTTGTTATTTATGGTATTTACTTATTTATTGTTTAATTAGGATTTGTTAGTTTTATAGTTTCCTAGTCCTAGTTTACTTTGATTGTTAGTCTTATAAATAGGGGTGCCTTATTACATATTTTCAATGTAGTGAGAGATACATTCATTGTGTAGTGAGAGATACATTCAATTTACAAAAATACAAGAGTCATTGAATTATTGAATAAAACCTCTTACAAAATCATTGTGTTGGGTCTTTCACTTGTGCATATATTATTACCTTGGGTAATTTTATTTCCTTCCTAAGGGAATGTAAAATTTGAAAAGTGTGATGAATAAAAAATATACAATAAGTTACGCTTTTATTATGAACGTTTACTACTTATGCAAGGCCAAGACGACATATATGAAGGGTTTTACATGGAAAAATAGAAGGAATTAACATGTATTACACGTGCAAAATCTGAAAAACACTCTCACAGAATCATATTTTATCATAACGGACATTCAGGAATCGATACATGAAAATTTAATTAATTCAAAAGAAATTGTAGTGTTGAAAAATGATCTAGATGGAACTTCTGACACGTCTACAACTTGATGAAATAAAAAAATAAAAACAAAACTTTTCATGAAGAAGATTCAGTTAATGATGTATCGAACGGTGTGACATGGGTGGATTTAATAAGTGGGAGGGACTTAGCTGAACCTCATTTATCGGAAAATTATATATTATGTATATAGGTAAAAGAATTAACGAGTTTTTACCCATGTATAACCGGTTTCATCGCGAATTCCTGCAACTCCTGATCCATAATTGACTCCTCTAAGAACTTCATTGCCTGTTGCAGTTGCATATGGAGGAATCGAGCTATTGAATCCTACGAACTCAGCTGAACAGAAGAAAAACGCAGTTAGTCAAGGGGGCGGTACTAAAGCCGGTGAAAACTCATCGTAAAAAGATATTTTCGTCCAGTGACAAAGTCAAAATTTCATTAAAGATGTTTAAGATAGAGTTAATGCACATGTATAAAACTTAATAATTGATTGATAAACACATAGTAAAAAAAATCCAACTATATGTGTCCAACTGTCCACCCAGTGACCAATGTACGTAGATTCGCCCCTAACCCCTTTCCATTTAATGTTGCATTGATTTGATTCGGTATAGAGTTCAAAAAAAAAATCTTTTTAAAAATATGGTCTAAAACAAAGGAGTAAGCGGTTATGTGGATACAATTCATCTCATTAATTAATTAAGGGAAAAATAAGAATTATAAAGTTAAGTCATCTCTGAATATAAAAAGAGTGATTATTTTGGGACACGATGTTGGGATGGAGGAAATCTCTATGCATAAGTCAAATATTACTTTATATCAATATAGTTAAGCTTTCCCAACAATCATTCTTGTTTGTTGATCACGGATAAGACACTTAGAAGAAGAAGAGATGATACGAAGATGGTTAACAAGTGGTAGGTGGTCGTGTGGAGCTTTTGGAAAAGGGTAGCCTTGTGTAGGAGTTTATATATGTATTGAATTTTGAACACTGTCAAGGGTCTATTGGAAACAATCTTCGTACAGACCATACTCCATAAAGGTAAATATAAGGTATACATACATCCTGCTTTTTCTGAACCTCACTTATAAAATTACACTGAATATGTTGTTATCGTCGAACGAAGAAAAGGAAAAATTGAGAAAGAAAATGTACCTATAAAGTCAGCTTTGTTACGGCCATTGGTGAATCTTCCATTTTGTGGACCATTTGGGAAATCAATTCCATAAGGAAAATAATTGGCCTTGGCTTTTGTTATAAGGTTATTATTATTTCCATTATCAACTATTGAGTCTCCAAATATGAAGTAACATGGCACTTTTGGTTGCCCTTTTACCATTGAAAACATAATAAACATTGAAATCATCAAAACTATATGATCCCCACTTGATGAAGACATTCTTGAGTTATTGAATGATGAAAAGAGAGATATATCAAAGAAAAATGGGAAGGATAGTGATAGATGCAAAAAGTTGAACATAGAACTACCTATTTATAGAGGATATATCAAGGTTGTGGAAATCAAGGAGATTTGAGTCGTAGTTGTTGCAGATTTACTTTCGTAAGAAAAAAGTCAGCCGAAGTATAAAGATATCTAATTTTGGGACCATCGATCATTTAAGTCATTTTTGTAGTGTCTGAAAAAAATTGCAAGTCTATCTATTTCAGTTGAATGTCTGAAGTTAGGTTTGTTAGAGAAAATGTCTAAAGTTTTATATTGTTGAAGATTAAACATTTTTGTATGAAGAAACTACAATTATTTTTGCTGGAATTTAGTCATATCTTTATATCTGAACTCTGAAGTTAGACTTTGTTAAACCTAAATTCATATACCGCATATTTAAAGTTGTTTCAAAGTGAATATTTATGTAAATAAAATAAAATTAAAAGATGGATATAAATTAAATAACGATGTCCAAATAAATTACCCCGGCCCGTAAATTTTTTATGGAGAAATTTAAAAGTCTCCTAAATTGGTAATAGTGATTGTTAATTGAAATATTATAAAGGTGAAAAGTCGTCTCACATACGGTTCAAAAATTGAGCCCCAACCCTAATAGTAAGAGTGCGGCTTAGGTCCACTAAAATGACATATACACACGTGGAATCTGGCTAGAGAAATAATTAAGTGGAACTTACCCTACCTATTCATAGAGGATGTGTTGTGAACTCGCTTTCCCAAGAGATACTCGTAAGTCTCTTAAACTATCATTTATAAGCTGAAATACTATAAATGTAAAAATTCATCTCATGCACGGTTAAGGTCAAACCCCGGTCATCCTAATAGTAAGAGTGGTGCTTAAGTCATTGTCTCTTCTCCACCCCTCCACCCTTAAACTCTTCCCACCCTCCCATTGTTATAGTATTTTGCAAGATTAGATATTTGATTATAATAATTTTCTTGATTGCTTATCAAACACTAAAAAATTAATAAAAAATAACCTATTTTCCAAAAAATTTAAAATTCATAAAAAAAAAAAAAAATTCCATATCGAACACATCCTAAATGAATAGAAAGTTTTGGAGAAGTAAAAATCTAACTAGCTTCAATATGGGCATTTACCCCCATCTTTGACTTCAAAATTGTGGAATGGTCAAACAAAATCATATCATGGAATTGCAACTAATTGTATGGGTTGGTCTAGTTGTTGAGGATTATGGGGGAGTTTCTACGTAAGGCTTTGAATTTTATACCATATGCTAAAAAAAAAAATAACATTTTTATATATATATAATGGACAGAAATTTTGTAAAAAAGGTATTTAATTGATAATCTTTCTGATTATAACTCCGCCCATTATTCATATGCACTTAGGGGAGAAGTGTTTTCTTTTTGAGAAAATTCCTAGTAAAAATAGTCTCTTAAAAATATTTTCTAAGCAGTTTTGATGGTCCTTATTGTGTTAAAAGTGAACATTTTAGTATCTCTCATATCTAATGAGAACTTTGATTAGATTTATTTAAAATTTTAATTTGATAATTTAAAAGCATTGATGAAATTCAAGTCAACATAATTTTTTTTATTGTTAATTTATGTAATGGCTTCAAAATTCTCAATTTATTCATGTATTATAATTTAATTTATAACCTAAACAATATGTTTTATATACTTAAATTACATTTAATTTCTTTAAATGTGTAATCGCATACACAAAAATAAACGTTAAAAAACTAATGACGATTTCATCTCCCTCTTCTTTAAAATATTTTTGAAAAGGGTATTAGTGGAATAGTAAAAGTAAATAGAAAGATCAAATAGGAAAATTTTTAAAAAAAATTAGGTACTACTATTTGAAGTAAAGTTGGACTTTAAATCCCTATATATTTAATGCTAAACTAGATAGTTAGTTACGTTGTGTTTGGCTTTTAGTATTTATTCAAGCAATTAATGAAATATTAATTCAAGATTAGGGTACAATTCTTTTGTAGTAATTATTGATTGATTTAAATTAATCACAATTTACTAATTTAGTACTTTTCAATTTTTGCCATTTGCACTTTTACATTACTAGAAAGATAAAACATGTAATTTGCTTATTCCTTTGCAATTAGACAGGATATATCAGTGGCTGATACTCACATTGGGACCTGATTATTCCATATTTAATTTGTATCGAAAAGTCTCACTTGAGACAATAAAGGCTCTCTATAAAAATGACTTCATACATAATTACGGCTCAAAGCTAAAAACATATATATATATATATAACAAACTGTACATTTAGAATACAATATATATGATTCTTATATATTTATTAATAATAATAACCATATTTATTTTTTAATTCACAATTGTGCTAAATGTTGAATATCAAATGGGTATGCATCAGTTGACTTTTGAGCTCTATAAGATCTTCTTCCAACAATTATATTTGCAGCTTCACCCGGATGAAATGCATCCCAAAATAAATATTCATTTCTATTTGGGCATGGATTTTGAAATGGTAGACATGTTATTTGTCCATTGTTCCTTCCTATTCCGCAGCATCCAGCGTTTGTCACTCTAAATCCTGAAAATACAATAAAGTTAAACATCAAAAATATCTTTAAACAATTTACAAGCGCTAAATTTCTAGCTAATCCTATTTGACGATGGATTATTAAGACAAATTTATGTTTTTAATTAAATAAGAAATTTAAAAGAGATATAACAGATAGGACAAACAACTTTCTCATGATTAGGTCAATAATCTTGCGAAAATCTTACATGACAGATAATATTGACTAAATAAAGCATTAAATAGATCAAAATACTAGATCGAGAAAAAAAAATTATCGACTACCAATACAGTACTAATTAAGTGAGACTTTAAGACATATATATATGATAGTATAGATAGCTACTATTACGATAAGATCAAGTAAGTAGAAAACTTAAAAGATAGATAATATAGATCGAACAGAATAGTTGGGAGGGAAAGAGAAGTTACCAAAAGCAAAGGGATTATCAATTAAATCTTGAAATATTCCATAAGCATTAATGTAGATTAATTTGGCATCTGGTGTATTTCTGTTTAAATTATCCACAAGTCCCCTCAGTTTATTGTTAAATAACTGATTTGCCACATTAATATTTTGAGCACAACTTCTTCCATCTGGGCTGTTTTGGGCCAAAGCATTTGGGCTGCATCCAATTTGGCCCACTCCAATTAACACAAATTTCCTTGCTCCATAGTTGTATAATGTCTGCAACATAAGTACACAATTAGGATGGATTTACGCAAATGTCCCTTTTTTAGGTTACCATTTAAAATTTGTCTGTATTTTTAAAAGTAGTGCAAATATAACCAAGAGAATTATCCTCGGATGATGTTAGACTCGAATTTAATGCTTCCCTTATCCTCATCGATGAGGGAGGCGGTGGATGAGTGGTAATGATATACAGATGATTTTATAAACAGTGTCAACAATAACAATAACATATCAAGTATAGTTTCATAAGTAAAGTCTTGAAAAATAAGATTTACGCATACCTCATCCTTATTTTTGTGGGATGAATAGGTTGTTTAATTCTAATAGACCGTGAATCAAAACTTTTATGAGTAGTGTCAATCTATATATTATAACCATTCAACTTGTAGACATGTTGAATTTTGGGCCAAAGATTCTAAAGCTTTAATCTTATCTCAAATTAATATGTACCTTACATTATTTATTCAAGGGGTATCAACTTATTGTACATATGTATATCTATATGTGTATGTATATAGTTAATTAATGTTTTTCACTAACTAATATTTAAGGACACTACTAGAAAGACGTTTCATTAGAGACAGATTCAAAATTCAAACATTATATATGAGATAGTTCGAATTTGAAACTCGGCCACTATTGAAAAACGGGAACTTCTAATGGACGTCTCTAGTGGAATCAGTCAGAAATCCGTCAGAAACATTGCTAACATAAATTTTGATGGTTTTTACCAGACATCTGTACAAAATTCTCAATTTTCAAGTATCGCACCATATGTATTGATTCGATTTATTGGATTCGAAATCTATTATAGATAAATGGGAAAAGAAGAAGATAATAAGTTTACCTTTAGTTGTTGAGTGTATTGTTGGATAAGAACATTGGCATATTGTTGAGGACTGAATTGTCTACTTGTTGAATAATATTGGGGCATAAAATAATTGTTGAGATAATCATTACTTCCAACTCCAATTGAGTAAATACATTTACTCAAATAATTTGCAGCTGAATTTTCATCTCCAATTATTCTCACTATTTGTTGAGCTATGTTCTTGTAATTATTTACTTGACCTGAAAATGTTACCCTTCCTCCCTGCAAAAATTTAATCGTTTAAATTGACGGAGATCAAAAGTGCTTATTTACTTCCCAAAAAAAAAAAGAATTTACAATATGGATGGTACGTCAGAAATCCATCATAATTATATTGTTTTCATGAATTTTCTATAAATAATTGAACATCATAAGCGCGGAATTTTGTGTTGTGCTATTGTCTATATATATTCAGTTAAATAAAATCACATAAAATGAGACGGAAGAAGAAATTAGTACCAATTGTTGGCCAGTTTCTTCTCTAATTCCAGCAGCAGCAGATGCAAAGTTGACACCTCTAAGTATTTGTCTACCCCTTGCAGTTGCATAGGGTGGAATATAATCATCAAAACCCAAAAGCTCAGCTGAAAATATATACAAACAAGATAATAATTTAGTGAGGAAATATTGTTTTTTTTAAAAGACATAAATTTAGAGATATTAAGCAAGTGTTTAAACATAAAAATCGTGAAATTTGGAAAAAAGATAGAGCGTACTTGTTTTCATATTAAAAATAATATTTGAAAATTAAAGTTATACGTCGTATTTGGACTTGAATATAAATTTGGAATTATTTTTGAATTTTTATTAATAGTTCGGAGAAAAATTGTGAAAACTTTTTGGAAATTCAAGTTGAATTTTGAAAACGGTAACAATCAATCCTACATATGTCTAGTCCATGGTCAAACGGGCACTAAGAATTAGGAAGCATAAAAGTTTTGTAGCATAGTAGAAATATACATTTATTTAACTCATAATTAAGTTAAATAAATTCTGCTCGCTCTAACAACTTGAATTAAACTTTTTGATGAGATAGTTATAAAAATTCTACATAGTATATCATAGCAGACATAGAATATCATGATTTCGTACTAAAAAATAATTTACATGTACTTAACTCATAAAAAATAATTTATACGTACTTAACTCATAAAAAAGATTGACCAGACTGGCTCTCACCCGAAGGAGCAAGCTGAACAAATAATCTAATATATAAACGTGTGATTCCTCTAAACACTTAATTAATTAGACATTTTCACATACTTGACTCATAAGAAAAAGTCAATTTTGCACATAAAAAACATCATAAAAAATAATTTACACGTACTTAACTCATAAAAAAGATTGACCAGACTGGCTCTCACTCGAAGGAGAAAGCTGAACAAATAATCTAATATATAAACGTGTGATTCCTCTAAACACTTAATTAATTAGACATTTTCACATACTTGACTCATCAGAAAAAGTCAATTTTGCACATAAAAAACTATGTATGTATTGTATATATATAATTAAGTAAATAAAAGTACGTTCTGTTGAATCGTGAACTTACCTATGACATCAACAGTAGTTTTACCATTGGAGAATCTACCAGTTGGTCCATCAGGGAAATCAATTCCATAAGGCAAATAATCAGCTCTAGCCAATGACCTAATCACATTATTATTTCCATTATCCACTAATGAATCACCAAATATAAAGTAACAAGGCACTTGTGGTTCTCCTTTTGTACCATAATTATCCCCTAATAAACTCAACATTAATAAAAACACACATATTATCTTTAAATCTCCACACATTATGAATCCTTCAAAAAAAAAAAAAAAAAGAAAAAGAAAGAAAGAAAGAGGCCCTTTGAGAGAAAGGAAAAGATTGAAGACATTGTGTATGGTCTATGTGTGTGTATATATATTGAAGGAAAGTGAGAAAAAGATAGAAGAATGGGAAGAATATTAATTAATTAAGAAATGAGGAAGTGTTTTTTTTAATGAAGAAAAAAAATAAGTCATTTTGACAACTAATTAATATTAAAAACTTGATGTAATTTGGAGGGAAGTGGGGTAATTGGCAGATATATAACAGGAAAAAAAAAATTAAATTCCTCTTTGAATAATAAATATGGTTGGTCCACTTATAAGAATTGTTAATTAATAAGCTTATTTGTTCATCAATTTGTTCTTCTTCTAAACTCTATTTATAACATAAAAATAGACCATTATGTAATTAGCTTAGTATTTATTTTCTTTTATGATTCATATTTTGGATTGAGTTCATTCATGTAGTTACAGAATGAATTGAGTTGCAACATTAAAGCGTAAGAATTCAATAGAATTTCTTCACTTGTATTTTTCTCACTTAGTTCATTTGAAATAGTATCTGAATTATAAAAAATATTACATTAAATAGTGAGGTACATTTTTTTTGAAAAATATTTTTCAGAATTTTTTTTTGAATAATTATTTTTGTATTTTTGGTTTTCCACATTAGAAAATAAAATGCCCTCTAACAAAAATAACTCCATACCCAAAGAAACTCGAACTCATATTCAAATTATTGATCTTATTTAGTGCTTTTACAGATGGGAAGTTAGTTAGAAGCATTGAATTTCACATGGATATGTTGTGTGTGTTAGATTTTATATAGTGACACTAAGATCCATTTTTTTTCCTTTTGGTAGCCATGCATGCATTAATTTTCCTTTACTTTCCTAGATTTTACGTTGAATTAAAAGTTTATACAATAATGATGTAAGTAATATTTATTTTAAATTATTTAAAAGGTAATAGCAAGTAACTTTATTTACTTTCTTCATCCCAAATCACTTGTCATGTTCCATTTTTCAAAAGTAAAACTACATGAACTTTGATTAACATTTTAATATGTATGTTTTCACTATATTAATATGAAAAAAATTACAACTTACAATTTTTTTCATATAAGTTTTAAATATTTAAATTTTTATATTAACTATCATTATATTTCATAAATATTAATATTGGGTCGAGTTCATTTTTAGAGGGTTCTACAAAAAATTAAGTCACATTCAAAATGACTCATGACTTTTTGGATTGATCATGAGGGGAAGCTTTATAGATATGGTGAATTAAATGAATGTACTATATATATATATTACTGGCCACATGGCTATGATGTGTATTTAAAATACAGAAATTTATTGCCTATTAATTGATCTAGTTGCCAACATGTCGTCTTAAAATGTCCTTCTCTATTGTTCTTTTTATTTGCCCGCCCTGAGATGGTTTGAATATATTTTGTGTCAATTTATAAATGTATATGTTTGTAGATATGAAAATATAATAGGTAGTGCAGGTGCTAAGAGGGCCGAGGTAAACCTAAAATCATATGAAATGAAGTTGTCTTGGAACAGGGGTGAAGACACATTATTAACGACGCTCATTATTTCTACCGGATCAATGTCACTTTTTTGGAGTTTTGGGATTATTAAATAGAGATTCAAGATTATCTAAGCTTTTTGTGTGTATTACTCTATGATTTTTTGTCGGAATCTGACTGACTCGGTTTAATCCTAAATTTTGTGGGTTAGATATGACCTAGTGAATGATATATACAAGTGAATTGAAGTTTGAGCTTAAGACACGAGGAAGTTACTCGGATGGTAAACACCCGTCACCTTCAACCTTAAAATTATGAATTTGAGTTACTGAGGTAGCAAAAAGAATAAAAACTTTCGATTTCTTATCGATTCTCAACCAGCTTTGAGAATAAATGACTCACTACAATTCTTTTCAGCACATTTAACTTGTAGAAGCTTGAGCTCATTGTGACGGAGTTCGAAAAAAGTATAAAAGATTAAGAAGCTGGTCTCTGACGCTTTTTAATCTTAAGAATATTTTTTAAAAGTATTTTTCGAATGAAAAAAGCAATTAAATGCCAATTAATTTTGAAAATTGCAATTTATAGTCAAATAAAATCGTAAAATTGATTATTTATGATATTTTCTCTGTATTAATTACATTTAATTACACAGTTTTTCTTTAAATGAATTGATCTTTAAATTTTGAATTTGAATTTAGTCGAATCTCAATACGAATATTAAACAACGAATGAGAAATCAATAAACAAAAATGAGATCAATTCCTCTAGAATTCGACATTCCATAATGTGGCAAATACTATAAAAAAAAGAAGGAAAAATCTGTCTCACCGTAGGATGACGTAGTCTCAAAAAGCCTCGAGATGACCATGACGTTTAAAGCCTACCATCAAAGGTTAGGTTATTGATTATATTTCATTAAAGAACTCATATTCGACTTCCTGTAAATAAAGTCGTCCTCAATAGGAGGCTTTTACACTCAAAGTGGTATTTTTTTTAGTGCAAATCGAACACTGAAATAAATATCAGAGCCCTACTAAAAAATCGTGAAAAAAATTAACTCTTAAATATCCAAAAAGGGTGTGGAGAGAAAGATTTCAAAGATTCTTGTGCCATTAACTATTGGTCAATGATTGAAGATGAGAAGGAATTAGTCCATCATTTTCAATTATTTTCACACAAACCTATAATGATAATTTATCCACGTATAACTTGTAGTCATTTTCTTTGAATATTTACAAAATGTCAATTCAACATATCCTATTAGTTCAAAACTCCTCCCAAACATGCAATAAAATTTTGTCACTTAACCTAGTCATAAAATAACTAGATAATATATGCAAGTACCTATCATTTGGAGTTGTCAAGAAACTTATGAGTTCAAGAAAGTCTTAGATTTTATTTTATTGGGATAAAATGAAAAGGAAAGAATATCATTAAAACGGGATCGACGAAGTACATACATACATAGGAGTATTAACACTTAGAAATGTAGAGTAAGATTATTATGATATTCACCACTTAAAATAACATTCGTGCTCATTTAACTTACTCTAAACTTCCATTATTTCCCAAGAAGACTCAATTCTTAATCGAGATATAGAGAACATGTTGTAGATTCAAAGGGAGGAAATGGACATGCAAGTTGAAATTCTTCCTAATTTTAATTAATTCCCTTCTTTTACGCTTCAATCTTCAAGTTCAAGATTTCTTAAATTGTGTGTGTTTTAATCCATAAATTTATACCATGGTTTATGTAGAGAGCCAAATTTAAAATTTAAAACTAATGAGTTCGTACATACAATTCATATGCACTTTATCTTTTGAAATTTAATAATTCATAAATCTTTCAATTCTGCTTGACTCGCTCTCATCAACTCGCGTCTGAATTTAGTAATTTTATCTAAAATAGTGTAGGAGTAAAGGGAGTGTGGCGTGTGACGGCACAATTATTGACTTGTCGTGTTTAAAATTATTTGTGGATAATTGTGTGGACCCATTAAACCCGGACCGTCGATGCGTCAAGCTGTGTGGGGTAGCTTCAAATCAACGGCTCAAATCAAATCATTAGCTAGATAAAAAGTCGGACAAGTTACCTAGATTGATGGATAAAAATAATTATATTTACTAATCAAACATATATATATATATTACTTAAGTTGTCTCAATTTATATGATTTATTTTACTTTTTAATTCGTCTAAAAAAAGAATGCTATATTTCTTTATTTGATAAATATTTAATGACATTATCAACATTTTACACATATTGAATCTCACTTATTTGACAAAAGAGTGTATAAAAGCATATTTTTCTATATAGAAATTCGTTTATTTTAAAGTTGATCATTTTGTACATTGAAAAATCTTCTTATATTTTAAATTTTTTGTATATGATTAAATTACATCATATAAATTGAGAGGAAGAATATATATTTATATTTTAATATATTTTTAAAAATATTTAATAACTATTAGTTTAATTAGCAACTATTTATATCAATTTATTTTTAGCGTAATTGTAAAGTATGTCATTTATTTGCCTTGTAGTTGCTGCGTTGTTCTTTCTTTGGCTGTAGGTTTTTTTAATTGTTTTTTTTTTTATTACGTGGTTGTGAGTTTGTTTTAGAGTCTTGTTCATTTATTTATTATTTAGTGGGATTATAATATTTCTAATTTCTTAATTATTAATTATATCTAATTTTGATTCTTGTAATACCTGACAACGCATTTTGATCCTTGTAATACATAACAATGCATTTTGATCCTTGTAATACTTGACAACGCATTTTGATCCTTTATGTGTTTGAAGTGATGTATTGTTAGTTCTTCTGATGTCGACTCTTCTCAATTTACAATACTTTCAGATGTTATATTATTTAAACTCGAAATCTATTCGAACTTTTTCACGTAAGTTAAAATTGATAAAAAGAGTATTACGTTTACCATAATTAAGCCAAATGACACTCGTGATAACATTTTATATATACTTAAATATTTTTTACATCATCAATACGTTTTTTGATTCATTTTTAAATATATAGTCAATAAGTTAATGCAACAAAGCAAAACTATACATACACACAAACCAAAAGCCGTGAGTCTCAAGTAATATAATTTCGTCTTATTTTGGATTTACAACTTCAAATGTAGGGTCGGTCCACACTCAATCACCCCCCATCCCCTTATACCCCCCACCCCCACTTCAAAAATTCACAAATTTCTATAAATTCCTCTCTTTTCCTCCCCATTTTATTCAATTCCCACAATTTTTTTCCCTCAAAATATCTATTTGTTTCTTATGGAGGAGGAATTTCAAGAATCCGAAGTCATTTTTCAAGAAAATATTGAAAACGGAGAAAATGATGGAGATTACTATGAATTTCAAAATCGCGATTTGATCAGTTCAAACTCTAGAAATTTGCATAGTGGAAAGAGGTTGAAGCGAATTTCCAATTCCGTCCCCATTAGTATCCCCGATAACTTATCGAGGAATAATTCATGGTTCAAGCACATGGAAAATAATGAATCGAGTTTTTTTGAAGACGGGGAATATGGTGACGATGGAGAAATGGTTCCGCCACACTTGATCACCGGCCGGAGAATTGCCGGAAAAATGATGTCATTTTCAATTTGTAGTGGTTATGGAAGGACACTTAAGGGAAGAGATTTGAGTCAAGTAAGGAATTCAATTCTTAGGATGACGGGTTTTCTTGAAACTTAACTTTAGAGTTCAATTTAGAGGGAAAAAAGATTTTTTTTTTTTTTTTTGAGTACCAATTATGGAAATCTCATTAATTTCCATTCATCATTGTAATGGAGAAAATACAAAAGAATTCAAACGAAATTTCACTAGTTAGATCATGTATATATATTAAGAAATATGTATAAAAATGTATAAATATTAAGTTTCGAATGAAACAATTCAAATGTTTAGTGACTGTTTAATGGTATATTTTAAAATTTGTAAAATTCAAATTTTGAGTTCATCTTCATATAACATGTTATTTGAGTTGAAGCCAAAGACTTATTGGAGCATAACGAGCCGATCGACTAAACATTCCATCGGAAATTTGAATTTGACTCTTTTATGTGGTGTTCATTCTTGTTTAGCTCTTAAAATCATTTCTCTTTCTCTCTCTATATATATATGGACTCAAAATTGATGTAAGAAATTGAATAGATTGCAAAACACTTGAATTCGAATTTTGATTATTCCATTAAAATACTTGCTAGATTCTAGAATTATGTCTTTATGCAAAGGGGAGGTAATGTATAAATCACAGATTCACGTGAATTTAATAATTTTATTCATATCTCATGTAAATAATAAGAAATTCATTATAAGATATCAATAAGTATTCGATTGCTAATTCACTTATTACTATATGTTATTTAAAATCGAATTTTTTTTTTATAAACATATATGTTAGTTGAAAGTCTAACTCGTAAATTTCAAATTTTAGACCATTATACGACAATGCCAATGGTGATGAGAATTACATGAACTGTCTCATATAAGGAAAAGCCAAACACAAACAGCTGGGTTTAAAGGGGTGACATGACTTATGTTTCTTTTGGGAAAATGTAATAATTGTGAAATGTACATAAAACTAATGTGTATGAAAAATACATATCGATATTATTTATTTAATAGGAGTAATAGTTTATTATGTTATTCAACATTATTTTGAATTGTTTGTTTTTATATAATCATCTGTTATTTGAAATTTGTTCAGATTTGTACGGCATAGTATTTTTCATAAAGGAAAAATAGTTCTTATTAAAGAGTTTCATCATTCTCAAGATTCGAAACAAACAAAAGAAAAAATGATCCTTATGAAAAGTATGCTTTTCATTTTTATAATTTGAAACTAAGACTTAAAATTTTTATCCGTCTCACCAAATGTTGTACAACTGAATTGTGTTGGAGTACCAAAAAAGATATATGATATCGAGTGTTTTCTCTTTAATGTAGAGGTAGAAGTAGTGTTGTGACATCTGATTCATATATGAATGTATAATTCTATACTTTTTATGAGTAACATAAATTTAAATGATAGTAATATGTTAAAATTGTATAAATTATACCTATAAAATCGTAATTTTAAAAATATAATGAATTTACTACTAAGAAATATTAAAGATTAGAACTCACATAACTTAAATTTAAATCCAACTATATTTTAATGAGCTTTACATAGTGCGAATTCAAATTAATCAAGATCTCGATACTCAGATACTAGAT
This sequence comes from Solanum appendiculatum, assembly GCA_018342035.1. NCBI lineage: Eukaryota > Viridiplantae > Streptophyta > Magnoliopsida > Solanales > Solanaceae > Solanum > Solanum appendiculatum. Next base: position 703,788 of record JAGDQO010001400.1, on the reverse strand, counting down.
GATAAACAAAAAAAGGTTACTTCTAATTTATGAGAAAACAAACGACACATTATTAAATGAAAGTCACCTCCAAATATGTATTATAAAATTTGTTAATTATTATTCTTTATCTTGAAGTTATTTTAGTATTAAGAAAATGAATTAATCTCTGCTGTATATTAGGAGGCCAACAGGTTTCATGGATATAAAGTCAAAAAGTTTATCCAAAGATTAAGCAAAAACTAATCATAGGTTAGGTGTATAGGGGAGAATATTTTTTTTCTTAATTAGTACATGTGAATTTCTGACAAAAAAATAATTAACAATGAATAAAATAAGGTTTAAATAATTAAATAGGATATTAATGATCTGAAGGTAATTTGTTGTTTAAGGTACCACGTCAACATGGTTAATTACTGAATATATATTCTGACAAAAAAAATAGAAGACAAATTAAGACACTATTATATTGAAATTATAAAATAACTAAAAAGTCAAAAACAGTATGATTTGGATCTCAAATTTAATGTCCGATATCGAGCCTCAAGTGAAAAATTAAAGAGAATTATTATTATTATTATTTATATTAGTTGAAAACAAGTTAAAATCAATTATATGCAAAATTAATGTTCATATTTTTTTTTAAAATGTGGTTCAACTATTCGAGCTCTTATATATATGTCGAGTAATTTAAGTTAATATTACGTTAAAAAAATATTAATAGAATTTTTCTTGTATATTTATACTAATGAAAAGTAGTTCAGTGCATAAAATATTTTTGTATTTATTGAGTATGTTGAAAGAATCACATCCTATGATGTGTACTTTAGATAGTCTATTCTAGATTTAATACAAATATTAATGATTGTTTTTACGACTTGAACGTGTGATTTAATTTTATATTTATATTAATATAAAAAATATTTTCATAATTATAATTTATAAGAAACTAACACTTGGAATTATTCTATTTTTATTCTTTTATTAGATGTGCTAGGTGTCAAACTTAAAAGTGAAAAGACTTACGTATTTGTTGCTTTCTTTGATTTGCAACTTAATTTCATGTTTGGACGTTATATAGATTTCAAACTTTCAAAATAAATCATTATTTAATTATTGATATTGACTCATTTGTACATAATCCATTTCTTGCTATTATCCAATTATTGTATAAGCTTGTGCATGGATAAGTTTTCTTTATTAGGTTTCGGATTTGAGTTTTGCTTTTTTTTTTTAAAAATGAATTATATGTGACATGAATTTGAAATGGTCAAATTCAAATAAATGAGTTTCGAACCGTAGATGAAATCTTAGCTAGAAATTATGTTGACTTCATCACACACACACACACACACATATATATATATATATATATATATTTGTTTCTAAAAATTATATATATTAGGGTGGAATAAACATATACATATAAATAATACTCCTATATATAATATAATCAAAATATAATATTTTACCTAACAAGAATAAGACAATTATTGTTATTTTATGGGTTGCCATTTTTATAAGAAGAGTGTTTATTACTCGGAGCATTTTATGCCACGAAACATCCAAAATGGAGAAAAGAAAAATAGAGAAAATTTATTATTTTTAAAGGTTGAAAGCTTGATAAAGCTCTCTTCTTTATTTAACTTTCTTCTATTAATTTTGGCAAAATATATAGGAAGTGTTGGGAAACTTCCAAGTTTAGTGGGCTTCCTTAAAATTTTTTGAATTTATTTTGTCTTCACGTATGATCATAAGATATGTAGTATTTAAGTCGAATGTCTTTCGGAAATAATTTTTTATTTTTACTAGGTAAGAAAAGGTTAGCATACTCTCTATTAGCTTTTTCTAGACCTCACTTGTGAGATTATTACATTAGGTATATTGTTGTTGCTTTTTGGAACCCCCAGGAAACTGTATTTGCTCTAGACAAGCTCGGTACGCATGACGAGTTCAACTGAGAATGCATTGACAAGAAAAAATGATCTCTAACCTTCCTAATAAATACCATTTGTTGCACTAACTCAGTTACGAGTTTAATTCAAATATGGAGATTATTGGAGATGGAAAATAACTTATACGAGCGATCTTTTAAATTAAAATGACTTTCTAACACCTCCTTTTATTGAAGACAACGTCTAGAATCAAATAAAGCATAAATCATTTGAACAAATTGTTGGTATTTGCACATGAATATAAATTTTATATATTGTCAGTGTAAATAATATTTATATTTATAAGATCATTCAAATAATATTTTTAAAAAATAAAAAATAATTTTAAAAGAAATGATATTTACAAAACCCGTTGTAATTAAAATCTGTGATTTTTTAATTTTAAAATAAAATATATTACTTGTTACAATAGGTGAAAATAATCTACATCGATAATATAGGTAGCAGAACATCTAATCAAAAATTAATTAACTAACTGAAAACTACATATTACAATATAGACCTGGTGATCAGTTTTAATACGTTTCAATATATTCACGAGATATACAAACTTTAAGATTTATTTTACCATATATGGTATAAAAACAATAGATATAACTAGGGATGTTTGTGAATCTTTTCAAATTTAGAAGATGAAAGAAGAAAAATCCTGTTTGATTTCAAACTAATTAGATCATTAGAGAGTGTAAAAGGGGGAAAAGATACTTTATTGAGACACTATCAATTGAATTCAAGAATGTTGTTAGTTTCATACTCTTCGAGATGCAATTTTGCTTTTCTTATTCAAGAATATTTTTTTCCATCCGATGTTCGATATCCACATTAAATCAGTCCGACTAATTTAGATTCGCGCTGGGTAGGACTTCATTCGGAGAATTGCATTTTCCCACCAATTTGTTTTCATATCCAGGACTTGAACCCAAAACTTCTGGTAGAGAGAGGAGCAGTGACACATTGCACCACATTCTTTGTTGGTTATTCAAGAAAACTTCTACAATCAAATCAATCATCATTACTTGACCAAGTAGTTAACCTGAACCTGAGTCTTTCGAAACAATCTCTTTATCTCCGTGAACAAGTAAGGTTTGCAATCTGCATACACTACATTTTTCAGACCTAACTTATGAAAGTACACTAGATATGTTGTTATTGTTGTTGACTTGAATTAGTAATTAACCTGAGTCTAGGTCTTTTAAAAAATAATCTCTCTATCTCCAAGTAATTAACTTGACTTGATCTGTGTGTATTTTTTTTTCTTTCAAATTTTACTTATGAAATTACATCAGATATGTTATTATTGTTGTTGACGACTTGAACAAGAAGTTAGTAGGCCTAACACTTCTCTAAAAGGGACAAATGAAGCAATTTTCAGGTATAAATTAGTTCCTTCGACCTTTCAAAAACTTGAAGCTAAGGTTTTTATCCACTTATTTTATTTTAAGAATTAAGAATTCAAAACGTCTCAATAATATGATTAGCCTAAAATTTGAACTAATAATATCTAGCTATACATCACAATCTTGATGTCACAATCATGAGCAGATTTAATCACTATAAAAAATTAATCATTGAAATTAAGTGTGAACTTTGTTGTTAATATGTCGCTAAATATATAGCTAGTAACTAATATAATATTTTGATAATTAATTTATTGATGATTCATCACTAAATAAAATTAATGATGAATTTATTTTTTTAGCTATAATATTTGTCCTTTGTCCGTGCCAGTAATATACTGTACTATATTTGTTTAGTTATCCAAACTCAAGTGTATAAACTTTTATCTGAGAAGTTAAAAAAGATGTATATCTAAACGTAAAATTTTTAAAAGTACAATGAATTTGGTGATAAAAACTTTAAAAGTCAAATTCATCAAGCTAAAATCCAGAATCGCTAAAATATATGCCAAGAAAAGGAGAATAATTTAATTTCTTAATCAAAATAGAAAGTGTTTTATTAATTGACATGAGAACCAAAACAAAGGAGAAGAGAATTACATATTAATAGTAGTTAACAAGTCAGGGGAGCTACGTGGTTGTTAGGGTGTCCAATTGGAGACTCTTCGTCGGATAAAAAATATCGTATATACAAGTAAAATAACACATAAAGTGATTAAATAACATATTTTGGACACAATAGATTGTTGTAGCCCAACGATTTCAGATGCCTCAAATAAGCTAGTGCTCGTGTGTTTGAATCTCACTAGCTATGTAGGCATCATTCAGGATCCCAAATGTAATTTGATATATTTCCTCATGGATCCCCCACCATGGCTAGATTTATAACAGATTTATGTTTTTCGAAAAATACTTTTGGGATTACAAAATATACTAGTGACAAAATATGTACTCTTTTTGTTCAAAAATAAATATGGGTAGGGCCTGAATAAGCCTGCTGATTTGTGGGGCTTGAGAAATATGGGTAGGGCCGGCCCGTGGGCCAAATAAAAATTAATTAAAAATAAAAATAAAATAGAGTATTAAAAAATACAAGAGTCCAAACTCAAAATCTATTTAAAGTTTTCAATATTAAAATTTAAATACAAATTATGTTTATAAAATATGTACTACATAAAATAAAAATTCCCTAAAATTTCTAGGGAATCCACTACGTAGGCTGTAGCCTATGGAATATTGTCATATTTATTGTGTTTTATTATGATCATTGGAAACAATTATGTTAATATTTTTATTTAGCTATTTATACTTTTACTTGAAATCGAACTTAATAAATATTATAAAGATAATTTTATTTGTGGATTATATTAACAAGTAGGCACACTAACCCTATGTAATATTGTCTTGTCAATATTTATGATAATATTTTTAAATTATAATTTGATTTAAAAATATATTTTTTTAAAAAGTGGCACAACCCGTAGCCCACGTACTTGTGGGTTGGGCTCACCATTTTCTGGCCCACAAAAAAATGGGCCAGCCCGGCCTGGCCTGTCAAATCTCAAAGCATGTATGGGTTAGCTCGAATAGGGTGGGCCAGCCCATATTGACAGCTATAATCATGAATACCTTTCTGTTATATGAATGTGAATCTGTATTTATTGATGATTTTATATTCAATTTTTGTGAAATACAATGTAGTTATGGGGATAGGGTCATGTATACCTGATCAATTTTGTATTTCACGGATTATATCAAAGTTCCAGTTGGGAATTCCTTCTCCAAAGTAGTTTGTCAACGAAATTCCATATTCGTTTTCAAAATATTCTTCCCAAACAGAAAAACGCAATTTAATCGAATTCACTTCAACAGAGATTGAGTATTATCAATGGAAATTTAAAATTCGATATTGAAAATTTAATGAACAAAGGGGATGAATTTTAAGTGATATGTTCCTTTTTTAAAATATTCTCTCCCCTAAATTTCTCCTTTCAGTTATTAAATAATTGTATTCTTTCAATTAAAAAATAAAAAAACATAAATCAGTTACATAACAAACTAAAATATTGACATTTTTAATAAATATTGAAAATGTGGCTAAGAAATCCTATTAAATGCTAAAATATTGACATTTTTAAAAATTTCCCAAAGTTTTAATCTCCCCACCAAAATTTGGACTAATTAATTAAGCCACATTCTAAAACTAGAAAACCTCTATATATGTTCCTAGCTACTCTTAGCACGGTTTTCTTGAATTATACCTCTATTCATGGTGCATTTTTACTTGTCTATCATACTAAAAATGGATATTTATTTTTATTTGTCTAATTTTAAAAATCAAGAGATAATTTATCATTTCATATTTGTTTCACCTTTATTATTAAGTATTCCCTCCCTTCCAAAATAAATGGTGTTTTAACTTCTTCTTCTTTTTTTTCAAAATAAGAGGTGTTTCACATTGACATTAATAATGTTCTTTCAATTTTATCCTTACTTAAATAAAAAGAACTTTACATAACTAAAAGATATTAAAGAGCTATATCTTATAAATTTTACTTTATAGGAATGAGTAGTTTCTTAGGAGGGGGTGCCCCAAGCTAAAAACACCCCTTAATATTTTAAAATAAAAAGAGTATTAGTTATTTCCAATTCATTTTTCAATGGTTGAGAATATGACTCATAATAACTAGGGATACAGTGATATAGTAATATTACCATTTTATTTATTATTTCTACAGATGTGTGTCAAGTCAAATATAAATACGTAAAAATGGATAGAGAGAGTAGCTTGATGTTCTCGGTGGCAGCAGCAATGTCGAACTCCTCGGGATCCGTGATCGTACTCAATTTGGACCCCATAATTATCCTAGCGCCCAGTATGACATTGGGGTCGGAGCTTTCGCCTCTATCAGCCATTTCTCTAATCCACAACCTATAATTGATCAACAATAATAATAACATATTCAGTGTAGCTACATAATTACTAGAGTCTAGGGAAAACAGAATATACACAGACGACCTTATCACTATCTTGACATATAAACTTATCCACATATAGGGCTAGTGAATGTAATTGATTTATATTACTTTTGAATTCACAATTTAAATGGTCATTGAAGTATAGTTTAATTAATCACCACCAATATACTTTGAACTATTCGAAATACGTCAAAACTAAGTAACAAATTAAACATCAACGAAATAATTCAAGAAAAAATGTAATTAGACTAAAACAAAAGATAAGAATGGACCTCACAAAGCGCTTTAATCACAGACCTCGACCAAAAATTCAGTCAAATTCTATGATGAAGATGAGATAGATGAAGCTATGGAGTTAGAAAGAATAAGATGAACGTATGAAGAAAATATAATATATTCATTGTCCTCTCTTGTGTTATATAAGGAAAAGTAAGGATAGAATAGTTAGATTCTAATTTTTATTGTACCATAATAACACAATAAAGGACAAAAAAAATATTCTTTGTTTTCTTGTATGCTTATCTTATTCTTTAAAACTCGAGTTAATTCCCTAAATGGTCACTCAGCAAAATGAGGAAATGAAGAAAACATAATATATTTTTGTCCTTTCTTGTGTTAAGCTCCAATAAAAATGGAATCATATCCTATCTCCTTTTCTTTTCTTCTGCCTATCACTATCTCTCCAGAATAATGCAAATAAAAGTGAATATCATATAGTATAACTTTCGGTCCCAATTTATGTTGCACATCTTTTTCTATTAATTCATCTCAGAAAAAATGTTATTTTCTATAATTAGAAATAAAAATTAATTTTAAATTTTTTTGTTTAGCCTTAACGATATGTATATATAGGTGTATAAAAGTGTATATCATCAGATATAAAAGATGTTTATATATACACTCTTATACAAAAAATGGTTTTATATTTTTCCTTGCACTTCTTCTCAAATCCACTTCAAATTACTTTAAACTTAAATTTTGGACACCCAATCCAAATAACTAACAAATTCAAAAATCCCAATTTACTAAAGGGAAAAAGGATAAATATATCCTTGAACTATCACAAATTGTATGTCAGTATCCTCCGTTATACTTTAAAATTATATATATCTTTATCGTCAAACTTTTGAGTTGTGTGTATCCTTAAAACTAACGGACGGCTTCATCTAAATAATTCATCTGATTTTATTTTAAAAAAATTTCTAAAATTAAAAAACCCACCCATCTTCCATAATTTATCACTCATGACCCGAATTAAAATACCATGACATTTAAAATAAAAATAAAAACAGTCAACCAACCCCTTTCATGATTTCCATTAAAACATAATTCAAAACCTAAGTCAAATGAAAGGAAAAAAATGTTCCTCAATTGATCTTCATTTGTAGCTATTCTCCAAATTTCACTAAAACAAAAACACAATAGCATGTGCTTTCATTGAAAAATAAGAAATTCATTTATAATGTTTTGTTCAAATCGATTTTTCTTAGACTATACTTTCTTCCTTTTAATTATATATAGATATTTTAAATTTATGTTAGACGTGATCTCCACACCTAATTTCTTTCATCCCAATTTATTAATTGTAAAACGAATAATATTTAATTAAATGGATACATAAATTATTGAGCAACTTACAAAAATGACTATAGTTTTAGGGTTATTGGATTAGAATAGCTATAAGTATTATATTTACTCAAAATAGCTATATTTTCTGTCTAAATCTAGCTGTAATTAAAGTATTTATAGGTTTTAAAAAAAAAAAAAAATGATACAGTTTTAAATATAATGCGCTAAATAAGGGGTTTTTTGTTATTATAATTGACTTTCCTTTAATTATGTCCTTTAAACTCTCAACTTCTTATTATTAAATTAACAAGAAATAATGACCTATTCACAGCATATACACTTGAATTCTTATCCGTTTAACAAAAAAATGGGGATACAACATACTCAAAATCTGTTTTAAAACAAAAAATTTGATTTCTTGCATACAGTAAACGCATTGTGTGTACATTTATCATATTAATACAACTATTGAATACACACATGAATAGTATAGGTATACGAATGATATGTATACATAAGAATACAACAATTTATTGGCATACATTGGATACAACAGACTCAATATATCCACATTTTAAACTTATGATAATGTGACAATGACACCTAATACAATTGAAGTATCCAAGTGTATAAGTATTGTACTATATAAAAATCTGAAAAGTATTAAAATCAACAATTTCTTCCTCCTATTCAAATAATATAATATTCATATGAATGCAATAATTGACTAACATACTTTGAATACAATGAACTCATATATTTGTTTGAACAATATAAGTATTAATGTATCATGTACAACCCATATAATCATGGAAAGAGGAACTTTAAAGGTGGGAACTAGGGAATAGTAAAGCGTAAAAAGGGGCTGAAAAAACTTGATTAGATGTGAAAAATTGTATTTGCTATTTAATAATTAAATATATCCATAAAAAAATAAAGAAAGTATACTATAGCTGTATGCCTTTAATATGTATTGTAGTTTGCTAATTTCCGTAGTTTTTCCTAAATTATTTACCATATAATCATGTTGACTCTATTTACGATACTGATTAAGTACAATTGCACTTAAACAAACTAGATTATTCAAAGATTTGGATGTTAAACACATTGGGGTAGACATTAGTAACTTTCCTACTTAAATTTAATTCCTCGGGATATCTGTCATCTTTCAGTAACAACAAGTATTAGGTAACACTATCCATCAAGGTTATGACAGACAGAGAATAAATCACCTAGCATTTTTTTTGTCTCTGCTGAAATTCGAACCTGGAACCTCATGATTCTCTACTCACTTCATGTAACTAGTAAGTATTTTTTCATCCTTAATCAAATGTTTCAATTCTCGAACCTTAGGTATGCAATCGTTTTAGTTAGTGAATTTGTTATCCCCAATGTGAATTGTAGAACTTTTCAATGCTATTTTAAATTTAATCAGAACCTAAAACGAATATCAAATGCTAAATATGGTTCCCACTAATGGTTGCAGCTATTCATTACTTAATTTGGCTTTACATCCATAAATTATATCTACCTTGAGATGTCTTAGGATTATACAACCCTCCACCCCTACCCTCCTTTTAATTCAATTATCATCAAAATATTTTGATATATTATAACCAGATTTTAATTTATTTTTTTTTGCAAAAAAAAAACAAATTCATTGTAATTTTTTTTATGTTTCTTGAAAATGGTTACATTTTAAAATAATGCATACATTTTTTTGGAGTAAGCTACGTATATAACTTGATTACGTATACATTTTCTTCTTTTCTCAAATAGTAATTAATTTGGTAATATCATACTAAATAATAATCAATCTAATATATGTTTAGAAATATATTATTATACATTTAAATAAAATTGAACAAACCGACAAGAATTGATTTAAATTAATTTAATTTAATTTTAACAGTTAAATAATTAAATTAATTTCGCCTCTAAAATCGATCCAAATCAAATCATCGACATAAAACGAAAACATAAGAAGTAAAAGAAACGTAAATATGGTCCCACTATAATATTTGACAACTGTTGATTTACATTATTTGGTTGTACTTATCATAAAATATTTCCCACTCATAGCTGTCCAAAAAAAATAATAATAATAATAAAAAGTTTGCTTATATGATATATATGTGAAGTTTCAAACATATCTTTTCAGCAAAAATGGAAATTTCTGGAGCAGGTGGTTTGTTCTCAACTTATTCAATATGCAGTAATGCTGCTGGAATTGCTGGTAACTCTTCTTATATTTTCTTCTATCTTTCTTTCTAGTCTATTGAGCTCGTTTCTGGTTCGATTAATTTGAATTCATGACTTATAAAGTCCATCGAATTGGAAGCGAATAGAATTTACAGCATGTGAACCTCTGGTCTCTTTGTATTTTATGTATATATTTTCTAAATTTGATATAATATTATCTAGCTATGCAGTCATGCCGTAAGAAGTCATGCCGTAAGAAAGTTAAATGGTGCACTTGGTTGAAGATTGAGTTCTTTACCTAGAGGACTTAAGGGTCAATTTCCACTTAATACTTGTCTAATCCTGAATTCGCCTCTAGCTCCCCTACAAAAAGTTTCTCTCTATCTGTTAGGATCAAGCGTTTACCATCATGTCAAAAGTTATAGCCGGTAGTAAAGACACAACTTTATTTCTTAACTAAGTCCACCATGCAAGGTGTCATGTTTGATTATGACTCCGACCCAGGTCACCCCAGCCCCCTCATGAGCCTTGACATAGACAGGATGTTGGCGTTACTCAACACTCCCTTAATAGGACTAATAGACCCGAATCCACTGGTTAAGGGGGGAAAAATGATTCACCTCTGCCTCCCTACAAGAAATTTCTCCCTTTATAGAACTACTAGACCGACCAGAGCCTTCTGATTAAGGGTGAAGAATTTCATCTATCTCACCACACTCCTTGATGGTTCCGAATCTAGTGGTGTTCATTTGATAAAAATTCTCTCTTTGCTTATAATTTCCAATATTTTTTTACAATTTGTTTTTGAATCATGCTAGTGACATAATATTTGATTTTGGCATATTGCAGGAAACCTATGTGCATTTGTTTTATTTGTATCACCAATGTAAGTATCCTAAATTTTACAAAAAAAATCGTATATTAATACGTCGATAACATACGTATACGTGTGTGTCTGTGTGTACGTGCGCGTTTAAATTGACGTTTTCGATCCCCTTTTTCAGACCAACATTCAGAAGGATCATCAGAAGCAAGTCAACAGAACAATTTTCTGGGCTGCCTTATATATATGCCTTGTTGAATTGCTTAATATGTCTATGGTATGGAACACCAATTATATCTCCTGGTATTATATTGGTTTTTACGGTTAATTCCGTCGGAGCGGTTTTTCAGTTGGCTTATATACTCATATTCATCGTATATGCAGAGGGAATGAAAAAGGTCAGGTCATTTATCTCGTGTGATCATCTCATCTAAATACTTAATCTGGTAGAGAGAGCATACTTGTATGTATTCAATTACGTCTTCACACGCCCCAAACGTGCAAGATTGATTTATTCTTTTTACTAGTAAAGTATGTGTAGTAGTGAGACTCGAACCTAGGATACTGCTTGTTCTAGCAAAGATGGATCTCGTGTATTGATATATTCCATCAAGAGAAATGAGAGAGACTAGTAAATAGTCTGACTACATGGGGCGCATCTTGTTTTCAAAGATGAGTTACAGATGAGTCAATTTGATCACCCCACATACAGACGTTTTTGTTAATGCCTTGATTAATACCGTACTGAGCTGTGTGATTATTTCATCTGAAAGCTTAAGATGTTTTAGAGAACGGAACTTTATTTACTTAATTATGTCTTCAACGTCCTTTAATAAGAAATGATGCTTATACCATTACATGTTCAATGCAGTTGAAGATGTTGGGGCTGTTGTTTGGTGTTTTTGCTGCATTTGCTGCTGTGATTTCCATCAGCATCTGTCTATTTCAACCTCCAAATCGACAAACTTTCGTCGGATATTTGTCTGTCGTATCTCTCATCTCCATGTTTGCTTCTCCGTTGTTCATTATTGTAAGTCGATCAACGAGAACAACGTACACCTGATTAAAATATTTTTCATCGATATCGCTAGCTCGATGAGACTAACAGAGTACTTTTTCACTTTTTCACTTTTGCAGAATTTGGTGATTAGAACAAGAAGTGTTGAGTACATGCCATTCTATCTATCCCTTGCAACTTTTCTAATGAGCCTTTCTTTCTTTGCTTATGGAATGTTTAAGCAAGATCCTTTTATCTCTGTAAGGAACTGGATTTCCTATGTTGTTTCCCTTTTTAGTATTTGGGAAGTACCCGGAAAATATGGAAGGAGGGAATCTTAGAGTAACAGTAAAGTTGTTTTCGTGTGATCTATATGTCATGAGTTGCTTATAGGTAGACAACTTACATTACACCCTTAGGGTGCAGCGCTTTCACGGACCCTGCATGACGCAAGATGTTTCATGCATTAGGCCGCCTTTTTTATTTTCCTTAGAGAATATGAATTCGTTTTTTTTAAAATGCCCGCCTCAGTGTCGGATCCTAGATTTGCACTTTATGAGTTCAAGTCTAGGACAACACCTTGAGTGCTAATACCTGGCTTTGAAAATTTAATATATGTTCATATTTTTTGGATTTCTTTGCCGAGTTTGGGTCAAGGCTACTGGGTTCGGTCAAATCCATATATAATACTCTACATCCGCCCCGGTTTTTTGTGTATAGAATTTAACATTTTGATCTCTATGAATCAGGTTCCAAATGGGATAGGAGGAGTTCTTGGGATCATACAACTAGTCTTATACTGGAGATACAACAGACCTAATGAGGAGCCAACAAGACCTCTCCTCGAGTCCAATGCATGAAAAAATTATGGCCGAGCGGAAAATACTTACTCGCATCCAGTGTTTACACCAAACTAAATAATTTATATACAAGACGTATGTCTTACACCATAGATTTGGTATAAACACTAGGTTTGGCTCATCTTTTTCCCATCGAAAAGTCATCCAAAAATTATTTTTTTCTGTTGTCATTCTTTTGGTTGGTATAATGACCCATTTGTGATTTGTTATGTGCTTGGTATCATGTTGGTCATTTTCACCCCATCAACAATATTCAAAGAGAATTTTACTGCAGAGAAATAACAGGGAGTCTGGGAAAGTAACGCAGAACACGCGAATTGTAGAGGCATGAATTCAAACCAAACAATTTTCCGCGATTAGAAAGTGCAAACACCAATACCCGAGGTACTCAAACCAGCAGCTTATCAAATGAGAAACTAAACTAGTGCCTACCAACTTTCCAGTATGAGTTGTGTTTCTTGCATTCCCACATTGAATCAAGAACTATACTGTGTAACGATTCTTGGCATTTCTGTCGAGGATCCTTGCATCGTCCTGCAAAAGAAGATTCCTTATGAGTCTTGTTAATTGAAAAGAAACTGAATTCAGGGCGTACGATAACCAAGAATTCATACATGAAATATGAAGCCAACCGAATCGCTGTAATCTAGAAACTGCTTCCATTGTTTACCAATGCTAACCTGTAAAGAGAAGTTTCAGGAAGATGGCAAGTATAGTTGCAAAGATATCAGAACAAAAAGCTAACAATAAGCACCAACATAAAAATAACGAGCCGGTAAACAGCTGAAAGGATTCAATATTATCAATGAAGCACAAAAGAAAAGGGAATTTTTATCAAGCACAAAACAAATGACGAGACAAAACGATATCACACTTTGCAAGGATATCTAAATGTTTCAACCATATGAAACACAAAATAATAATAATTAACCCTTGAGACCGCCAAGGGGATCCCTCCGCCCTTAACCATGGTTCTCGGGTTTGAGCCCTAATGGAGAAATTTCTGGTAAGGAACACTTCCTATTTTTAATGGGCCGTACAAGGCATGAATCTGGATTAGCCGGGGCGTGGGGTGGGGGGTATTGGATACCGGTTGACTACACCAAAAAAATTAGCCTTGGGATAAAGGAATTTTAAAAGACTTCTCAAATCGTCTACGAATCTTGGAATGATACCAGAATCTCCCAACATTAAATACTTAGTAATGGCATATCAAGCAGGAATGTACCAAGCTATTTGACAATAAATTCCAATATCCTCTTATCTACAATGTAAATAAAAGTAGTGAAACCATGCTATATATCTGATGACTTCCCCTCTTAACTTCCAATATCCTCAATGGTACAATGTATATCATAGCATATCTTGAATAAACATCAGCACTACAGTATGTACATTACAACTAAAAATGTCTATCCGCTTGATTCACGAAAATGACAAACATGGCCGTTGACACCAAAAATAAAAAGCAAATTACCTGAGCTATTTCATTCGCAGCATTCTTGGTCCACAAAGCTATTTTTTCTCCCTTAGCCCGGACACTAACTACCGCTCCACAAATTTCATCTCCATGATCGAATTGATGTCCAATCATTGCCAGCAGCTACAATAATCCCATATTAGAAAACAAGAATTGAAATTATATCAAAGGGGAAAATAACATAACTAGAGTGACCTATCATTAAGAGCTGGATGGAAATATCTTCGGCATACCGTATATAGCCAGCTGGTATCAGATTTACCCTTTGGAAAACTCATTTTCCACGTCCCTCCATAGGCACATACAGGATCTTCCCACTTTGGCTCAATTTTATGCTTAAAACAATGAAAGTCTGCTCCCATAACTAACTTGCTTGGGGAGTGGATATTATTGTAAGCACTGTTTGCAGAATAAACGACATGGTTCAAGATTTCATCAACAGCCACAAGGATAATAGCATTTAAAAGACCTAATCCATGATGTGGAATATCAAACAGGCATGTCATAGTCCAAGTTGTACGTAAATGCCTTGAGTAATTCGACCAATAAAGAACTCACCAAACACGGTGCATGCATCCATGGCAGACATCAAATTCACACCACTACCACCTACGTTACTCAAATCATAGGACTTAATAAAAAGGTCTATGCATGAGATTGAAAATACTGGCCTGCAGCTATGTTTAGTCTCATCAATCTACAGGGGAGATGAGCATAGTTTAGCCTAATTAAGAAATAGAAACACATCTGTCTTTATTTTTAAAAGTGAATAGTCAACTCGGTATATTAAGACAAATGCACATAGAGATATCACTGCTATGAAGTACAGGACCTGCTCTTATATGTAAATTAAAGAAAAGGAGGTAGTTGTACTTGAAATAGTAACTATATTATCTTGCTTAGGAGAGAAAACTAAGACCAACACATTATCAACTACCTTATTAGCTCAAAATATCCTTAGTTGTAAATATGAGCATTTGACAAACATGAAAGAGGTTCTTAAATTTAAAGCATATACACTATCCGACGATATAACCCAATTAAAGTCATTCCTACACAAGATTGTGCAAGGAAGAGAAATATGACTTTTTACAAGGTTAACTTTTTCTTTCCTAGAACTTCACCGGTCATTCTTTATCACATCCTCCAAAATGTCTCAACTTACATTCATTTTGCTCTTCCTCTCCTTTAAACCGAGATTAATTTATCTATCCTTGTCCTCCCACCACCAAAGAGCATACATCTATTCATTGAATCCGATCCATGACCCAAAATTTAAATTGGCAAGTAATCCAGAGATCAAAATTCCAATATTTTTAGATAGTCGCTAACCGGAAAAGGACAAAGCAATGTGCAATTACTAATACAGCTTGCATAAACTAAAGCTCAAACCAATTCAGGCATTCTATAGTAAGACTGCACATCGTGCATTAACTAAACACCTTAGCAAGTTAACTAAAAACTGCAAAAATGTACAAGAAGAAAATCCAACAATTATGAGAGAAAAATCAATCAAGATACCTTTTTTACCTCAATATCACCTATATAAAGGCAGATAATCAGAACACATTCAAAACCCTAAATCAAAAAAGTCCTAAAACACCAAAAAAATTCTTGAGACTATAAATAGAACCCCATAATTCACAAACTAAAGAACACAACCAACAACAAAAACAAGCTAAAATCAATGAAATCTCAACTTAACTCATTCTCTGCTGGCTCAAAAGCTAACCCATTTCTCAATTTCTTCACCTCCTTAGTAACAGTCTTAACCTTTCTATTTTTACAATTTGAGCTCACAAAAATCATACTAAGGAATCTCAGTAGCTCAATTAATCGACTATCTAAACTTTCACTTTCACCTTATTAGCGAGGATTCGATTCCCCACCTCACAATCTATTCCCTTGTCTCCCCTTACACTACACTATCACCAATTAAAAAAAAAACCCTTACCCCCAAAAATCTTCAACAGTGGAGAAAGTGTAGATATTTCGAAGTGAGCTTCCCCAAGCAGTTTGTCGAGATTTAGCACTATGGCTATCAAACCAAAAAGTCCATGAATGCTCCAATGGATGCTTCACTGTGATTTCTTTCCCCAAATACGACGCCGTATCACCTGATTCTTCAACAATTTCACCTTCTTCAAGTTCATCGTCTACTTCTCCTCCTCCTTCACCGGCGGCCTTCAACTTCTCAGCTGCATCAAACGACGTCGTTTTCTCCATTTCAGCTGCTGCCATTTTTTCTACTCTGTGGAGTACTTCTTGACTTTACTAGAAAAAAGGTATTTATAAGGACTGTTTGAACCATAGTGTAATTCTTAAATTGTGGAAGTACTAATCTAGTCGTTCGTATTTTGAGAATCAAATAATCAATACCTGTATTTAAATATTTTGAATTTTTAATCTAGTTCAAAATATGTAAATTTTATTTTTCAAAAATTAATAATTAAGAAGTTTGACTAACGATATACCAACAATGTCATATGAATTTGGACGAAGAGAATAGTTACATGAGTTTGTTTGTATGTCATAACGTAATTAGAGTTTAATTTTTAGTGTCATGTTTGATTGTGTAGGGCTAATCATATAGTTTGAATTAACTTTTTTATTTTTAAGTAAAAATTGTTTTATAAAAAAATTAAATAATATTTTTTTCAAATGAATATTTAAATGAGAGTTCATGTGTTACAAATATTTTATTTTATTCACGGTAGTAGTGTTCGGGTCAGTTTTTGCACCTCTAGACTAATTCTAAATGATTTTTGCCACCTTTCACTAGTAACAAGTATTAGGTATTCTGTCCACCAAGACTAGGACAGATGAGAAGAATCACCTAGTATTTTTTTTATTGATAGCGCTGAGATTTAAACCTGAGACCCATGATTGTCGATCACTTCATTGATCACTAGACGCAAATGAGGAAAGAAATGTTAGCCCGACTGAAAGAGAAGAGTGAGAGATAAAAATACTATATTTATCGATTGTTCAACTCAAACCAAGAGAATAATGTAAAACATTTCAATATTACAAAACTTTAGGATAGTAAATAACCAAAAAAAACTTTTATCAAACTTAAGTTGCTCCTGTTTGAAGTGCAACCAAAGAAGCATAAACCCCTTGAGTATTATTCATAAGAACATCATGTGTTCCTTTCTCAGCAACAACACCATTCTTAACTACTGCAATAACATCTGCATTTTTAATCGTGGTCAGTCTATGCGCGACTACCACGGTTGTCCTGTTCACCATCACGCGATCCAATGCTTCTTGCACGATACGTTCAGACTCTGTATCAAGCGCGCTAGTCGCCTCATCGAGCAAAAGTATCTTTGGATCCTTTAGTATGGCCCTCGCGATCGCGATCCTTTGCTTTTGTCCACCAGATAATTGAACCCCTCTTTCACCAACTGTTGTTTTGTAACCATTAGGCAATGAAGATATGAAGTTATGTGCATTTGATGCCTTTGCTACTGAAATAATCTCTTCCTCTGTTGCTTCTCCTTGTCTACCATAAGCAATATTAGAACTAATTGTTTCATTGAACAGTATAGGCTCTTGACCTAACAATCCCATTTGTTGTCTCAACCATCTTAAATTCAACTTCCTGAGTTCGACTCCATCGAGATATATGTAACCTTGATCAGGATCATAAAATCGTTCGATAAGGCTTATCACCGTTGACTTCCCTGAACCACTTTCTCCGACGAGGGCAACTGTCTGCAAGAAATTATAAAATCCTTGTCGAGTTTATGTTCTATGCACTAGAGGCGTAATAAATCTCTATGATAAGCATTAATTGGTAAGTGAGTCCAGTGGCGAAACTAGAAATTTTATCAAGGGTGTTCAAGATTTAATATGAATGTATAGAAAATAATTTTTGACTTATATATATAGTAGAATTTTCTCTATACAAAGTATGTTCAACTGATCACCTTTCGGTCTATGTAGCTCCAGCACCATCGGGTTAACATTGGTAATGAAGGATGGGAATTCAACTACTAGTAAGAGTGAAAATTCACTGACACAATGCAAAATCAATGTGTATGTATGTCGAGGTGTGTGCAGGCAGGTTTGTGGGAGATAGCAGGTACCCAACGGAATTAGTCGAGTTGCGTGCAAGCGGGCTCAGACACTACGATTATAAAAAAGAAAAGAATTGAAATAGGATAAATACCTTTCCTGCAGGAATGTTCAAGCTCAAGTTTCTGAAGATTTGCATGTCTGGTCTTGTGGGGTACTTAAAGCTAATATGCTGGAGTTCGATATTCCCTTCGATAACATCTATGGTGATTCCCTCGCTGCTACTTGAATCAATTCTTGGTTTGCTATCGAGTATCTCGAATATTGATGCAGCAGCTCCTTTACTTTTACTCAGATCAGAGGGAAGGTTGCTAAGAGCAGAAATCCCAATCGATGCCATCGTTAAAGCAAAAAAGACCTGCAAAATATTAAGTTGTTTAAATAACTTATGAGTTCATCTTCTATACACGAGCAATATGAAAGAATAATCGTCCATAAATAGTGAGATATATTAGTTACCTGGAAAATAAGACATGTAAAAATTACTTATACGACTGGTGCATCTAAGTTAAAGCCAAAAAGTTATAGATATGTACCTTGAAAACTTCAGAAAACTTTGCTTTGTCATGCTTTACAAGAATGGCTCCGAGGTAAAATGTCAACGCGTAAAGGCAGAATATCACGAAATTACTGAAGCCTAAACCAACTCCACCAACAAGTCCATTTTTCACTCCTCGTTTCAAAGGAGCTTCTGATTTCCTTTGATACATTTCCATCACTTTCTCTTCGGCACAAAATGATGCGACAGTTCTAATGCTCCCAATAGCATCATTGGCAACTTGACTTGCTCCTTCATTCATTACCTGCCAAACAGTACAACACATTCGAATTAGCTGATCAAACATGTTTGTTAAAATTTAACTTTTAGACACTGTCAATTTTAGAATTTTTACACGATCAGGTCACATAAAGATAACTATTAATAACTATATATACTATGTGAAACTAGTTATCTGAAAGATAAGGCTGACAACTTGGTGCAGTGGCGAACAAAACTAGCACCATAATTCCGAGTCACCTGGATAGTATGAACTTATTGATTCAAAGCTAAGAAAAAGTACTTAAGGGGTAAGCCTTCCGGTTCTCATGTCTTAAGCATGAGAGATTTGTTCCAATAATTACACCAAAAGTGCAAAACTTGTTTACGCTGTATTCAAATGTAGTTGTTTTTCAGATTCTGGAATCCAACTCCAAGTTGAATTTGAAAAAAAAAATCGGACAATTTCATTTCGAAAGGGAGCAACAGTAAAGTAGTCTCTGTGTGACCTATAGATTACGGGTTTGAGTCGTGAAAGCAGCCACTAATGCATGCATTAGGGTAGACTGTGCACCGGATTGCACCATGCTAACGTGGGATGCTTTGTACACTGGACTGTCCTTTTTGAACAATTTCATAACCAAACAATGATTCCAGAGAAAAGTGAATACAACTCATTGACAACGGGCCCTAAGTTTAAATTCAAAATGTAATTGAGAAAAAGGTAAGTCTATTAAGGAATATAATACCTTGGCTTCAGCATTTGACTCTTGCAAAAGTTTGATTTGTATGATTCCTTGCAAGGCTAGAAGAGGCATATTGCCAGCATTATAAGTGCAAGAATCCAATTAGCGATAAGAGCTATCGTCATACCAACTACAACAGTAGAAATGTTTTGGACTATCGTTGCTAATGCATCTCCCACCAAATTCTGGATAGTCGAAGCATCACTAGATAGTCTTGCACCTATAGCACCACTGTACTTGATACAATTCCGAGTCAAGAAATTTGGTAAAGTTAAGAAAAACATTAAGACATTTACGGACTAGTGAAATTTACCATGAGTTTGCAAGTTCGTCGAACCAACTGATCTCTTGGTATACTAACTTAGCAAACGTCATGGAACGTATCCGTTGGATCAGTTTTGCACCAGCAATTCCAAATGCATAATTTTGCAAAGGGGCAACAATCATGACAACAACTCCAATAACCAAAAACATCAGGGCCCAAAATCGAGAATCCTTTCGAAGCTCATGATGTGATTCATAAAAGATTTTGATAGCCGTTGATATCAGAAGACCGAATACAGGGAAAACCGCACCATTAATGGAAGCAGCTATGGTTCCCACTAGCATTATGGGTACCTCGGGTTTATTTAGGTATGCAAGTGACATTAACTTTTGAGTGGACACATTTCTGTTACTATCAACAATATACTCACTGCTTTCAGCTCCATCATCTCTTCGGATACTCTCATGGAAATCAACGACGGCAGTAACTCCCAAGTCATACGCAAGGGAAAATCTACTGCTCGATTCTTTGCTCGCGGACTTCCTACTAGAAATAGAGAATCTCCGGCTCCTACCAGAAGCGTTTTTCGAACAACTCAAACATTTTTGTGCATTCGAGTCCTCAATTTCTTTTCCTTTGGTGTTTTCCACGTGTTTATTTTTTTGCTGCATTTGAACAAGTTGAGAATATGCTCCATCAGGATCTTTGATCAACTCATCATGGGTTCCTGAAAGTCATATTAAAGGGTAGTTATATCAAGATGTGATGAAGACAGACAAACTACATATGACCCACTTTAGTCCGGCCTTTCTCCGTATCCCGCGCATAGCAGTAGAGGCGGAGCCAGGATTTTTAGTTTATGGGTTCTGGACCACAATTCTTTTACTTATTGGGTTCTGAAAAGATTATTTGTACATTTTTAACACAAATACAGAGTTTAAGCTAAAGTTACTGGATGCTGCTGGACCAGTAACTTCTACACTTGCTTCACCCCTGCATAGTGGGAGCGGTTATTTCATACAGGAAACTATTCTGGGAGAAGTTCGGAACCATTCTATTTGGATATAACACTTGTCATCCGGAAACCAAACCGAGAGAATTTAAAGTGGTATATAGGCACCAACAACCTCTAATTAGGTCCTATATTCATTAGTCCAGCGATAGTTTTAGAACTAAGAGAGTAGTACGTGTATAACCGTGTTCAACCAATTTCCCAAGATTCACCACTGCAATGAGATCAGTATTTCTAATGGTTGTCAGGCGATGGGCAACAACTACAGTCGTCCTGTTTATCATGATATTACTTAGAGCATCTTGTACAATGCGCTCTGATTCCACATCCAATGCACTAGTCGCTTCATCAAGTAGAAGAATTCTTGGATCTTTCAAAATGGCCCTCGCGATGGCGATTCTCTGCTTTTGTCCACCAGATATCTGAGTACCGTGCCCACCAACCATTGTGTCCAGCACCTGCAAATATGTAGGCACAATGTTAGTTTAGAATTTAAGAAATAAAAAAGGCGTTCGAGTTTTTATAATACTAAAAAAATGCTGCTTCAACCTTCGGAAGCTTGTCGATAAATTTAGCCGCGTTAGCAAGCTTGATTGCATTCTGAATCTCCTCCTCACTGGCATTTTCTTTCCCGTATATTATATTTTCCCGAATGATAGTTGCAAATAACACGGGCTCTTGACTTACTAGCCCCATTTGCTGTCTCAACCACTTGAGTTGAAATTTCTTAATATCAACTCCGTCTATAAGTATTTCACCAGCTACAGGGTCATAGAATCTCTCTAGCAGACTAATAACAGTTGATTTTCCGCTTCCACTTTGCCCGACTAAGGCTGCTGTTTTACCACTCGGAATATCTAATAAGAATCCAGAAAATATTTGCACGTCTGGTCTTGCTGGATACTTAAAATGCACATCTTTAAGCTCAATTTCCCCTTTAATATCTTCCAATTGAATCCCACTAGGATCATATGGATCGATTTTCGGTGTACGTTTAATAGTCTCGTATATCTTGTATGCTACAGCCTGCCCTGCTGAAAATGCACTCAAATTCGGAGATGCTTGACCTAGTGAGCTGAAACATAGCAAGGTTCATTGTAATTGAATGACTAATAATATAAGTACTCCATCCATTTCAAATTTAAGTGTCTTAGTTTAACTGGACACAGAGTTTAAGAACACAAGAGAGACTTTTGTGTTGTAGTCTTAAGCTAAAGATGTGTGTTATGTATCAAAATGACCTTTCGATTCTTGTGGTCTTAAACAAACCACGTAAAACGTTGGAACTAGAGAGTTACCAAATATAGAAAGATTCATCCTTTCTTCAAAAAAGGAAAGTATGACACTTGAATTGAAACGGATGGATTATATCACATGGACATAATTAAATGGATTATGCAAAGTCAATTAATTTATTCTTACCTTCCACCTAGCATAGCCGAGATAATCACACTTACGATGTCACCACCGCTGCAATTTTTATCTATGATCAATTTGGCTCCATACCATATGGCAAGTCCATAACTAAATAAGGAAATCATTAGTGTCGTGCCAAGTCCGAATCCCGAAGCCAGCGCTTGGTTGACAGTAGGTTTATAAGTATTTTCCAGTTTACTGTTATAATCTACTATTGACAAACTCTCTCCTGTGAAAGAAACAACCTAAAGAAAGAAAGAATATACTTAAATAAAACGACGGATCATAAGCACATTATTCAATAGATTTAAAGTTAATTTTTTTTTTGTCATAAATAACGAATGAAGATGAAGATTATTCTGCAATTGAGAGACCTAAGTACAATTCACCAAAATATATTTTGCAGAAAATTTACTAAAAGATGGAAATTTACCGTTCGAATTCCTCCCACCGTTTGTTCAACTACCTTTCCTGCATCTGCATAAGCAGCTTGTCCGCTCCCTGATACTTTGGACAAGAGCATAGCTGCACAACCGTAGCTAATGGCGATTGCAGGAATGGTTGCGAGTAAAACCAGTGTGAGGTGCCATTCTTTGATAAATGCAACTACAAATCCACCAATGAAAGTAGACATGTGCATGATAAAATCTCCAACCTAACACATTCAAGCTATAAGAAACTGTGTTTCAAAAGCACAACATCTTCACAAATAAAATGTACAAAAACGCGAGAGTCACTACAAATGTATGTACATGCACTTATTGTTAGTCTCAAATCTAGATGGTTGCTGTATCAGTCAATTTACGGCGAAAAATGGATGGGGACGATCTATATAACTGACTTCAACTAAGTCAAAATTAAGGTGTCATTGTTGATATGGTATGTGTTTCTGTTTTGTGTCTGTGTGTGTGCGCGCACCTGCCATTTGCACTTTGTTTTAAAGAGAATGACAGGGTTCCAACTTCCAAGTATGAAGGTCATCCCAGTTAACTTTAACTCTGATTTCCGACATTAATTCCTTAGTTTATTTTAGGCCAAAATTTACATATTTGGAAACCACACAGAAGTATTACTTCAAAAAATGCTATAGTTGAACCTATACTGAATATGCTTTAAAAATTATGGTAAAAAGCGTTTAACTCCTAAAACGATGATAGTGCCATATAAAACGGGACAGAAGAAGTACGAGACTATTGTAGTACTACTACAATTAAATTAGAAGGAAGTTAGAACTAACCTTGTCGCCCATGGCTTCTTGAAGTAGAATAGTATCACCCGACATTCTTTCAATAACCTCCCCTGTTGCTGATTGAGTATCGAAGAATTCGATATCTTGTCTTAAGATTGTTTTCAAGTATAAGCATTTTATGCGAGTCGCTTGCCTTTCTCCAGTAATTACCCAACATGCTACCTCTGAAATGATTAAATGGACAATCAAGAGTTAAACATAAAACATGTCATGTATATCAATCAAATTGGTGCTAGATCTTTTTCTTTTTGAGCTTTTTATGCTTATTTACTTCAAGTCCTGAGGCAGATGCAGAGTATTGGTAATGGATTCATCTGAACCCAGTACTTTCGACGCAGAGCATAAATTTATATGTGAAAATCCACAAAAATTGCAACAAATAGTAGATATGAACACAAAACTTTAAAAATGCAATGGGTTCGATGCTTAAAAAAACAATAAAGGTTGAACACATAAAGCTTAAATTCTCGAGCCGCCTCAGCTTCAAATCTATACATTTTTCTATCCATCTAATTAATATATATACTAAGCAAAATCATATCTAGTTCAGTAGGAGAAAAAAAACTTAACTAGTACATTATGTTATGTTCCTCAAATACTTAAAAAAAATATTCGTCGGATCCTTAAAAAGTTATGCATTTTTGGAAATCCGACACGGATACAGCGTATAACCTTAAGTCGTTTGGTTGGGAACAAGTTATCCCCGGATAACTTATCCCATCACAAAGGTATAAATTGTGGGATAAATAATCCAAGGATTACCTAATACCTCCAACTAAACACATGATAAAATCATCATGCATTTTATCCTGAGATTATTATACCTTATACCTCACACCAAACGACTTCTAGAGTAGGTTTATTTTGATCCCAACATGTGGATTTCACCATAAATTCAATATAACTAGAAGAAATTTTACGCATAAAATCGAAAGAACTTACTCAGACTCTCTTGAGACTTTCAATAAACAGTTTGTGGGCATTATCTAAAACACTATATTGTCGTCTAACATTTACAATAACTTACAAAATTTTAGATCGTGGTATAACGTAAACTTACGGAATACTGAAGCTATGCCTGCACCAATGCCCAAGTAGACGAACTTGAGGGCTATCTGCATGCATATTAAGTAGAGAATTTAATTTAATTTTTTTTCCAAAATTTAAGATAAATAAATGGATATAAAAAAAATTCAATTGATCCAATAATTCTAGAATATTTTCAATCCTATTTGAATTGATATTATCATCCAAAAATTACAACTTACTATTAAGCAATAACTATTTTTCGTTGGTACGAATCGAAGCGGATATGGAAACTCTATATAAAAAAATGCACTTTTTAGTAGTAGTAGTAGTTGTTTTGTGTGACCTCCCCCTAACTAAAAGTTTCGAGTTTGAATACCGAAGAAATTCCTTCATAAGTTCATGTTCTTTAGTAGTATGAGTTCTATGCTCTCTACCATCAACTAAAGGTCTCGCGTTAGAAATTAATATTTTTTTAGTAATAGTAATAGTAATATAATCTTATGCTTTCCATCCTTAACTAAACGTCTCAAATTCAAGTAAACACTTATAAGCACTTAATAATAAGGAGCACTAGCTTCTCCTTTTAATGCCAATAAAAACAATAGCTAGCAACTATATGTGTTGCTCATACTATCCAAATATGATGTTGCATCTGTATCGGATCCTTCGAGACACTACTAAATTTCCAACTGAAATTTTCCATTGAGAAATGTTTAGTGGTTGTTCCATAGATATTTTAATTGAATAAGTGAAAAAAAAATAGTCATTAGTGTTTTCATATTAAAAAAAAAACTAGGAAGCTTCTCAATATTACAGTAAAAATCTGTTTTTCATCATGTGTTTTTCTATTGAGTTGATTTGGTGAGAAATGATTGGGAAAATCATGTTTTATAACATAAATTTCTCATTGTTTCGTGATGGAAAAAATCTTTATTTCTAGAGAGTGACAATACACTATGTTTTGGAAAACCTGACATGCTTTTGGTAGATATTTTTGAGAAGTCCGAGCAATCGTATAGATATGAAGTAGAGAAGTTGAACTAACCCCAGAAACTTTATCAAGAACGTTGGATTGATTAGAACTTCCATATGAATCAACAAGGTCACCAAAAACAAGAGACATCAATGGCTTTGAAACCCCAGAAGCAATAGCACCTAATATTCCCAACAACATTAAAATTATATCATTTCTGTCTGCAAATGCAAAAAGCTTATAAAATGGAACTTTATCATCTCCCCCTCTTGCCATTTTTTTTAAATATTTCTTGATGAAATGAAATTGTTAGAAGAAAGTTATATAAATGTTAGGGAAAATAAGTGTTGTTGTGGGGATAGAAAGGAAAAGAAACCACTTATTTATTATTCTTACATGTCAATTTAAGCACCTAGCTAGTATGCATGGTCAATTTGGGCGATATTCGTATTGGGGCCTGATTAATCTGAATTCACACCATATAAGGTTTATTTAAAGGGGAAGCGCTTCCTAATAGGATTTTCTTCATATGATTCGGAGCTCAAACCTGAGATCTTTGATTAAGAAGGGAATGATCTTATCCATCCTACCACAACCCTTGTTGGTATGAGCGATAAATTTTTTTCATCAGGTGTTCGATATTCGTGTTGGACCTCGATTAATTAAAATTCACGACATGTAAAACCCATTTAAGGAGGATTAAACGCTCCTTAAACAAATATTTTCATATTCATGACTTAAACTCGAGACCTTGTTAACTTATGTTTCTTATACATTGTTTAATTTTTAATCCTTTTTTTAATAAAGAATGATGAATTTCTACCTTTCAAAATAATCTAAGTTTAAATATTTTATTTTATTTTTAATAACCTGACATCATTGGTCTACAAATATCATAATATATTTAAATCACAAATTTTAAAAGTCTCTTTTTGTTTTTCTTAAATATGTGCCTAATCAAAACATACTCAAATAAAATTAGACGGGGGAATGCTATAAGAGCCATTTTAAGATATTTTATGTAGTCTACCACAATGGTTGTATAATTAAGTTCCGATATGAATTTAATTTATATATATTGATAATGATAATAGAAATAATGATAAAAAATATATTAGATTATCACTTTTTGTGAGTTTCACACCTTAATTATTATATGCTCCATTTTTCTATCTAAACTATCTATATTTGTGTATTAAAATATACTTAATTGAGTAGATGGTGACAATCCAAATAGAAAGGGGGAATAACTGACCTAGTATCAGCTTCGAGTTACATAGATGGTGATAGTTTAGATGGTGATAGCTAAAGATGTGAAACTCACAAAATAATAACTCAAGTGTATTTTTGACCATTAACTCTTGATAATATAAAAGAATGCCTTACAATTAAGTGTAATTTAAGGCATGTTAATTATAACAAATTGTCTACTTTATTTACATTAATTAAAAACACTATTTTTAACTTTGGCTCCTTCTAGAAATGCTATTGATTTCAAGTAATTAAAGCTTTTGTGGGCTATTCTTCTAAAATTATGTTCAATATTAGAGGGTGGATATACTTAATTTGCTTAGAGAAGAATGTGTGCTATATATATATTAGATTATGTCATATAAAGACCTAAAAAAATCTGAACCCTACATCTATTTTAATCGGATTTAAGTTATATATACTAATTAGTATAGTAAATTAACTCTTATAACATGATAATTAGTTAGTATTTTTATCAAGTTATCGATTCATATATTTTGGTTATTCAAAATTAAATGTAATTAATTAATAAATGACTTGATCGTATAAATATTTTTTAAATTATCAGTACAAAAAATTAAATCCATTTTATTTTGTACTTCTTGTTAAACAAAAATAATAATAATGTATTTTTGTCTTAGTTTAATGGCTTCAATTCCTTGGACCACTAGCTATAAATCTTTGTTGAATCTAGTGTGCGTGCGTGTGTGTTTATTATTTTTTTATTTTAGAAGAGTGAATATTATTTTATAGGTAACAAACTTTACCAAACCTATTAATGGCTATAATCTTTACCAAACCTATTAATGGCTATAATTATAGGTTTGGGATTTATATAGTATGATGAATTTACTCCTTTAATTATATTATTTTTATATAGTCATTAAATTTCCTATAGTCTATTCCTTTAATTAAGTGTGGATGTTGAATCGAGATAAACCAAGTGAGCTTATGTCGAACCTTATTGAGTGTTATTATTGCGACATATATATAGAGAGAGTTTGGACAAAAGCTAATCGAAACATGGATTCCCGATGGAACATTCATCGGAAGAACTTCGAACAAGCCAATTTTCGATGAACCTCCTTTAAATTTTTTATTGTTATGTTTTGAAAATGAAATAATACCGCAAGTTATTGTAAGCACGAGTATTAGTTCGTATAATTTATATTGTTTGGCTAGTCCATTTATTTTGAGTTTCAAATGAAGAAGCCATTTTTCTAGCCCAATATATCATAATATCCTAGACTGAAAACTTGCGTCACATGTTAAGTGATGTAATGTCTGACTGTTTGGAGTCAATATTTTTGTAGCGGAGAATAAGAAAAGTAAAACAGATAAATTAAAATATAGAATGTACTTATTATAAGAAAAAAAATCATCTTTTTAAAAATTAACTAAAATAAGCATGTCACATTATATCGGAGCAAACGAATTACCTATTACTTATTTTATATATATAATATATAATAATAATAATAATAATAATAAATATAAATAAATAGGAGTTTGACCACAAATTATAAATATTTTTTACTTCTTTGTGTGAAATTTATGGAGTTGAAGTTGATGGAGTAGTGTTTCGTTATACTTTTCGTAATTTCTTTTTGAAATAATGTTCATACTTGAATATACTTAAATACAATTTTAAAAGTGAAATTTGATCATAAATTTTATCATAAAATCTTCAAATATTTTGAATTAAATTTATATATTTGGAAATTATATAAAAAATGTATTATAAATCACGATAATTAACGATTCAAAATATAAAAAAAAAAATTACCGTCAAAAATAGAATTATTCAAATCTCAAAATTCGAGAGCTGTGAACATAAATTAGGACGGAGAGAGTAATTTTTATGGCCAAATTAGGTTCTAAATATAATAAAAACAAAAAATAATAACACTCGGTTCCCCCACAAAATCTATTACTACTTTTCTCCAATTTACACAAAATCCTCCATAGCCAATAGCTTCAAACAACAAAGGTTAAAAAAACAGAAAGAAACAGTTTTATTTTTTTTCAATTGAGAAAGATCTATTTTGTGTACATATAAAATTATGCCATCAGGTTCCAAAAAGAGAAAATCTTCCAAGAAAAAGAAGAAATTGGGAGGAAATAATAATAATAACAATAATAATAATAATGTTCCACAAGTATCAAGATCTGCTATTGCTGTTAATTCTCACTCTCATGGTATGGTACTTTTCACAACTCTATTCATTCATTTATTTTGTTCGTCTCGATTTATGTGTTATACTTTTTTCGTTATTTATAAATAATCTAACTTTAAACTTTTTTGTTTTTTTGCCTTAATAAACACATGTATAAGAACCGCTTAGAATAGACCCTTATGGTTCGATTCTTCTCGGGACTCCACATATAGGGTAAGGTTAGTGTATTGACTGCCTTTTTCATGTATTGTACTTTTTTGTTATTCAGAAACAATTTAACTTTAAACTTTTCATTTTAGCCCTAATGAACGCTTGAATATGACATCCAAAAAGAAATGCAGGTAGTACCGTGTATAATAGATCCTTGTGGTCCGATTCTTTCCTGAACTCCATGTATACGGTGGGTTTAGTGCACTGGACTGTCTTTTTTATGTGTTGTACTTTTCTGTTATTCAGAAATTATTTAATTTTAAACTTTTCATTTTTTGCCTTAATGAACACATGTATATGGCAGTACTAGTGTAGAGGTAATATTGAGTGTTGTGCATTTTGACATGGAGGAAAATGTTTTCCATGTTTAGAATAAACTTTTCTTAGAAAATGTATCATCGGTGTTCTTTTGGAAATGAGTGCAAGCTGCCCTGGACACTACAGTTGTCTGGAAAAAAAATGTTCTTTTGGTGATAAAAAAGTGGATTGAAATATGGTAATCCTGCAAGTTGTAAGAAAAGGTGTGTGGCCTCCTTTAGTGGATCCTAGGCGGTGCCAATTCGGATTAGTTGAGGTAGGACCTAATGGTTACAACAATAACGCCTCAGTCCCAAAGGGTACCTAATGGTTAAACCGAAAAAAAAGACATGTTTGTGAGAAGTGACATAGATAAAGGTAAGTAAGGTGCTCAGTTGAATCCGGGGCCGAATTTACTAGGTAGTTTATGGTGCACGTGAACCCGTGGTCTTTCCGTAAAACTAAGTATTTTATGTATATATTTTCTAAAATTTATCTATTATTATCTTCTGGTAACCATACTACAAAAAGGCTTTGTGGTGCACTTGGTTGAAAGCTAAGTTATTTACCTAACGGTACAAGAATCAATTCCCGCTTGATGCATTTTATTCTCCTTTCTTTAGTAGTGCACGATTCGCCTCTTGTTGAATCCCTTCGTCTAGAAATTACATCATGCAAGTAAAGGTAAAAAGCAATTTTCTTTTTGTATTTCTATGAATCCTCTTGTTAAGATTCCTGGTTCTGCGACAATTAAATTGTGAGCAGTGAAAGTGTAGAACAACAGCTATCTTCAAGACCGTTACAGTTTGATCTGTCTCTCAACTTTGTCTTTGTGGATTTCACTTATTTTCTCTTGTTCTGCGTTTTTTCTAACGTCGTGTCTTTTTTACCTTTATGTCACTCAATCATTGTTGTAAGTTAGCAGGCTTTATAATACATGTGTTGTTTTATGTTTATTTGTGTATGATGTGTGTTTTGTGCTGTCCCACTTCATGCTTTATTTTTCTGTAATAATTAGTTAATAACTACCTTCAGGCTACTTTCATTGTTGTCAGCAGATGTGTCTGAGTAAATAGTGTTACTATCTCTCGAACCATAGTACCATTATTTGATTAGATCGTCGAATCGTTCTTTTATTTTGGATTGCATCACTTGATGGGTGATT
Organism: Solanum appendiculatum; assembly: GCA_018342035.1. Lineage (NCBI taxonomy): Eukaryota > Viridiplantae > Streptophyta > Magnoliopsida > Solanales > Solanaceae > Solanum > Solanum appendiculatum. The sequence goes on along the minus strand of JAGDQO010001400.1, from coordinate 672,917 downwards.
GCTACTTTGCGAAAATACTTCTGTGTTGAATCATTGGGTTTGAACAAATCTATGACAGGTAAGGAGGATTTGAAACATGGTGGTAAAAAAGAGACTGATGGCAGGGATGTTAGTTACTCGGCTTCTCAAGATCACCAGTTCAATGATAGAGAAGGAACTAGGGAGAAGCAATCGGAAATTCCACATAGTGAGTCGTCGATTGATAAGAACAAATCAAATGCATTGAAAGGACGTAATGAAGCGAATAAAGTAGCAATGGTAGAGGGAGGTATCGTTCAGGTCGAAAGAGAATTGAAGCTTGAGGGTGAATCTATGAGAAATAACATTAACATTGAGCGTGTTGAACCCGGGAAATTCCCTCATGAAGGAGGCTTACGAAGGAGGTCAAGTAACAGCAACAAACCTGCTATGTCGGAGGACATAGTTCAGGTGGCCACAAGCGCTTCAGATGTTGATGATGTGGCCTTTGGATCATCGGAGAAGGAAAATGAGAAGAGAGAATTGGGCGTTATGGTTGAGAAAACCAGAACGTCAAACGTTGTTGTGGATAAGGGATTAGTGAAAAGGGACAATGAAGCTGTAGCAACTTCAAATGCAAAGCCCTCCGTGCCTGTAAAAGATGCTGACAAACTAGGAATTCCGTACGATGCGCCTACAGTTGATGCTGGTGTTCGTGCAAACGACATGGAAGGTTCTCCCCATGACCATCAGGTTCACCACTTCTTCTCTAACTTTTTATGATTGCTGTGCCATAATAATTCTCTACGCACCTGGAAGTTTATTCTTTTTGTATATGTGTGAGACACAATCTACTAATTAGTCTGTTTCTTCAAATATCCCACAGAAACAGATCAAAATTTCATTTGAAATTACAGACTATTCCTTCCTTCCTATCGAATATATCGATCATAACCATCATGTAAACTTTTCCATTTTGTAAATATATGCAGCCACTAGTAGCTTTGGGTCCACGACCAGTGCAAACAACTTCCTGGAGGAGTTGCTGTGGCTTGTTTGAGGTGTTTGCAGGATCGAATAGATAAACTCAGGTTGGAAATTCATTCTTTCAAATTTTTTTGGTCTTTTGGCACAACGGTTTTTACATAACGAAGGTATATATGAACAAGAATGTATAGCTCATATCAGTTAGATGATCTAGCTACTAGTGACCTTTTCGTTTTCTTTTTGTTCCTTGAATTTGATCTTTGATGATGTAATATAAACTGCTTCGTGATCTGAAAATTGTGCTATTTGCTTTTGGCATTAATTGAACGGTACCTTGTAGTTTGACAGTTGCTTTCTATCCACGTTCTCGTGAAAACTCTTCATAATTCTCTAAATGATTTGTTAGTTCTGCACTTTCTTGGAACTCATGGTTATGTCTGCTTGAAATGCACCCGATTGGTGGCGGTTCTATGATACAATCATGTCATATCTGCGACCTTTTAAGTGAACATTGTTTGTGACTATACACAGTTCCCGATAGTTCTCCCTAAACAGGAAAGATAGGTGACTCTTGCTGTTTTACGACATACTATTGCTTTTGCCAGGCTTTAGTGTAGTCAATCCACCATTTTCTCTGAAGCATCAGTGCTGTCCTATTTAGAAACTTCTTTTCATCATGCCACCTGTAGAAGAGTTCATATGTAAGTAGAGGTAGAGTCAGGATTTCAACTTTATGGGTTCTGGATTTTACAACAACGACTTAACTGCTAATAACTGGGTTCTAAATTCAATGTGTATAAACTTAATGAATTTCTTAACATAAATACATTATTTGAGCAAAAGCCACTGGGTTCGACCGAACTCATATATGGTCTTCTACCTACGCCCCTGTACGTAAGGTGGACTCACGAGTTTGATTTGATATAGGATATAATTTATCATAAAGAAATCATTTGACATCTTCTTTCTGACGGATCCTGATTAGCAGTTTAAGTAAACTAAGGAACTAATCAGAATGGACCATCGTGTCATGATGACGAAATATGAAGTTATAAATTCTGTATACAGGGATGCCATTTAGAAATTGAAAGTTGAAACAGTTAGATTTATAAACATTGAGAACAATGAAAGATTGTTGAACTAATTGCGATTTGCGAGGAGCAACTCTGTTCCATTACCTATTACATTGTCAAGGTTGCATGATTGATGCAATATAAGCTCGTAAGTAGAATACTCGGGGGAGTACGATTTTTATGTCTAACTTGGGAAGGAAACTGATAAGAGAGATTTGTTTAGCAATGTGTGGATTGAATTCGATGCAGATAATTACTACTGACATTTCTTGAACGCTTTTCCTCCTTTTTTTTCTAGGGAGATGGTGTTGATGATCATTGTTTAGAACAACTAGATGAGTTTTCAACTCCATCTTTGTCACTGAATCCGCATTTACAATCTTCTTGTTGTGTCTCTGATTTGGCAGTTGATGAAAGAACACATTACACTTAATTTGCAGCCTCATCTTTTAGCTCTTTGGTTCTGATAATTCTCTCTCAGCCTTCTTCTCTTTTCTCCTCCGTGGGGCTAAAAGTACTGTTTTTCTTGGCTTTTGTCTGTAAGTTATTCATTGAAACTGATCTCACCGGTTTCAAATGGATTTAGAGGGTATTTAGGCTAGAATGCGTGATTTTGATCAGCTGTTTGATTGACTTTTGGATCATCGATGGCTAAATTGCTACTTCTTATATTTTATCCTAGTTAACTTTTTCCATTTCAAAGCATGTTATGATCATTCTAACTATTTTTTAGTTCTTTGGGGGATCGGACTGCTGGGGACATTACGCCTGTAGGATGATTTGGTCTACTCCAGAAATGTGAATTTGCTACGTTTAGGAGACAAATGAGGTTGTTTGAACCATCGCCTTTTTTTAATGTTCCAACTCGTTTAGCATTTCTTTTTCAAGGATACTAAACTTATGTGTGCTTGTCTGTTGTCTCTTTCATCTTAGTAACACTCAATTGATATTATGTCTGGCAACTCATACATTTTTATGCTACTGCAGATTTGAGACACATTATGATTCCAAGCAAAACGTTTTTCGTGATGCAGAGGAGAGTCATGTGAAGGTTTAGTGATACTATCTATGTTTCTGTTATCCTTGTTTTATGATAAGCAGCTCGACACCCCTCCATTGGTTTTTGGTACTGCTTTCCGTGCTTTCTGCTGTCGTTAGCTTATTGGCGCGATGGATCCAGAAGAGAGAGAGAGAGAGAATTGTTTCTTTAGTTGCCTGGGAAACTTGTAAGTTAGAATTTTTGGTTGTTGATAGTTTTAACCAGCACATATATATACTTGTGATAATTTTTTGGTTTAGATGAACATATTCTTCCCAATCTATATTTTACTTCAGTAGTTCATATGTCATTCTTCTGAACTAAGTTTCATATTAGTTCCCTATTGAACTCGCAAAGGAAGAGGGCGCCCTAGTTCTTGTTTACTATGGATAGGTTTCCTTTGTTTTTCCAGGGCAAATATATGCATTAACTTTGCGATTTAGAGTAGATATATCCGTATATCCCTCGTTAAAAAGTGGTGTGCATATATCATTGTTTAATAAATGATGCATATTTACCCTTTTTGTTATCAGACATATGTTTACTTTTTTTTGACAAGGTATAAATAGAAATTCCTCTTTAATTGTTACGAAATCGATCATAGATCAAACCCCTTTTTATTTGGGAGTAGTGACTACACCCCCAATTCTGATACCTCACTTATGAGACTATATTAGATATACTATTGTTGTTTGTTCGCAACTTTAGATAGACCATCACCAATTACCTTCACGGCTAAGTACCATCATCAACCACTTCTACAATCAATCTTCACTACACAACTTCCTTCATGATCAGTCACCACCAATAACTATCACTTTATATATATATTACAATGGCTATTACTACTCGACCCCGTTGCTAATCTTTTCCATTAACTATAATTATCACTAATTATCACTTACAATTACTATTAATGACATTGTCATCACCAATTGTCATTGACACGAACATTTAAGATATATATATAATAATATAAACAACGCTTGTAAATTACTCTGTCCATCCCATCATCAGCTACCATCATCGGACCACCAATTATCATCGACCACTATCATATCTATTTTATTTAACTTTATTCAAACATTATCTTAATAATAAGATAAGTAGAAAAAAGAACTTCTAATACAAGTAAACCACTGCTTTATTTGCTTTACAAATTAAATCTGGACACCACGAGGCTACTACATTTGAGGTCCAAAAAAGGGACTACGTACCTTGAGGCTCTTCTAGGGCTCTATATATATGCTTAAATATCATGACCTTGTGTATTTTTGTGTTATGTATTGGAATTGGAGTTATTTTAATGCATTTTGTTGAGAAAATTGGATGGTTTGATTCATTTTATTTTTCATTTATGGGAGTTACTAGTGTTGGTTATGGTGAAAAGGTGTTTGATACAATTTTTGGAAGAACTTTTGGATCAATTTGGTTAGTTGTTTCTATAATTGTTGTTGTTAGAGTTTTTATATTGTTGGTTGAAGTTAGAGTTGATGAAAGGCGAAGGAAAGTGGAAAATTGGGTGATGGAACAAGGCATGTTTGTTGATCAATTTCATGATGCTGACATTGATAACAATGATTTTGTAAGGTAAAATCTTTCTTTTTGTTTTCCTCTTTTGGTTTTTTATCTGGTGTTCGGTACTTGTTTTAGAACTCGATTAATCAAAATTTTTATTGGAAGATTTCATTTTAGGGGATACACTCTCTACTAAAGGCGACTCTATGGTTAGGACTTGAAACCTGAAATCGTTGATTAAAATAGAGAGTGCTTTAGACAAAAATAAGATTTTTTTGCGCGAACTCGAATTAGTTGAGCGCTAAAACGGATGTGAATCTTATTATAAAAGAGATCGGAGATGACATAGAAAAGTATTTGGCCAAGAAAATGATACAATAGTCAGAATAACTTCAGTCCAAAATTGATTACGCAGTTATAATTTCAAGTTATAAGTAAAAATGTTTTATTTTCATTAGTCATTAGTGTCAAAAGTTGTTTATAATATATAGGTTTTTTTATAACCTAAATTTGTCTATGCATTAATTTTTTTACTTATGTGTTTTTGACAGTAAATCAGATTATGTGATATACAAATTGAAGGAATTGGGAAAGATCACAGAAAGAGATAAATTGCTGGTCAACAAACAATTTGAGAGACTGGACACTGGTAATTGTGGAAGAATTACTCTTTCTAATATTATAGAAAGTCATTATTGATTGGTATGGATTGTGATGGGATAGTTGAGATTCTTACATCCTTAATTAGAGGTCTTGGATTTGAGTCTCTGAGAATGAAAAAGAATCATATTGGAAGCACCACCTTCAGAAATGGATCCTGCAATGCGTGAATCTAGCTAGATTTAGTCTAACGCCAATATGAATATCAGACATTGAGCAGAAAAAAATTGAGTATTTCTTTTTATTGAACATGAGAGAGGGTGTTGTGTGCATATATATATATATATATATGTTTTTTGTGATACTGGTAGAATGTAATCTATCAAATATGATTTAAAATATTATTCCGAGTCAAGTTGGAAAAATGAGATGATGGACAGATGTTGTGTTCTATGTGTATCTATTTTTTAATTGAATTGTTTAAATATTAAAGCATCATTTGTAATTAAATAAAAGGGAAAAGGCTCATTTATATCATCCGTTAAAAGTTTGGCTCATATATGCCATAGCTGTTAAAGAAAAGGCTCATACATGCCATTTTTTTTAACTCCTATTTTGCAAAACCACTCTTTACACCCCAAACAAGGTTTAACATTTTTCAATTGAAGTTTTTGAATCAAATGTACTCTTTTTGCTTGTTCTTCCCTAAGAACACATGAAAAACATAAACAACTCCCAAATTTTAAACATTTTCAATTCTTCACTAAATCATCTCAAATTTCGGCAACATCATTAATTTCTTTTTTTTAAAAAAAAAATCAAAATTCTAAAATCATTTGTAGAGTTTAAAAAATTTACCTTTATTAAAAAATATTCCAAAAAAATGAAAATTAGTCCCAAAATTTCAAAAATTTGCTTTGATTCGTGTTTTTGTAGTTGTTTTTGACATTAGATCTTTGTTCCCTAGTGTTTTTTGAATCTATGCTCAAAATTTCAAATGAAATGAAGCTGTGGAGAAAATTCTACCATTAAAGAATATTGAAGTTTCGAAACTTTGAAGAAATTTCAAGTGGATTTTGTTGAGTTAGGTTGAATTCGCTCTCAAAAGATATTGAGTTTTGATATCTAACTCGGAGGGAAACTACTCTTGAAATTTGAGGTGATTTCGTGAAGAATTGAAGATGTTCAAAATTTTTTGGGAGTTGTTTATGTTCTTCATGTGTTCTTGGTGTTCTTAAGGAAGAATAAACAAAAAGAGTGTATTTGATCCAAAAATTTCAATTGAAGAGTGTTGAACCTTGTTTGAGGTGTAAAAAGTGGTTTTGCAAAATCGGAGTTAAAAAAAATGGCATGGATGAGCCTTTTCTTTAACAGCAATGGCATAGATAAGCCAAACTTTTAAGGGATGGCATAGATGAGCCTTTTCAGAAAGTTCGATAGCATATTTGAGTTTTTTCCCTAAATAAAAAGGTGAAAAACGTTGACTAATGCTCAACATTACATGTGGAGTAAATGATTTTTTAATCTATGCCTTTTGTATTTAATATCATTTATTCGATTAATTTGAATCCAGGTTACGTAAAATTTAGTTACGAATAAATTATTTTTTATCAAAATTTTTTTTATCTCAAAGTTTAAATTCGAGACTCAGATTAAAAATGCATAAATTATATCCATCAACCACACTCATTGGTGGTGAGAAGATGAATTTTGATGATATGTCCAAATTAATTATATTTTAGTCATTCGGTTATTGATAAATTTTGATTTTGATTCTTATGATATTAAGATGATAATATTATACTTTCAACCATTTAAAATATGTACTCTATTATTAGTCCTATAGGAAATATGTAATATTTACAACCATTTCACCTTCAAATATAGAGTAAGAATACACAATTTTTAACATAATAAATCAATACTTAAAGAGAGAATTATCAAAAACACCCCTAAACTTGACGCAAATTATTAGTTTCATCCCCAAACTATTGACAGTCGTAAATACACCCCTCTACTTAACTAACTAAACTTAGATACACCCCCGATACACTCCCGATATGCCACATGACATAGCAAGTGGTCTCAAACTCTTGTAGGAGCATGAAGTTCTTAATAAAAATCAAGAGAAGTGTTGAAAACACCCCTAAACTTGATGAGAATTTAGGGGTGTATTTCACTGTTGCAAGATAGGAGGTGTATTTAGCTTCAATTAGTCAAGTAAATGAGTGTTTTTAAGGCTGTCAATATTTCGGGGATGAAACTAATAATTTGCACCAAGTTTAGGGGTATTTTCGATATTTCTCTCATACTTAAATAATTTTAACACTAAATAATTCAATAAAATTTGAGAAAATTCATATTTTAAGGGATCAATAGTGCACATATCAAATATGCATAATCAAAGATTACAAGGAATAAAATCAAAATTTGTTGATATTTAAAAGATTGAAAATGCTAAATCCCTACGATATAGATGCAAATAATAGTATTCTAAGGCAATAATTAATTTCGAAAGTTTAATAACCCATAAATTAAACCTACGTTCTACCTAATCATAAGAGGAAAAAATATATGACATAATTTTATAAGAGCATGAGAAGGACGACCAATGGCATTTTAGTAATTTTAATATCATTTAAGGGAAAAATAATAATTGTATACTTAATGGTCAAAATGAAAATCTAGAAGAATCCATACATGTGTTTACTTTTCTTATGGGGCCATAAGGATATTTTTATAATTGTCTGAAAATGAAGAGTTTCTATTGACATGTTTTAAAAAGAAATTTTAAACTAATTTAAAATAAAATGTGTTTGAATAGTTAATATTTTGTTCCTAAAAATACTTTAAGGATTATTGCGGAAACATATTTTTAATATTATGTTACATAAAATGACCACTACTAAAATTCGTATCTTGATTATTAAAAAAGTCTTTAAAATGATGTATCAATATTTTTTAATTAATTTAAAGAAAATATCAAATTTCGTGACTAAAAGAATAAACAATGTTTGACTATCAAGAAATTAATAATTTGATAATGCATTCATCGAAAGATTAAAAAATATTAATTTTTCATTTCTTTATAGGATATTTTCTAAATATCAAATATTAATAGAAAAAATTTGGAAAAAAAAGTTTAATATTCAAATTCTAAGGAATACTAAAATAAAAACTAAAGAAAAATGAGGAGTTAAAAAATAAAGAAGAACAACAAAAGAAAATGTCAATAGAAAAGGACTTTGTTGAGAAATATAGAGGAAGAAAAAAATAAAAAAAATAACTAAATTAGGGAAAGACAACCTGAAAAAGAAAAACAAGTATATCGGTTATTTTGTGAGGGTAAGATTCAGAACTTTCTTTTACGGCATGATATTTAGAGTGTAGTATCAAAAAAATTATTAATGTAATTTAGAATTTAATATTAAGATAGTTGTTATTGTGTATAGAAATAAAGTTGCTTTCATGATTGTTTTTATTGTTGTGGAGTTAGAAATCAATTTTGTAATAAATACTTTCAAATTAAAATCAAAATAAGTAGAAGTATTTCTATTTATCGAAGTCATTAATAAAATGTATCACAAAATTCATCGACAAAGCAAACTACAAACAAATTATACTTAAGTTGAAGAAATAGAGATTTGAAAGGCTTTGAATCAATATTTACGAATTGGTTGATCAATGATTAGTATTTTATCAGATACAAAGTTTATGGTGCAAATATTACAAAAAGAAGATAACAACTCTGTGGAAAATAGATACCACTTGCGAAAATATATGAAGATCGATGAACTTTTTCAAAGATATCAATATTTTATATATTCCTCGAACACAAAATATTTTAACTCATAATCTAACGCAATTCTCCATTTCATTGTTGCATAGATTTTCTTGGAATTCAACTTTCTCAATATGGGTTGTAAACGACGCATTTATGTCATATGAACATTTGAAACGGATTATTAAGTAATATATTGAAGTTGTTTACTGAAAAAAATAGTATAAAGTACAGAAATCTCATACATTTGGGGGCTAATTACATTCTAACCCGGAAGTTTCCTCATACAAAAATCTCGAACTTTTCATTGCCCTCGAATACATCCCTTGGTTGTCCGATACATTGCAAATGATACATTATTTCATGGGAGGGATATATCCGAGAGGGGATGGATGTATCCAAGAGGGAATAGAGATGTATTTGAGAGGGGATTTTTGTAGTTTTTTTAAATGATATGAAATTTTAGAGATTGTAATATCTTAAGTTGTGAATTTATGTAATTTTTTCAAAAAAAATATGTGAAATTATATTGGACCCGTATCACGGACTTTAGATTATCTAGTCATAAGAAAAAATATATATGACATAATTTTGGTTGTAATTAAGATTATCATTTTTGCTTGTCACCAATAATTTACTAATATTAATTAGTCATTGTTAAGTTGTTGGATTTGCCAACAAACTCATGATTTTTTTTCACTTTTTTTTTGTTATGCACACCTAAAAAAGCTTTTTGCTTCATTTTTACTCATAAAGCAAATAAATTATATGATGAACTAACTATGGTAATTAGAGGAATTCATACATTGTATCTGTTGTTATTATTTTTACAACTAAATCTTCTATTTCTAGTGACTTGTGATTCTCATGGTCTTAAATCTTAGTAATATGATAACAAATTATGAGAATGAAATTAACTTATAATCATTTTTCATGAAATTCATTATTTGATAATCTCAAGTTTTTTATTACGCTCTCTAATAGGTATAACATTGACATATCTTTATCTCAATAATTGGAATAAATATTTAAGCAATAATAATGTTTTTGGTCCCTTAGTTATGAGTATATATGAAAATGAGTTATATTTAGACTACTTTTAAAAGTATATTATCTTTAAATAGGAAATAATAATATAACTTTAACCTAACAAGAAATTAAATGATTGAACGATTAGCACTTCAGAAAATTTGTGACTATTCACAAACAAAGGATCAAAAGTACACATTTCAAATGTACTTCATTGGATATCACAATGACTAAAATAAAAAATTATCATTAAATGCATGATTAAATATATAAATGACACAAGATTTAATTAGCTACCCTATTAATGAAACAATGATTATAAGTTTTGAAGGAAATAAAAAAGAAATGAACTAATTATACAAATCATATCACCACAAAATAATTTCTATTTCATAGAATTTAGTCAACAACATTTCTAGTATTCTATTTAATTAGGTGAAGTTCTTTGCATAATAAACTAAAAATGAGATCCTCACTAATTAATACATTAACACCTTCAAAGGGGTATTCTTTTCTCTAATTTGTTTTTCCTATAAGAAAGACATAATTAATCACAATGCACTTGGCCATAATTCAAATTCATTTGTGTCATTAGAAATTTATCCATACTCGATGTCTTTATCAAATTATTGATTTATCACAATTATATAATAAATTAAGATGAAAATGATGTATTAGTTAATCACGTTTTATTAATAACAATAACAATCTATGTGAAGACATATAACATATGTTCATTGAATTTATATAAATATAAATTTTGTTGAAATGAATAAGATCTCTTCAAAGGTCTCAAATTTATGTCAGTTGTATGGAGAGAAAAAATATTAATAATAAAAAGTATCCTTTTTAATAGATTTTACATAATATGAATTCAAATGAGTTAAAACATCAATAACAAAAATATAAAAAAGGACTTTTTTTTCTCATCAACGTAATCTAACCTGCTATAATAATACTTAAACATTTCTTCTTGATTATCAATCAATGCAATCTATTAAATATAAAAAAAATTACTTGCAATTTCGTTTTAAGTAATATGATTATGTAAATATTTTTATATTATAAGAAAATCGCTCCCAAAAGTAAATATTATGATATATAAATTTAAATTTAATCCAATTCCGATATAGACGATGGACAAAATAGGTATCAAACTCTCTAACTACCCAATATAGAGACGTCTCTTCCGAAAAACCTCACTAATAATTAGCAATTCCTGAAGCAATCCATCAAAACGACGTCGTTTTTTTCAGCCTTCATTGCTTCAGATCTCTTCTTCTTCACCATTTCTATAACTGCTCCTTTCAAATCTTCTTCTTATATATAAATTCATCATTCTCGTAAATATATATACATATTGATGATACGTTCGATTTTGTATATGAATTATACACATATATTGTTGAACAATTGAATTTTGATTCGGATTTGGATTTGATTGGATTTGGTGAGGTGTTGTTACTGTTTCATAGTTGACGATTTTTGAAAATGCCGGCGGTTTCTGGACCTGTAACGTCAGGACAGGTGAGTTTTTTTTTTTGTTTTAATTTGTTGTTGATATAGTTTTTGAAATGATTTTCTTTGACGTATTGATGAAAATGTGAGTTTTTTCGGGGGTTTGAAGTGTAATTGGAACATGTTATGAGTTAAAATGTGGAGAATTTGCATCAATGGGTGTGGCGTGTGGCGTAGTGGTTAATGAAGTCGGTTTAGAATTATGAGGAGTGAGGTTTAAATTAGTAGAGACAAAAATACTAGGTGATTTCTTTCTATTTGTTTGAGTCTTGGTGGATGGAGTTACGTGTTATGTGTTGTTGATGGGAGGTGAGAGGTATGAAATTAGTTAAGGTGCGCGAAAGCTGGCATCATAGTTATCAGAAAGAAAATGCAGAATTTCGATATTAGATCAGTGAGATTATGAGGTCTAAGGTTCAAATGTAGGCAAAAGCTAGTCTGGACACCACAATTATAAAAAAATGCAGAATTTTGATATTCGATTGGTGAGATTATGAGGTATAAGGTTCAAACGTAGGCGAAAGCTAGTTTGGACACCACAGTTATAAAAAAAATGCTGAATTTTGATATTAGATCGGTGAGATTATGAGTTCTAAGGTTCAAACCTAGCAGACACAAAAATACTAGGTGATTTCTTTCTATTTGTCTGAGTCTTGGTGGACAGAGTTACGTGGTACGTGTTGTTGATGGAAGGTGAGAGGTATGGAATTAGTAAAGGTGTGCGAAAGCTGATCTGGACACCGTAGTTATCAAAAAGAAAATGCAGAATTTTGATATTTTAGATCAGTGAGATGAGCTGATCTGAGCTGGGTGGAATTTAAACATACTAGATTTTGTTACATTCTTGTTTGTGTTTATTGCTGAACGACTTTGGTAGTGTTTGTTGTGAAGAACTTACTTGATTTGAAAAGTACAAGCTATTCTTTAGAATTGCCATACAGATTTGTTGTTTTCATCACGTTGTTCATGTTTTGATGCTTACTAGTAGAGCTTGACTTCAGAGCAGGCTAATTAGCTCCTAATCTGACAACATAGGTAAGCTGTGAATTCTGAGTGAAAAAAACTGCGAGTTAACTGCCAGGGCTCGATGGTCAACTGCTGACAAAATACGAGTTCAGCTTGTGTTTTGTGTTTTGTACATTCTCTGTGCTGGTCATTTCTTTGAAGGACAAAGATTTTCCTCATAGATTTTGATCTAGTCTGCCATTGTTCACTAGTTGGTCATTTTATGGGGAAGGTTGATTTTCCTTACGGATGGTTCAGTTGTTTAAAGATTAGTACCGGACTCTCTTCCAGGGGAGCAATGGGCGTGGCCGAAAAGAATAAGTGGACTCTGCTCATAATGACAAAGGGTTAACAATCATTAACAATAAGTTGACTTCGGGTTCCAACTAGGGGTTTCATCTTTTTCTCATCTATGTAAAAGAAATTCAAACCGAGTTAATTGGGAGAATGTGATGCTGGATTTTTCTTTACAAGGAATGGAGTTGTCTTGCAACATCACCCTTTCGAACTGACTCGTTATCAACTTGAGCAACTTTTGGATCTTCAAAAATTGTTGCATTTTTTTTAATTTTCAGGTGAATTATATGTAGGTTTTCTTTCACTTTGGTACCTGAAAACTTTCAGGTTTATCTAGCTGTGTGATTTTAAGGGAGATTTCGGTGAATAACTCACATAGGAATGCCTTTAGTAGTGAATAGATATGTTTGGGGTATGTGTGAATTGATCATGTTGTGCAGGATTATACAATTGTTGGGTAGATATAAGCCTTTTAACAACTTTCCTCTGCTAGGACAAGCGCTTAGCACTCCTTAAATGAATTTTTGACATCACATAGAGGAAAAGTTGAAGTAGATGCTTGATGTCTGATCTATTATGACGATATATACTGTTTTACTTTATGGCTGACACAGTTACAATTATACAGCAATACTGAATCTCAGATCTCTCATTCGTGACATCCAATAAGGTCATATCTCATTTGCAAATTTTCAAAGTGCTCTTTTCCTTACATTTTCTTTTGGGTTAATTTGCCTTGTATTGGGTTAAGGTTCGGGTGTCAGAAAGAAGGTGCTATCTGCATATTGTGGAATTTGGTCATTCTGGATTTGTCTTTCACACAGTTTGTTTGGACTAGCATGAACCTGCATTTTAAGGTTTCAATGCACCTGTACTGCTGCTGCAATGTGGAACATCAACTATTGCTTTATTTGTTTTGCTCTTGAGGAAATCTCGCATAGATATCTACTGAAGCCTACCCTTGTCATGTCTCAGGTGTCATTTTTGCTTGGATATATCCCTGTCCTCATCGCATGGATGTACGCTGAGTGGTTGGAGTACAAGAAGTGGTTGTTCCCCTTTAAAGTGTGAGTTAATCCATCCATTCTCTATCCAAAAGGAAAAGGAAAAGACTGAAAACTCATAACCCTATGCTGCAGCTAGATTTTCTGAGATATGCTAAGTGCCATAAAATTGTTGAAAGATCTTATCATATTATGAATCAAAAATAGGCTGCTACTTTTTTGATATGCTTAATAGGAGGAAACACAATGATTAAAGATAAAAAAATTAATTTTTTTAAAAAGTAATTGGTCTATTTCTGTGCCTGGGGCTACTATGGAAAAGACAGTTGTAGCATTTGTGCGCTTCCTTTAAGTCGCTTGCCAAAACCTGTCTAATGGCTTTATTTTAAAAACCAGAATTGAATTAAATGTGTGAGCAATTCTCATCTAGATAATGCAAAAAAATGTTATGTTATACATTTGCTTCAAAATGTTGATGGATAATATAGAGGCAACTATGTTGATACTAGTATGCGTAGAATATGAATGCTCTGTTCTATTTTTTTTTAGTAAGAAATTTCATTAATGCTTGGGTCAAACTCGTCCATACACAAGTACAACAACAACAACATACTAGTGTAATTCCACAAGTGGGGTCTGGGTAGGGTGGTGTGTTTGCAAACCTTACCCCTATTTTGTGGAGGTAGAGAGGTTGTTCCTGATTGACCCTCGACTCAAGTCCGTATACAAGTAGTACACCAAAAAATAGAAAAACTGCAAAAAAATATGGTTTTCTATGAAAGAAACCCAATCTTCTAGACAACAAGGAATATCATGGGTGCACCAAAAATAAAATACGGAATAAGAGGCTATTCCTCAAATTCACAAAATTCGTCTCTACCCCTTCAAAATTTCTCCCATTACTCTCTCCAAATAACGCACATAAGTGCAGTTGGAGCAACTGTCCAAGCCCTGCACCTTTTGCTCCTTCTACCACAATCCCAGCAGCACATCAACATCTTTACAGTAATTGGCATCACCCATTACATGCCAAACCAATTAAGTATTTCCCACCATAACGTCGAGGCAAAAAGGCAATTGTAGAAGGAGATGATTGACATCTTCACCCGCTTCCTTATGAAACACCAACTAACACAAATGACCTTCTGCTTCCTACATTCTCTGCCCGTCAAGATCTCCCCTCTAGCTGCTACCCAAGAGAAGAAACACACCTTTAATGGGACACTCGGTATCCAAATAGAGCTATTTGGAAAGGCAACCTATGTGGATTCAGGGTTTTGGGGGAAGACGGATTATCAGGTAAACAAAAAATCTGAACAATTGGCTAAAGCTACATTTATGAAGATAACACATTTCAGAAAAAAAGCCTACTCTTAAGATGATAATAGGAAGACAATGTATTAGGACAAAAGGCACAGGAGTTTTCTGTTGAACTAGTCAAGTCTAACTGCTTGTGCCTAAGGTCCTTTCGTAATCATTCCTGTTTAAAATTGCTTCTGGAAACTGACACATTTAGCTCACATGATACCATCAAGATATTTTAGTATCTCTACTCTCTTTTCTGAATGATGGTGGTACCAAGCCAGGTTTTGTAGAAGCCAACTTTTCTCAAAGGAAGATAAGTATAGAAGCAAAGACAGCAAACCAATAATTAGATGTCCCTGCCATCACTGCTTGTATACCACCTTCTCCCCACTTCCAGCCAGAAGCCTCCACCCCCTTCCGTTGACTTTTTCAATTTTTCCCTCTCCCAACCCTATGCAGCCCTGTCCAAACACCCCATGTTTAGGATGGCATTATTCTCCTTGATAGTCTCTCTTTCTGCAGCTGCTGGTTCACAAGTCTCCCTCTAAAAGAATGTTACATTGCATGCTTAGTCCAGCTTGAAAAGCATTTTGACTCTTTATCTTCCAAACTATCTATCCCAAATGAGACTCCTGCATTGACTATACACTTTTGTCAAGAAATTGAATTGTAATCAACTTCCCCCCCCCCTCCCAATGTTGAAATTTGAAAAGAACACCGTCTATTTTAAGCAATGTACGGAGGTAGGATTTTGGTGTGAACTATTGGTAGAACCATAGAACCATAGAAGTGGCATGGTAGATATTGGAAGAAATTTAGACCAAGAAATGGTTATTCGGAAGCATAACTGGGGAGTTAGACTTGAGGATTTAAATTCTGCATTGCACTATTTAGAAACAAATGAGGGAGCTCAAGTATCCTTTGTAGGTAAGGGTATTGAATTCTGCATTAGGTTTGATGCTTTAGAGGTCTTTAGAAAATGTAAGGTTTACTTCATTGTGTTAGTGCTTCTATTAGATGATTAAAATGCATTTGAGGTTCTCAATTATGTTTCATCTCATCAAAATTGTAAAACCCCTTCCAAGGATTAGCTTATGTCATCTCATTCCACAAGGAGTCGCCACTACTATTGTTCTTGTTATTATTTTTAAAAAAGAGTAAACTTTTGAAATTGAAGCATCTATCTTATGCCTGTGCAAAATTGAATTTTTAATTAAGGACAAAAAGTTTCTTTGGGCATCTTGATTTTAAACGCTGTGAAGATTGTTTTGTATAGGCGGAAATTTGTGCAGGGATATTACTTAATCTGCTTTGTAGTGTTTAATTATATGGTTGACTTTTTCATGCCAGCAGTCATTCAGATAATAATCTGGATGAACTTGAGATCTCAACAACCAAGGAAGAAGATCGAGCTGTCTTACTGGAAGGAGGTCTGTCAAAATCTGCATCTGTGAAGTTGTCAAGTTCATCGGTAAAAACAAACATAATTAGGTCAGTGTGCTAACTTACATTCAATTTACTGAACATTCTACTTTCTAAGTTCATGAATCTTTCCTTAACATTTTCCACATATTTGTAGGTTTCTAACAATGGAGGATGCATTTTTGCTAGAAAATCGAGCAACTCTAAGAGCAATGTGAGTCACTTGGATATTTTGATTATGGTGCATATAGTTTCTCTTCTAATTTTAAAATCCTTCTTATGATCTCATACAGATCTGAATTTGGGGGAATTCTGTTTTATTATTATCTCTGTGACCGTACAAATCTCTTTGCAGATTCCACTAAGGTGTGTGATCTTCTGTTTCTGTAACAATGTATAAAGATTTGATTTGCTAAGGTCGTGCTATGTAATATCTGTTTTTAATTGTAAGTTCTATTTGTATCATAACAACTATTGGATCACCTCATGGAATAAGCGCATACAAGCACTTTGAGGTGCAATTGAATAACCAGGGCTTTAAATATTCATATGAAATGTATGTTAAGCCAGTTCAGACAAAATGACTAGTTACTTCAGATTCTTCTGTGTGCATCATGAACTTCTGAACTTTGTTATCTTGATTGAACTGTTGGAATTGCAACGTCAATAACATAATTTTATTGTATTGTCTTCTAAGTTTAGGTCATGTATAACAAACTTTGCTGTAAATTATTGATACAATACACTAGCATATGATAAGCATGCTTGAGTCTAAACCTTATTCCTTTTCATAGGATTGGATTATCTGATTCTCAAAGTTGATGATTGTTCTTGTGGCGAACTATAATTGCCTTCGTAAATTTTTTCATGTTTCACTCAGTTTAAATTCTTTACAAACAAGTAATTATTTCATTATGGATAACTTGTTTTCATGTCTATACCTTCTGTAGTTCTGTTACCCCCTTCCCCGTAATTATGTGGGTATGGAGGGGCAAATATGAGCTGTGATAGTGGACTAGTTCTATTTGACTTGATCTTCTAATATCTCTGTGTTGCTGCAACTTTTGTTTGTATGTGAAACTCATTGCTGAGACCTCTAAGATTTTCTTATTATCCATGAGACCAGCACTCAGTAACAGGTTTTTGCGTGATGTTTTCTTTGAACAGAGCTACAATCGTGATCTCTTCATCTTTCTGTATATTCTTCTGATCATAGTTTCGGCAATGACTTCTCTCAAGAAACATAATGACAAATCAGCATTTTCTGGCAAATCTATACTTTATCTTAACCGCCATCAGACAGAAGAGTGGAAGGGATGGATGCAGGCAAGTTTCTGTCGTATTTCCCTTCACTTATTCATGCTTCATTTTAAAATGACAAATCTGATTTACATGGATTCTTTTGGCAATACTTTCTTTGTGCTGTTTTTTTCTTCAGTAACCTTGTGCACTAGTATAGCTGCATGTTTGTTTTACTACCTCCCAGTAATTTGTGTTAATATGTCGTATGAATGATCCTTGCAACTTCTTTTGCAATGTGTAATATTCATCTGTTGATGTATCTCAAAACCGCACCTCCTGAAAAGAGGAAATATCTCAAAATCTCATTTAAACACTGATACTCCCTGTAGAGATTTATTTGTTCTCTTTCTATATTGACTCACTCTATCCTTTTTTTGAAACAGGTTCTCTTTTTGATTTATCATTATTTTGCTGCAACAGAGATATACAATGCAATTAGGATTTTCATTGCTGCGTACGTATGGATGACTGGTTTTGGGAACTTCTCCTATTATTACATAAGAAAGGATTTTAGTCTAGCTCGGTTTGCTCAGGTAACATTAGGTTTTGGTTGTACTTAATCACTGTTTTATATCGGAATACTTCAGTTTAGAGTTGAATCTCACGTATCCATTTTCTCTGTGCACTGCTAATAATGAAAATTTTATCGTTTATGCAGATGATGTGGAGGCTGAATTTTTTTGTAATATTTTGCTGTATTGTTCTCAATAATGACTACATGCTGTATTACATCTGCCCGATGCACACACTTTTTACCCTGATGGTTTATGGGGCCCTTGGCATTGGTCACAAATACAACGAGATAAAATCAGTGATGGCTTTGAAGTTTCTTATGTGCTTTGTTGTGGTTATCTTGGTTTGGGAGATTCCTGGGGTGTTCGAATTTCTTTGGGGACCTTTCACCTTAATGTTAGGTTGGTTACTCTGTATTCTCATACATTTTGTTTCTGTCCACAATCACCATGAATTCCTAATACTCTGCATGCTGGAAAACTGTTAGCTTTAGTCTCAAAGTCAGTTCAACTATGTTTATATGAACACTTCTCTCTACTCTGGGGAAATATTATACTGGCTTTGAGTTTTTGGCATCAGAAATTTTTAAAAACTACGTCTTTGTCTTAAATAATTTGGAAATAGATATAACCAAAAAAATGGATGTAGATATGGTTTGAGATTCTTGTGGAATAAGATTGTTGTCTTGATGGGATCCATCACTATGTGGAACTAAAGTTGACAAGTGTCATGCTCAAAGGTGCTTATTTTAGGTTCAGGTATCGTTTTGTGTAACAGAGTATCTTGGTATCCTATTGAGGTAGCATGCATTGTAAAGTACTTTTTCGAAAAGATATCCTGGATTTTGTTTTTTGTTAAGTACTTTTTCAAAAAGATATCCTGGATTTTGTTTTTTATTTTATAGATGCTGCTTAAGCACTGTCATCTGATGCTTGTTTTCTTCTTTTCACAATTGTAGGCTATACTGATCCAGCCAAGCCAGATCTCCCTCGACTGCATGAATGGCATTTTAGATCTGGGCTTGACCGCTATATATGGATTATTGGCATGATATATGCCTATTTTCACCCAAATGTAATTCAAAGGAACTTTGCTTTTTCGTTCTTTGTCCCACTTTTCTTTCACTCTTCCATGGGACTGAAGTTTGCAGTATCTTGTCCTTTTAGGTTGAGAAGTGGATGGAGAAACTGGAGGAGTCTGAATCAAAGCGGAGACGGACAATTAAGTCATCCATCTGTGCAGTAACTTTAATTGTGAGTTGCATTTAAGTTCATCAGATCAGTTAAATTAGGTGTTGCAAATTATCTTTTAAGTTTATGAAGTTTGTCATTTGGGACATTGTATTCCTCAGATTGGGTACTTATGGTTTGAATACATATACAAGCTGGACAAGACAGCTTACAACAAACTCCACCCCTACACATCATGGATTCCCATTACGTATGTGTAAAACATTTCTAATCCTCTTTATTTGTTTATTTTACACGAAACTTATAATAACGTAAATTACTGCTGTTTGTTTGATTTAGTGAAGAACTAACAGTGAAAAAGCTTTCTGCTTGCCTATAATGTACTCAACCAAAGTTTGTCTCCTGAATTTCTTGTATCACTTTTCTCATTTGCTTTCTTCGCCTCACAGTGTATACATATGCTTGCGTAATTTGACTCAGGAGCTGCGGAATTTCTCTCTGACACTCTTTGCGTAAGTTTCTAAACCACTAGGCAGCGCCTTATAAATTATAATCACTGGACATCATGCTTCCCTTTCCTGTCTTTTGTCTTTACCCCATCCTGTCTTCCCTTTTCTGCTTTTGTGGCTTTTAAATCGTCCTTCACTTAGTTCTGATACTAAAAATTAAGCTCTACAGAATTAAAGATCTTTATTTGTTCTTTTAAATAAGTTGAAACTACTTTGATTTCTCCTTGTTTAACTGTGGTCTGTTGCTGTAGGTGGCTTGGCAAAATTACCTTAGAAACCTACATCTCCCAGTTCCACATATGGCTGAGGTATGTTCATTTCAATTTTCTTCGTAAGGTTAATAATTGCTCCCTCAGCTTAATCTTGACCTGTCGATATGCCGTTATAGCAGTGAGCTCCTGCTATCCACGGGGTTCAGACCTTCAAGGAAAGCTTGGACTACATTTGGTTTATTTTATGCAACCTTACATTGCATTTTTTTTGCAAGAGGTTGTTTCACCAGCTTTAACCCATAACCTCCTGGCCAAATGGCGACAACTGTTATGGTTACGGCATCATGTACAAATGATATTTATATTAATATGATAATATCTCTGAACCTTAAAAGTTTTTAGACTATGTTGAAACTTGTATCTATTGTTCTCTTCAATTTTGGCATCTGTGAGTGAAAGAAGTGAATAAAATCCTTGATCTCTTCATCTGCCAGTAATCTGATACTGATTTTAAATTCCGAACTAATTTGTTGTTTAGCATCCATCCGTCCATCCAACAGCAACTTACTTTTCTTCATTCTCTCAATTGTTGATGTATTATTCATGGACGTTAGCAACATGCTTCGAGGACTTATTACCTTCTGAATTTTATGTGTAGATCAAATATGCCGAATGGACAGCCTAAATGGCTCCTTTCATTTATCCCAGGCTATCCTATGCTTAATTTCATGCTGACTACAGCAATTTATGTCTTGGTAAGCATTATATACTCTTTTCAATTTTGAGTTGTAAACCATTTTTCTCCTCCTGAGTTCTATCTCAACATTGCTTGGTTATTGCAGCTATCCTGTAGGCTTTTTGAACTAACCAACACACTCAAATCCGTTTTCGTACCCACAAGAGACAATCAGAAGCTGCTCCACAACTTTGTTGCTGGTGTCGCGATTTCTGTGTGTTTATACAGTATTTCCTTTATTCTTATTCAAATCCCTCATTAATGAGTAAGTTTGTGATCCCATTTTCCTATTTGCTATGCACAACATCCTAAAATTCAGAAAAACTACTAATCTTGAAGCACACATGCTAACTTTGCGCGTTAATTTTTTTTGTAGAATCATTTGTCTGGATTTCTTCGTTTTGGCTATATGACAAAAGGCCCAGATCACACTATAATAGAGAATGCTAGAAATTTAAAGGATCAATGTGAAACTGAGTACTAATAGAATTCAATTCTTTGATGGGGATACAGATCATGATGCCCAGCCCAGCCACAGGTTGTGTAAGTATGTTTTTCCAACAGTTTTGTGTAGTGTCACTTGCATTTATCAAGTTATGATAGTCGAAAACGAAGAATTTCCCAGTTTTTGGCTATTCAAAATTCGGATAAAAAGCAATGGAAGTCGGAGGAAGGAAATCATGTGTATAGTGTCATCGATCACCGCGCGTATTCGTTCCTTTTGTTTTTCATTTTTCCTTTTGACGTTTGGTATATTTTTTCTTCATGTAAATGTACATGAGAAAATCTGGGGAATGTAGTTGTTTCTTCGTTCAACAGGCTTTGATTAATTAATTGGAAATGCAAATCTTGATCTTCAGTCAGAATTTGGTTTGGAACTTTGAACTTTGAACTCTCATGATAGGTAGTGCCATGCTTCTTGTACTTTCTGTCTGCCGATTCTTGTACTTTGATTATTGTATTCTTTTGTTTTAGTTATTGTTCATAATGTTTTGTCAACAAAATTCGAGGTCAAATGGAGTCAATTGAAAAATTCATAGATTATTACACATGAAAAACTTAGATAATTCTGACTTCCTACTTTCTGACCCATAAACTCCAAAAAAGTGGGGTTTTGGTCTTGTAGAGGCAATGAGTATGTTCACTGGGTCTTCATGAATGGACCCACAAAAATTATGGGGTCAAACAGAGATGGTCAGTCATGTTTCAGAAAATTTATAGACTAATAATACATTCGAAAAAATATAAATAATCTTGAATTCTTGTTACTCGACCCCGAAACTCCAAAAAAAAAAAAACAACGTCAATCTTGTAGAGGCAATTGGTATCGTTCACTAGGTTGTGATGAATGAATTCATAAATTTTGGGTTCAAACGGAGTCGTTCAATCATATTTTAAATAATTCATGAATTAATACACACGAAGATTTGAAATAATCTTAATTTTTAATTTTGTGGCCTGAAAACTCAAAAAAATGTGACGTCAATCCTTGAGAAACACTGAGATATCACATTAGGTGTTTTCGAATAGATCTACAAAATTTGGTATTACGGTGTTACGATAAATGTATTCAGAATTTCAATCGACTTTGGCCCTCTAACTTGGCCAGGTCAAGCCTCAAAGGCCAAGTGAGCAGTATTCATTGCAATTTCATTAGTGACATCTTAATTTTAGCATTTCGATGACATGAAATAAAAATTCAATATTTTAAACAGTTTTCGTGCCTGTTTTATAAGTAAAATCTGTAAAAA
Organism: Solanum appendiculatum; assembly: GCA_018342035.1. Taxonomy (NCBI): domain Eukaryota; kingdom Viridiplantae; phylum Streptophyta; class Magnoliopsida; order Solanales; family Solanaceae; genus Solanum; species Solanum appendiculatum. The sequence goes on along the minus strand of JAGDQO010001400.1, from coordinate 650,168 downwards.
ATGATGTATATGTAGCATTATTCCTATTTTATAAGATAGAAAAATTATTCCAATGGACCCTCTGCTCAAGTGATGCATATAAAAAATTATACAAAAAGGGAATGCATATAAAAAATACTGAATAATAAAAAAAACAGTAACAACAATAATTCTACATAACTATTCAATTTTGAATATAGTTATATATGGGGTCCCTAGATGTTGTTTTTATTTTAAAGAGAAGAAAAGAAAAAGATAGAACAATATCAAGATAACATATTTAATTTAAAGTGCTATTTTCTGTTGATAGACCAATAGTGTTTCTTGTTAAAATAATAAAATAATATACTTGTACTATTGTTTGAGATAAACTCTTTGATACCTAATCTTTTAAATACAATTATAGGATAACATTCAATATTATGAGTTTATCTCAAACAATAGTACACGTATATTATTTTATTATTTTAACAAGAAACACTAGAGCATATTATGAGTTTAGAGGTGGATTTTGATTTTAAACTTTATGAATTTTGAAATGCAATATAATCATATTAAATGTTAGTAATCAGATTTAGAATTTTATTTTTCTATATATTTAGTAATTTTCTCAAACATATACAAGCATAGGCAAAATTATAATATAAATTTGATAGAATCCGATAGCTTTGATATAAATTCACAGATTCAATTTTCGATAAGTAATTCTAAAATGCAGGATGGAATAAATGTGATTATTAAATCAAAGTCTTGAATTCGAGCTTAAGAATACAAGAAACATTAGGGGGAAAGTGCTTCTTAGAGAACCTAGTAAATATAATCTTAATTAGTCAGATCAGTAAATTTAATATATAGAATAATAAAAAGGAACAGAAAAAATAACAATAAGTGACTTCAATCTATTTTCTTTTTTTGTTTCTCTCTCAATATTATTTCAGATTAATTTAAATTTATGATATATAATATTTACTAAAAACTAATATTTTAAATTAAAATATTTTTTCATACACAAAGCTCGAAAATAGAATGAACTCATAGGAAACCAGCAAGAGGCAAAAGTGAAAAAGTAAGAAAATTATTAAAAACAAGAGTTCTTGGAGTATAAGTCTCCCAACAATTTGGTTCAATTATTGACACAAAAATATATTTTTTTTCTATTGATTTAATGTCTGACAAATTGCATATTTTTTTCTATGCAAATAATGTTTGACATGTTGCATATTTTTCTATTGAAATATATAATGATGAGAAATATCAATAATTTTACTTGCTATTTGGGGAGGCACTAAGCAAGACTCTTTGTAAAACTCTTTTTAAAACAATATGATTTGGTCAAAATCAAATCTTAATATTTTATCATGATTAGGTCAACTATTAAGGTTAAAATGTATAGTAATTAACTATCGTTACTAATAAGAATGTAAAGTTAAAATATATGTTATGTATTTTATCGAATTGGTATAAATATTGAATGTTGGTAAGCTTTTACCTTCCAAAGATATCGATCAATATGTCGTTTGTACTAGATCAGACTTTCACTTAAACCATAAACAACTTTTAAAACATTAAACATTATTGAAATCATGAGAATAATATAAGTGAATAAAGTTTCTTAATTATAAGTGCAAATATAGGTGGATGTTTCTTGCAAGAAATTACTATAACATAGTACATAGCTAACAAGAAAGTCGTTTGGGGAGGATGAGGACAATTAAGGCACCACATGTTTTTTTAAAAAAAATTATCACGTTATTCATATCAATTTATATACGCTTCAATTAATTTTATATATGAATTAACTATTATCTTTCACCAGTACAGATACTAGATATTGAGTAACTTTGCACTTATGACCACATTATGCACCAAACCTTTTTGCTTAAAGTCTGATTATTGTGATGGTGGAGGAGTAAATACTTTTTTTCGAGAATATTTTTCAAACGAAGTGTACAAACAACTATTTTTAAGACCACTATATAAAAATTATTCAAAATTTATAATGTTTGATTGCATCATAATTAACTTCAAACATGAGAGTCCAAAGTTGAAATACTATGAGTCTAAACTTTTGGCTTTTCAAGTTTTAGACCTTCAGATATAATCATATAAAGTTAATTTTTTAACAAAACAAATTTATAACTGAAGGCCTGAACTAGAAGAAGAAGAACAATAACAATAACAACTTTGTTCTAAAATTAACTTGGTATTATTTTTTGTTTTTTTTTTCTCATTCAATATTTGATATATTGACTAATCCAAATTCATACAATTGACTTGTATTACACAATAGTTTAAAGGGAAACTTACATAAATATACTATATTAAGAAAATATTTATCATTTATAATAATAACATTTTTTTTCACTTGATCACTTTTAATACAATTTTAATACATATTACAGAGAACATTTTATAAAACATATATAGTACAAGTTTTATTGATGGACAATACATTTATCACACATTTTAATACACTTATAATACAATGTGTCAATTTCTTACCAAACAAACATAATATATTTTAAAACAACTATAATACATATATATTGCATACATAATTCACTTTTAATACATATTGCAGATTTATCATAGTATTGCTATATATTGCTATAAATAGTGATAAATAAAAAGTATCGCTAAAATCAATAATTATTTATTAAAGGTATCCATTTACGTAATTTTTCCTAATTTAAATCCAAGTCAACTATTTGTTTTTGCTCTCACTTCATCGTAAACCACTTAATTAATTAATAAGCATTAATAAAATTATTTACTTAAAAAAGAAAAAAAAGAAAAGAAGAAAGAGTCAAAACATACTAGGTTTCTTTTTTAGTACAAAAATGTAGGTGGACATTTCTTGCAAGTAATTAAAAAACTTAATATCTACTTATCCCAATTAATCAAAGTTGACAAATTAAAAATGAAGCATCGTTTTCCCTACGTTTTGATTTCTTACGTCTTGTATATGAGATCACTTTTTTTTAATTGCATGAATGTGATATTTTTCTCACGTATAATATTTGTATTGAAATTCGACTATTTTAAATTTGTGTTATATAAAAATGAAAAAGTATACTACGTACCATATCAAAAACTTTAGCAATATTCTCCATGGTTTTTTTTTTCGTTCGATGATTGATATCAGTTTTAAAACTCGATTAATTCAGATTTTTGGTTTTGGAAGGGGTAAAAGAATAGAGACAAATTTAAAATTTAAAATTTATGAATTTCTATAATCAATTTAAGTTAATATATATTAATGACTGGACTCACTGTATAATATTTATAGATATTTAATTAATTTGTTCATATATATACACAAATATAACATCTATGTAAAAGCTATTAAACTTTCATTAACTCGTACATTGTACATTGACTTCGCATATGTAAAGCGATATTGACTAATGACATTTTTATTCTCAGAATTTGAACCTGAAATTTGTAAAAGAATGACTTATTTCTCTTTCACAATTTTTGATACATTTACATGTCATGTCTCCTTCATATATAGTTTTTACACATTAAATTCTAATAATTCATCAAATATCTCTTTAACAACATCATACTCAGAGCAATTGTTTTCAATTAAAAAAAAAATATAATTTGTTATTACTACTTCTTTTTTTTTTGGATTATAAATAAAAGAAGATAATTCCCTTTCAAGAGATTCTTTTTTCTTTTTTCTTCATTGCAAATTAATAAATTCTGTCATTTTCTTTCTTTATTACTTTCTTCATATTTCATTTTCCTTTGCTTTACATACCAACAACTATTTCCTTCTTTGGAAGATATTCCAATTGTTTTCAGAAATTTAAAGGGGAAAAACATTAATACAACAAAAAATATTTTTCAAGAAAATATATATTATGAGAGAAACTTTTCTTTCAAAAAAATGTTTTCGAAAAGGAGAAAATAACCTTTTTTTTGTCTTGTAAATGGAAGTCATTTTCTTTACCTCAACTATCTTATTATTGGTTTTATATACTGTTAAACTTCATTATAACATCTTCGTTTATCCTGATTTTTTTTTAGTTATTATAGAGAACATATAATATAACATCATATGAAAATTTGTCGTTATGATCAAATATTACCATGAAAGATCATATTATAGAGAGGTCTCATGCGTGCACTCACATACACATATTATTAAGAAAAATATGTTTTTCTCACCAACTAAACACTAGAAAATAATTTCGTGAAAAATATTTTTCTGAAAAATTAAATAATTTCCATCATACCGACAATATTTTCTCTTTTGTCTTTAATCTTTTGCCATAACTAAAATGAAAAAATAATATATATAAAAAAAATCAGTGAGGGCCCCTATTGTAAGTTTAATTTCGTATTATCTCTGTCTAAGAAAGTTTGACATTTATTAATATCTAGCTAGCGATGTGATGAAATGGTAAAACTTTTTATTTTTTATTTTTAATCAGATAATTTTAAATTTGAATATTGAAAATGAAGTCTCAAAAACATGTTTTCGATCCCACAAATTTCAAAATTTTGGTAGCTATAATACAAATGTTACAAAACATTTTAATTTTTTTTTAAAAAAAGTTCTCATTCATTTAACATATATATCAAGCAAAGTAAATAAATTGAGATAGTATTTCTCAAAAAAAAAGAAGAAAGAAATAGGCCAAATAAATTAAAATTAATTTATGTGACCAAACTCATAGTTATCTTTTTACAATAAGGAGTTAAGTAACAGGTAATTCACCTGATCATAAGAGTCATCAGATGGACAGGCTTGACTTTAATTTATCTTATTTTTTTATATAAGAATAATACCTTCTTCATTTCGATTTATTTGTCTAGTTCTAATTTAGTATATAGTTTTAAAAAATAAATAAAAATTTTGAATCTTGCAATCTTAAATTAAAGATATATAGAATGTACCAGAATATTATTTAATCTTATGATCTTAAATATGCATGTGAAAAGTTAAAATTAAAAAGTTATCAAAAAAGCAAAGAGGCATTCTTTTTTTAACAAACTAAAAAACAAAGTAAAAATAAACAAATTAAATTGAAATGGAGAGAGTAGCTTATTATAAGTAAATGAGAGCTTAAAGCAACAATAAAATTATTTTCTTATACCTATAGTTCACGGATTCGAACTTCAAATCGTTAAAGTAATTACTAATATTTATATTAGAATAAACTGAACTACTTCATCCCCGTTGGAGTGCGACCTTTTCCAAATTTGCATCAATATAAAATGTTTTGTGTATCAGAATTTTTTTTTAAAAAAATAGCTTATAAGTGAATTGCAAGGCAACTTATAATTTATTATATCAATAATCTATAAAGTATTTTTCACTCATTCTTCTCTCTATATAATATCAACATATATATGTTTCTTTCCCAATTTTGTGAAAAAACAAAATCTATTTCACAAGATTTCCAGCCAATAAAGCAAAAGAAGATAACTCTATGGAAGAAGTTCAACAAAAGCTCTTGGATATCCCAAGTTAGTATCTATTCTCAATTTTTCTTTATTTTTTTCTCCTAATTTTTAAATTTTCATTTCTCTCCTTCTTTATCTTTAATTAGTGACCTCAAATTCAAAATTCGAGTTCTTATTATGTAAAAAAAATTGTTAGGAATAGCTTGAAGTTTCTCCACCTTTAATTAGATGTCTCTGATTCGAGTCCTGATTATGTAAAAAAAATTGTTAGGAATTGCTTGTGGTTCCCCCACCTTTAATTAGATGTCTTCTATTCGAGTGTTGAATATGTAAAAGATTATGTTAGGAAGCGCTTGAAGTTCTTTCGCCTTTAATTAGAGATCTCAGATTTTAATCCTCGTCATGAAAAGATAGTTTGTCAGGGAGTGGTTAAGTATCGTTCATCTTTAATTAAAGTTCTCAGGTTCGAGTCCTCATTATAAAAAAAATCATGTTAGTAAGCATTTTCTCTCATAAATAAACCTTATATGGTTTGAATTTGAATCAATTTGGCTTCAATACAAGTATCGAACATCAGTACGAAAAAAAATAAAAACATAAGATGGGTTTTATTCATTGGATCTAAATAATGGTGTGGAGGGTTGTTTGTTAGAGATGGAATTTTCTTCTGATATTTCAACTGCAGATATGGTAGAGTTTTCCATTAAGTTAAGGGTGTGTTTGGGATGACTGGAGTTTCTTTTTTCGAGGAGAATGTTTTTTCTTGTAAAAAGAGGTTTTTTTAAAACTTATTTTTATATGTTGGATAAGTAAATATGAGTAGAAAATATTGTTTAAAAAATATTCATATATAATCTAGATAAACACTATGAAATGAGAACGAAGGGGTAGGGGTCGAGGTCGGAGTGGGAGCAAGAACGAGGGTGAGTAGGTGTGAATAGAGGTAGATTTCAGGATTTTTAGTGTTGAAGTTATTGTATTTTTAAAAGGGGAAAAACTTAAATATATCATCAAATTTTGAGAAAAGGCTTATTTATGTTATCCGTTAAAAGTTTGACTCATTTATGCCATTTTCGTTTGAGAAAAAACTCATCTATATCATTATTTGTTAACTGAAAACAATTTCGTTTTGCAAAACAATTTTTTACACTTGGTCAATTATGATTCGGCCAAATCATTACTTAAATCATTTTTTTAAAAGGAAAAAGGTTCAAATATGTCATTTCCATTTGAGAAAAGCCTTATTTATGTTATCCGTTAAAAGTTTGGCTCATCTATGTCATTTCAATTAACAAATAATGATATAAATGAGCCTTTTCTCAAACGAAAATGGCATAGATGAGCTAAATTTTAATAGATGACATAGATGATCTTTTCTCAAAGTTCAATGACATATTTGAGTCATTTTCCTCTTTAGAATTATTTGAATTTTCATATGAATCCGTTACAAAATAATTGCATCCGCCCCTTGTGTGGTGTTCAAATGCCACTTGTGAAATTTGAGCTTAATTTTTTTCTTAATTATATCTTTATTTTTCTTTTATAAAAATAATTTGACAATTAAACCTCTTTGGCTGGTCATTTTTCAAAATAAAAAAGCTAGTATAAGATTCCTTTTATTCTTGACTTTTTATGACAACGTGCTTAATTATGGAATTTATTGCTCTATCAGAAAGTTGTTTAAACTTTTAATTCTCAAAAATGTGGTGATATTTGTACGGTTAGAAGAACACATCATTAATGATAAATTAAAAAAAAAAAAGAGTAAAAAAGTGTTCAAACTATTATTCTTTGAGCGGAGTAAAATAATATTTTTCTTAACTCTTTAATTAGAGGTTTGAAATTTAAGCCTTAAGAATAAACAAAAAAAAAATTGTGATAGGGAAAATTGATTTATGCTAATATTCCTTTTTAGGCCACTATTTATATTTTGTTCCTATTTCTAAAAGTTGTGCAAATATAATTTTTGGGATTGATAAAACACTATTATTGTCTAATTCGTTTTTTAAAAATCTAGCTAATATTTCCTCGGAGATTTTTAATTTGTTCAGTAGAGATCTTTGAATCGTAATCTAAAGATTCATAAATTGTAAGAGAATAAAAAAAGAGGGGGGGGGGGGATTTACTCAATAACGATCCCAAAACAGACAAACAACGAGAATTTCACGTTACAGAGCACTTCTTTCTATTGAATCTTATATGATGTAAATTTAAATTAATCAGGTTAGTATTTATTGTACACAAAAATGAATTTAAGATTTAAATTTTATGATATTTTTAAAGTTATAAATTCATATCTATTATTTATTATAATTTTTATAAATTTTTACACATAAATTAATAATTTACCTCGAAATTATGAATTCAATTAAACTCGTAACCCTCCCTTGATCGAATAGCAGACAGTTCTGAAAAAAAAATACACCTATTCTTTGTAGATGTCGGTAATAATTGGTGTGCTTTTATTTGCTTCCAAATATATTTTCTTCTTTTGTTATATTATATATTTATATTATAAGCTTTTTCCTGAAATGACATCTTGTGGCAATGAAAATTGTGAGCTTTGCTATATGGTAGAGCCACATTTTGAGAAAGTAGCCAAAACAGAGAATAATTGTAGTTGGGGGGGTGGGGGGGTGGGGGGGGGGGAGGCAATGATAATTCATAATATATATAGAATAATGAGTCGGAATTTATCAAAAACAGTTATTAATTCTATTTTTAAGATAATAGTAAGATATATATCAATTATATATTTTTTTAGATTGTACTTATGAAAAGATTGATTGCCTATCAAAAGTAACTTGAAGTACTTTTCTCTTGTCTTCTTCTTCAAACCTATCCAACAACACTTGATAACTCAGAACTTCTTTATGGATTTATTGGATTTTGTTGAACCTATTGATACTGTCATATGGTTCTGTTTTGCTTGTTGCATTGGCAGGTGCCTTGGAACAAATCACTTTACCGTCTCAATTATGTTGCCTTTCATGATACTTCTTTTGCTTTTGTTGCTTCCACTTTTTTGTTGCCTAGGTGATATATCCCCTTCCCTAGCCACTCTATCAAAGCATATTGTTTTCCTTGGTCTTCTTTTTGCTTTTATCCTTTTGTTTATTCCCAAATTTTTCTTAAAAGTAGTGTAATTTATCTCCTAAAAAGTGTTAAGACTTCATTACAGGGAAGGACAAATATGAAAAAAAATTCAAACATTTATCTTGAGCTTTGAACAATTCAAATATTTTCAACAATAAAAAAAGGCTTAAAAATTCACTTAATATAGAATAGAGGGAGTAAACATTATCTTATTGATTCATTTTACTTTTTTCTTTTTGACAGATGAAGAAATATTTGAGGATGAAAATTCCAACATTGAATCAAGTGGATCAACTCATTATTGTTCCTACTTTGCCAAGCATAAATGGTGGTACCAAGTTGCCATTTTTACCCTTTTTACTCTAATTGGAGAAGTAGTTACATCACTATTGGTTAAAACATATTTTACCAAAGGTGGTAAAAGTATATGGTTAGTCTCATTAGTGCAAAATGCAGGATTCCCAATTCTTCTTCCTTTCCTATACTATGCCTCACTAAAAAATAATAACCAAATTGAGGTGAATAAAGGAAATCAAGAACCACACATTTGCATGATATTTTTAGTTTATGTTGTCCTAGGTGTGTTACTTGGTGGGGTTAGTGTTTTCAACTCGACCGGTCTAAAGTACCTTCAAGTCTCAACGTACTCTCTCACTGGTACCACTCGACTAGGGTTCACTATTATCTTCTCTTTATTCCTCAATGCACATAAGTTCACCCCTACTATAGTAAACTCTATAGTTCTTGTAACAGCTGCCTCAATCATTCTAGTGGTTCATAACAATGAATCCGGGGAAACATCTAGTGGAAATTTTTTGCTAGGGTTTTTTTCTACGATTGGTGGGTCCATGACGTATTCCTTAGTGTTTTCTCTAACTGAATTTTCGTATCGAAAAATAATAAAGGGTAGGAAGTTCATAGATATTATAGAGATGTCAATTTACCAAACCCTAGTTGCAAGCATAGTGATCCTACTAGGTTTTTTTATAAGTGGAGATTGGAAGAATTTAATCATGGAGATGGAAAAATACCAATTAGGGAAATTATGTTATGTAGTCATCTTGTCTTTTATAGCCATTTCATGTCAATTAAATGTTGTGGCTTCAATTGGGCTAGTTTTTAAGACCAATCCCCTAATGTCCAATGTTTTTAACAATTTAGGGGCTCCAATTACTCCAATTTTTGCTGTGATTTTTCTTCATGATAAGATTAAAGGTTTGAAGTTGGTGGTTATGTTTTTAGCCTTTTGGGGATTTGCTTCACAAATCTATCAACAATATCTCAATCATGTGGAGGCCAATGAAGAATTAATAGAAGAAAACTCTAGAGATATTTGTGAAGTTTCCTCTAGTTGATTTTTTTAAAACCTTAGAGAAACTCGCAGCTGCTACTCTTTTGATGCGCATTGGGTAAATCCGCTCTTGTGCAAATAACTCTTATTCTATTGTAAATGATGTTTTTGTCAACTTTTCAAGAGGTGTACGTATAAATGTGATCAATTATGTATATATTCAAGTTGAAATAAAAAGTTCTTATTGGGCCTTTCAATTTGGTACTGGATAAGTACATGGCCTTGTTTGATATATTGTTGAGTAGTTCCTATATGTTGGATAGAAATGTTGAATGGAATGATAAAGGGTTAAATCCAAGTGGATCGTGATAACAAGATTATTTTGTATTTTTCTTTACTTCTCAAAATGTCCCGGAGTCCCTTTAAGGTAGTTTTATTTTATAAAGTTATTTAATATCGCTATGAATTGGAGTCAATAATATGAATAAGCTCACACATTCAACTATTCATGTAATGATCCCTATGTTATATTTATGTTTCACCTAGTTAGTTTTATGAGAAATAAAACAACCAAAAGGGATAAAACTATGAATGCAATATGCATATATAAGTAGTAGTGTATATATGATAAAATATAGTAGACATATATATTGCTTAAAGGAACACAAACCTAGGGAATTACAAAATATTGGCAACATAGCTAGCTCTATGTTATCCAAGAATTGGATGTCCAAAGGTAAATAAATAATTCTTGTATTCTTGTTGTTGACAACCTCATTTTCTTATAATAATATAACCCTCAAATGTTGTAATGAAGAGGTAAGTATTCCTACATTCTAAATTAGATATCTCAGATTCGAGCCTTGTGGATAGAGTTGTATTTGGTAGGAAGTGCTTTATACCCCAAAGTGAGACTTCTCAACACGATCTGAATTAATCGAACTCCAAAATAAATATCTGATATCGGATGAGAAATTTATATTTTTTAGTTATAATATTGAAGGACTAGAAGAGTCTTGAAAGTCAGTCATATATATAGATTCCAAAATGAAATGAGAATCAAAGAGGCTTTTTAATTTTTCTTTCTCTTTTCTTCTTCTTTTTTACTACATCTTAATTTTGGAAATTCTTGAAAATGGTTGATGCATCAGAACTGCAATCCCAGGTTCCAGGTGAACTTAATATCTTATTTTCTCTGTTATGACATTTTTTTTCCTTTTGAATATGTTTAAAAATACGGAAAAGGGATTATATTTGCCCTTGTACTCTGAGAAAAGGGTCATATTTGCCCTTTATCATACTTTTTAAAATATATTTGTCTCAGTTCATTATTATGTAAAATAAAAAATGAAAAGTATTAGAAGCTTTTTAGATTTTCTACTGGCAGATAAATTTATATATTGCTAGGATTCATCATTTATGAACTAGTTTAAAAAATTAGAGTGTCATTAAAGCATTAGTAGTACATAACTGCATATTATCATGCCATGGGGAGAGTCTTAGAGCAACGATAAATTTGTCTTTGTATGACCTATAAGTCACAAATTTGAGCCGTGAAAGCAGATACTAATACTTGCATTAAATTAGGTTGTCTACATCACACTCCTTGAGATGTGACCCTTCCCCCGACCCTGCTAATGCAGGATGCCACCAAAACAAGGTTTCTCCATTTTATTTTGCACCTCAAAATGATTCATTAATTTAATTCTTCATATTTAATATGCCTAAAATATCTCCTATTTCCATGTTTTTAATTAGAATATCTACTTCAACAGGTGATAAATCTCAAAAGGAAGAAATCTATGAGAATCATCAAAATAACTCAAAAGAATTACCCAACTTTGTACAATACAAATGGTGGATCCAAATGACAATTTATTCAATTTTTGTTCTATGTGGCCAAGCAATTGGTACACTCTTAGGTAAACTATATTTTAATAAAGGAGGAAATAACATATGGTTAGCTTCATTAGTACAAAATATTGGATTCCCAATTCTCATCCCTTTTCTATTATTATCATCAACCAAAACCAATAATATAGATAATAATTTTAATATAAAAAAACCATCTTTCTTGGTTCTTGTTCCTCTTTATATCTCACTTGGTTTATTTTTAGGTGGAAATTGTATGCTTTACTCTATAGGCCAATTTTATCTTCCCATTACAACTTATAAACTTCTATGTACTAGTCAATTAGGATTCAATGCTTTTTTTTTCTTTCTTTTTGAACAAACAAAAAATCACCCCTTTTATAGTGAACTCTTTAGTACTTGTCATAATATCTTCTTCACTCCTTTTGTTTCAAAAAAATGAGTCAAATAATAGTAACAAGTACTCTAAGAGGAAGTACATTACTGGTTTTTTATGTACACTTGCTGCATCTGCTGGTTATGGACTCATGCTTTCCATCACGAGGCTATCGTTTGAGAAAATATTTAAGAGGGAAAGTTTGTGTTTGATCATAGAAAATGACAATTTATGAGTCCTTGGTGGCGTCCTTCGCGAATTTGGTGGTGATTTTTGCTAGTGGAGAGTGGAGGAATTTGAGACAAGAGATGAACAATTTTGGACTTGGGAAAAAATTATATGTTATGAATTTGATTGGGACAGCAATTTCTTGGCAATTATTCACAGTTGGTTCAACAGGATTGATTTTCCAATGTGATTAGCATTCTTGGTGTGCCTATGGCACCTGTTTTCTCTGTTTTGTTTCTGCATGAGAAGATGAGTGGTGTGAAGTTGATCTCTATGTTTTTGGCTATGTGGGGTTTCTTGTCATATATATGTAGCAGGTACTCTTTAGTATCCAATGAGGTTGACTATGGGGTATGAGGAGCGGTTCGGATAGATCGAAGAAGTATCGAGCAGAGGTAATTAGACAAGATATAATACACTTGTAATTTATCAAAGATATGACTAAGATATGAGGATATGAAGATAGAGAGTTAAGGTATGTAGTTGAGCGTTGTCTAATTTTTCTATTCAGTATTATTATTATTATTACTAATGATCACATATACTATCTTTTGTTCTTCAATTTAATTATTACTTGTAGTTTTCTTTGCTTTGATTATCGTATTATGTGTGATTGCTATTGATCTCTTCTCCATTATGTTCAACATGACTGCTTTATTGATGTATCTTTTTTTCATACTTGATTTTACTATGCTTTTCTTGAGTCGAGTTTCTATCAGAAACAATATGATCTCTGACTTCACAAGGTAACAATAATGTTGCGTACACATCACCCTCTTCATAATTCACTTGTGAGATTATACTAAATATGTTGTTGTAATTGTTATTATTGTTTCTTTTTTAATTTTTTTCTTTTTTAAAAAAAACAAAGAAACAAAGGCAAGATAGAAATATTTTATTCTCATTGTTCCTTGGGATGCAATGGTTAACCATTTTATGGTTGGAAGGGTTTGACATAGCCAATTAGATGAAAGTGACTGAAAAATAAGTATTAGTTTGATTAATTAATACTCTCTTCTAAAACAATGAGAAATATATATATATTCTTTTGTGTGCATATATACTCTCAAACCTTATTGACAATGATGTTTCAAATAAAAAATTAGGGTGGACTTAATTATAAGAATAAATATTTTAGTGACACATTTCTTTCTATTTATATGTATCAAGTACTGTGAGTTAAGTTCATCATTTTTTTTTTCTTTTTTATTAAATGTGTGAATATAAACATCTACTATGTTCAAGTTGTTAATTAATCAAAATATTTTTTTTTTACTGTAAATATTTTTCTTTAAAAAATGTGGGGAAGCATGCCAATCTATGTCCCTCTCATTGTGTTTTAGTGAATAGTGACCAATTAATATATTTTATTCCCACAATCTAAGTCAAAGTAATTTCACCTATATTATGACTATCTAATGATCATCACATGTACAAGTGCTAACTCCATAATGTGATTCAATTGATATAATTAGCGTTCAAGTAGGGTTTCGCGAAGGATCACAACTCGAGGGGGTGTGATGTTGATAGGTTATCCTAATGCAAGTATCGACGGTTGATTCTATGGCTAGAACCTGTAATCAAGGAAGGGCCAGATACCGAGGGGGGTGCCCTAACACAAGTATCAAACAGGTGATTTTACTGCTCGAACCCGTGACTTGTAGGTGACTTCCAAGAAAGGGCTACATCTCGAGGTGTGTGTATGACATAGGCTAGTACCGATGGGGGTTTGACGTAGGCAGCCTACCCTGACACAAGTATCAAATGAGTGATTTCATGGCTCGAACCCATGACTTGAAGGTCCAAGAAAGGGCTGCATCCCAAAGTGTGTATGACAAAGGCAGCTTACCTGATGCAGGTATCAATGGCGGACCACAGCTCAAACCCGTGACCTACAAGTCACATACAGACAACTTTGCCACTGGGTTGATTGCCAAGAATGTTTCATCTAACAACAACGATAACTAGTAATGAGCTTCCAGTCTAAATTCATATTAAAATATGTCAAAAGGTTTAATCATGTATAAAGCCTTGGAAAAGTGTAACGTAAATACACTTGTATTTGTTAATTCTCTCTGGAATCTTTAACTTAACAAGCTAGCTATATGATATAAAAACAAACAACAATGGTGCCAACCACTTCGAAATTATCATTAATTTCTTTCCTTGCCTCAAGAAGATAGCAATGATATTCTCTTTCAAACGAAGATCCTTTACATCCATTCGTAGAACTCTTCAAACAGCATCAACAGAGCTCGAGTACTACGTACCTCACTATAATAGATCAGAATTTGATTGATTACATAAGACGACCAACATAATGAGCTCGTGGATACTTCTCTTTTAGTTGTGGCCATTGCACGAATAACTGATCTGCCATGTGCAGCTTGTAAAGAAGCAAACCGCTTAAAGATAGCTTCCTGACTCTTGCAATGCTCTCGACATAGAAAATCGATGACCACCTAATTCCCAAAACCTGAAGCAATTGAACTTTCAATTAGCACCTTAAATGTCACCTTGAAGGATCGTAAGAAACTAAAAGTGTTTGCAAGTTCGATATCAATGTGACTCTGTGAGTAGTCAAGTGCTCTCTTTTGATTCATTGACTGTTTTCTTCCTCCTTTTGTTAGGTTTGTTCATATTTTTTTTCACAGGGATGGTGCCAAATAAGCTTGGAGAGCCATGAAACCAAATAAACTCAAGGAATTTTAGAGGATAAGAGTTCTCAACATTATCATGCCATGATAAGTTGAGGCAAATAATTATGAACCAACAAGGAAAAGACAAAATGGTCCAAGTTGTTGTCTTCCTATACACTTTGAAATCTATGTTGCTTGGACACTCCAAAAATGTGGCATCACCTCTGTCGAATACTCCGAAATACACTACTTTTGGAGGATCCGACATGCATCTGTCGGCATTTTTAAGAGTCCAAGCAACATAATTGAAAATACAAGAATGGATGTGACTTCAAGATCAAGGTAGTATGATCTATTTTTTCCTAAATCAGAGCGTTAACAGATACTTATTCTGCATTAAATCAGTACTCTAGCATCCAACTTAACTATAAAAATAAGTTAAAAGAACAAAAGATTGTCCTCTAATAAACAAACCTTAAAAAGGAAGGCAATTACGCATAGTGGAATACACGTTCCAGGGCCATTGCACAGAATCTGAGACAAAGTACCAACTATGGATAAATTAGAAGATCATGATGTAAAAAGGAAAAAGTATCTGAAAATTGATAATTTCGATTTTAAGGGGGAGGGTAGTAAAAAGTAATATGAGAGATTTGTCTGATACCACTTGGGGTCTGATCTTGATCATTAACCACAACGCATGTGCAATTGCAACCAATGTGGTTCCAACTGAGGTTATATATGATTGGCCAACCTCTCGACTTCGATATACCTGCATGAATTCAGCCCCTCCTACTTCCTCAAGCGTTTCCTAGAATAAAAGGTAGTCCTATTAATATAGACAATTAAGGAATAGAACATCATGATCAGTTCAGGGAGAAGAGGAGGCTTCTGTGGTGTTGCATATGTATTTCGAATACTCTAAACAACTAGAAGAGAATGAACACTCCTCCGGACCTAAGATAGACAATCTGAAAAAACAGACAGACTATGGTTTTATCTCAGAGGCAAAAAACAAAATACACATAGTTGTATGCAGACAAATTATAGCTAAATGTTCCCAACATATATACATGGAACACATTCGCACAAACATTTTTCATCTCTTACTGCAAATAATAAGTAAAAGGACTTGGTATACCGATTGTTTAATACTTTGAGATACATAATTTGATTTTCTAAAGCTCTTTTGATCTTATGAGAAATCATGTGATTTACCATACTGGATGCACAAATCGGTGTTTGGGCCTTCTATGAATCTTTGTTTTGGATATATTTGTAAAAGATAAGGACTGCCGGTCCACAAGTTCTAAGATTAGGCTCTACAAGAAGCAACACATTTTGATTTGAAGAGATCTTTAGGCTACGATGATATTCAAGCCAAACTTCCAGAAAATTGCCGCCTGATGAACATACATGGTTTGGCATTTTAACACCTCTACCGGTAGAAAAAGCGAAGTCTAACATATCACATTGAACTGCATGAGCAAGCAACTAGGAACAATGATGGTGCTGGGTGACTGATGGCTATATTAGTCACTAAGCAACTAAGGCAATCAAATACTTGGACACAGTGACCGAGGTGTTAAAATCCAAAAGGAAACTTAGAAGCCTAATTCAAAACTGATAAAGGTGTTGAGAAAAGTCAAAAGAATAATGTGTTAACAGCCTAATGCAAAAATGTTATTCTCTCTTGGTTCAAAGACACAAGAAACCACACACCATTCCAGTCGTTGTCTTTTGACATATTGTTGTCTGATTAAAAAGGGGAAAGAAAAACTGACTAGTAAATTAAACTGATGTACTATACCTTACCGAGCAAGGAATCCTCAAACACAAGTGCTTTTTGGAGACTCATATTATCAGTAGCAGCAGCAATATAATACCTCGGCTTAAACCTCTCTGTTTGAAGGACATATAATAAGTTTAACATTTCTGCTGTGTGACCGCCTACATTATAGTTGAACTTATAAGATTTAGAACGAGTATAAGCAAAAGGCAGTAAAACAGAAGAACTATCAGACATAAAATAAGACCTGAACCCAGAACAATAAGAGTACTGAGGGATCGTGGTGATTTGGAGTGAAGCAGTTTGCTGCTCCTATTAATAACATAAATAATTCGTACAACAAGTACAGTGATGACACCAATGGTTAATAGAACTGTGATATTTGATGACGTCATGGTGGAGATGCAAAAGTCCCCCTTCTCCATTACAAGAAGCTCTGCCCCTCAGCTGAAGATAGAGATCCTAAATTACAGTTCAATCAATCAGCATAAGTTCCAAAACACAAGCTTATAAACAGAAACAATATTCATTTTATTAACCTGAGCATGCTTCTAATGGAACCTCAAATACCGATTATACAAGATGAGTATTGATTAGATATGTTTTATTAACAAAGCCTAAGTGAAAATCTAAAGCTTGAATAGTTATGCACAATGCAGAACATTCTCTAATGGTTAATTATCTTGATAGACGAAACAACCATTACTTACAGGAGATAATAACTATCAAAGTCCCTTTATATACAAACATTAACTCAAATGTCTGTTTGAGTAGAGATTTGGATATTATGGTTATTACAAATAAATTTATTTGAAAGGTCTAAATTTAAAATCCACAGAATTGATATAAGGATTTGGTAAATGACTTTAAACTTTTCATCCCAAATCCAGAATACTTGTCGTGAACATTTCATATCAATCAATAAGATATTCCTTAAAATAAAAACTAAAAAAAGGCATTAAGGATCGGCAATATGAATCCTCGTTATCCATTATGCTATATTAGATTAATTTAATTCACATATTTTTCAATAATTTGCTTTAAGGAAATTAGTTCTTTAAAATTAGTAGCTCCTTTTTTTGGATGGTGGTGGTGTCCGGACCAACTTATGCGCACCTCCGCTAATTCCACCAGATACCTGGTACCTCCCATCAGCACAAGTACCAGGTAACTTTGCCCACCAAAGTTAGGGCTGATAGAAAGAATTTGCCTAGTGTTTTTTTAGAGTCTGAGACCTCATGGTTCTCCCCTCTGTGCTGCCTTTATACTTGTCCTACGTTAATCAAGATAAACAGACACCTCACAAACATCGGAATCAAATCCCTCTTCTCTCGGTCATGCTAGCTTATACATTTCTTTCCCCCCCTTCCTACATCCTTAAGTTTACTAAAAGCCACGCCTTCTTATCTTCTCTCTTTGCCTTCGTATACTCGGCTTCTTCAACATCTACTATTAGTAACACTGTATACAACTCTCTTTTTCATTTTATTTTAGCTTATACCAATTGCTAACTCCATCACAATTATTCTTGTGCTCGTGGTCAGATTTTTGGGAAGCTTCAGAACTTCACTTACAATTTCCTACCACAACTTGTCATTTCTTTCGAGAAAAATATTCAGAAATTTAATTAGTATACTAAAAGGCAGATCAGCACAACCATCATAGCTTGAAGTCATTATCAACTTAATGCATCACACATCAAGTAAATGAAAAATCACAACACAACTTGTCAAAATTACAAAAATTGAAAGTTCTCCTTATACAGTGGAAACAAAATAAAAAAATTTGCAAACCCAATTCAGAAAAAAATGAAATTTGAAACGAACAAAATCAAAATTTTACAAACCCAATTCAGAAAAATTGAAACTTTTCTTTATACAGTGGGAAAAAAAATCAAAATTTTGCAAACCCAATTCATAAAAATTGAAATTTGAAACTTCTCTTCATACAGTGGGAACAAAATAAAAAAAAATTGCAAACCTAATTAAGAAAAATTGATACCCATAAAATCAATGAAACAGAAATTTACTTCGACGCGACAAAGAGCTGAATCTGTAACAAACCTGCTGTCCTTTGAAATCGGCCGGTGAAAAATCAATCGGAATTCAGCACAAAATCCATCGGAATTTCAAATTTGCATCTGTGAATTTTTTAAATCTGTAGTGAAAAATTCGGGTTAAATGAAGTCGGGTCTTTCGTTTGAATAAAGGCCCAAATACATCAACCCGACTGGCCCAAATATTATGTTTATAGGAAAAATTACTAAAGTACACACCTTTAAGTATATTATTTTTTATTTGTTCCTATATCTTTTAAAAATAACTAAAATCCCTTATTTTAATAATGTATTCGTATTAATGTATTAATGTATCTGTGCTTTTGTATTAATGTATCTGCGCTTTCATTAATGTATCCGGATTGGATTAATTTTTTATTTTATTAATGTATCCGTGCTTATATTAATATATCCGCGCGTTCAGTATCTGGATTTTAATGTCTACAGTTGGTATAATGTTCTTCCATCAGCTTTGGGTCCGAACAAACTTTTTGAGGGAATTATTCAAGATTAGTCCAGAGTGTTTAAAGGGTGAAAAACATTGTGAGACTTTAGATAGAAAATTCACTTCTTAGTTATAATGGAGGGAAATAATTTAGTTTCATTTTTTACTTCTAATATACAATTGGGCCAAACAACAACATCTACCAGTGTAATTGAATTTTTTTTATTATGTGTGAAACACGAGTATGATGTAAAAGACAAAACTTATGTGAGTCTCCTCTTATACTTTGCCAAGTGAATTATTGAGTCTTATTTTCAGTGAAATGGGCCAAAGTCCCTCTCTCTTTCTCTCTTCCTTTTTAGCTTTTTTTCTTTGGTTCTCTCTTTTTTTAAAAAAAAACTTTTTGTTCTTTTGGTTCAACTATTCGATCTTCAAATTCTATTATTTTTCTCACCTTAATATTTTTATTTACAGAAAGTTGAAATTTAATATTTCTAGCCTAATTTATTCTATTTCTTAAATTTTTTTTTATCATATTAACATAAAAAGAATTGCAACTTGGTGAGAAGGTTTGAAATAATAAAATTGTTAAGAAAAGAACAAGAGAACAAATTAGTTTTATACCCCTTTCATTTTTCATATAAGTTGCCACTTTCCCTTTTACACGTTCTTTAAGAAATTATAAATAAAAATTATAGTTTTAATAACTTACTCCTTAAGAAATTATTTTGCAACTTTACAAATCTTTTTTATACATTCAAGAGCAATTAAATATTAAGGTAAAATGGGAAAAATTAATTAAATATATTTTTATTTTGTTAGTCGATAATTAATTTTAAATAATAATTTTGTTTATCTTAAAAACAATACAATTGAATTTTTATGAGGTTAAGAGCACACATCTTAATTTATTTTTTATATATAACAATTTGAATTTAAAGTTGAATTAATATTAATCTATTTTATCTCTATTTGATTTTTAATGAACGAACATAAAAAACTATTAACAAAATAGGAAAAATAAACTAGAATTGGAGAAGTAATGTTAGAGGAGAGAGAGAAACATGTTTAAATATATTTCAAAAATACAACGTACTCTATGTTAGAGGGAGGAGTAAATGGAATGTGGGAGTGTAGGATAAAGATTTGGAACCCACAAAATGAATTTTTATCTACTAAAAAAATTCCTCGCACAACCATAACATGACGTGTCTCACCCATCACAAAAGAATTTTCAAGTTTAAGTATAAAAATAAGTTCATATTCTATAAAGTACTTTTCTTTTCATTACTTAGTGAGAGTTTAGGTAGCCAACCAACTGAGCTACTAAGATTTCCTATAAAAAAAATTAATTATCTAATACATTGTTTTTTTTAGATTAATTGAACTTAGATATTAGAGAAATTAAATTATTAGATTCTAATAACAATATCTTCATATCTTTTATAAGTTAGATTGCTTACACTTAATGTTCAATCGTTTTAAAAAAATAAAAAAATGTACAATTGTTAAATGCTTTTGTATAAGAGCTCATTTGGATTGACTGAATTTAAATAGTTTTTAAATTTTAAGTGCTGAGATTTAATTCATGAGGAATATAAATGATTATAAAGGATAAAACATAAAAATAATTAATCAAAATAAAACAACTTTTAAGTCAAAGCAAAACGGTGCTCCTCCCTCTATCCCAATTTATTTTGTGCACATTTCTTTTAAGTATATCTCAAATAGAATGTCACATTTTATCTTTTATCAAATGATTTCCAGTTATATAAATTTCTCTATGGTTTATTTACATCTAAAATTAAATTATCCGTCAAATAAACTCTGCCACATGAAATAAGACGGAGGTAATATTACATTGTCCCATGGTATAGACTATAGAAATAACTGGATATCTTTTCTGAACGTGAAAAATGAATACATAATCTCTCGTAATTCACAATATAGCTTTACAAGGCCATCAAATAATCTAGTGTAGACTTTATACTAAAGACTTTATATTAAATCCAGCTGAACTCTGTTTTGCTGGCCCATCAAATAGGACCACTTGTATATGTGTGGTGTATATACTACTTCATGTGACAACAGAAATTTTTTCTTAAAAAGAGAAATTGAAATTAAGATACTGCAAGTCCCAACTGTCCCAACGGCTAACTTACCAATATTAACTTGGATGCCACGTTGTAATTGAGGTTGAAAAACATTAGTGCACTAAGCTTTCACTATATGCGAGACTTGAGAAAGCTGACTGGATTATTTCCATGATTTAAATTTGTATCCTTCTTATCACACGACGATAATAAGAGTGAAATGTTTTCTACTTTTGAGTAAGAAGTAAGAGAATATCTTAAAAGTAATTGAAGTGATTACAACCGTGATTGCTGTGGCGTAGCCACGAATGGTGGTCAGTTGAATACCCTTCTTCGAAAAAATTATATTGTATATATAGAAAATTATACAAAGTATATAGGTCATAAATAACTTTTGGTATAGATATATTAATTCTTGAACATTCTTAACGAAATTTCTGACTTTATCACTGCCTGTCGTGGATATGAAATGGCTTGTATGCAACAAGAAGTAATGCTCATGAAAGTTGTTTAGGATGGATTTTTGGTCACTGCATATATTGTTCAACAACTATAAGTTATAACTTGGATAATTTATAATCCTCAACCAAAAGTAAAGCAATGCAGTGATATATAATTTCATACTTAATTATAACTATTACTTAGTCCAGCCGTGAAAATGGAGAAATTTTTAATAGGAACATGTTTTTTAAATAAATTTCACGCGATGCAAATTTATATTAATCGAAAAATATAGCAATTAGGACACTTTGGCTCATTGTTTGATAGGCCAGCCAGAAGTGTGTGAACTGTTGCATGGCCATGATTTTTTAGATGTGATTTTTGCAATAATCTACTATCAGACACGTGGCAACTCTGGATTGGCTGTAAGGGAGGAAATCAACACTTGGTTAGATTTTTTGGACATAATAAAGTAATAGTTAACAAAATGTCATGCACCAATGAGAAAATAGATAGTGATATTCAAGGATAAGGACTTTGGTTCTTCCAAGTCATTTATATATTGCAAGGTTCATGAAACTCAAGCAACAAACCAATTCTTCTTCTTGTGTAGTAGCTCCATTCTAGAGTTTTTCGTCTTACTTCTACAATGGCTCTCTCTTCTCCTTCTTTCGCCGGAAAGGCGGTGAAACTTTCACCATCTTCCTCTGAGATCACCGGAAATGGAAGAGTCACCATGAGGAAGACTGCTACTAAGGTCAAGCAACATTATATATGAATTTTGTTTGGCTCTCCAATAATTTTACATTTCTAAGTAAACATTTTATGTACTACTCATATAAATCATACACAAAAGTGGCAGAAAAAGGACTCTCAAGTTGGCAATTCACAACCCTTGCAACAAAAGATTGTATCAAATTGGTTCCAAGGCATAAACAAGTAATTGCAAACACAAGCAAATTGAAATCTAAAACTGAGGCCAGTGATTTGTTGAAATGTAAAATCGTTATCTAACAATTCCTTTTTTGTCTCATCATATGCTCATGTACGTGCTTGGTGATTAACGAACCCCTATCTGGACTTCTAACTCCGCCCCTGGTTGAACAAAGGCAAAGATTTTGCGTGAAATAATTACATATAGTTGAAATAAATTGTCAATCAAATACAAATAGTCCAAATTCATATCCAAGTTCATTCTCCTCAAATTTTCAGAATAAGTAAATAAACATTTAGTTCAAAAACAATTGTGAATCAAATACATGTGTTGTCTCATGTCTGTAAATACTTCTCATTATTCTTAAAAGCAAGAATATATATAAGTTATATAGTCAAAACTCGTTATAGTAACAACGTCATTGTTGCAACTTATCGTTTGTACTCTTAGAATTCTTTGTTGTTACTACTATATATATTAATTTAGTACCACAGAAATGCCAACTTGCCCTCTTTTCTCCTTTTTAACTTGTATTTAATAAATGGATTGGACGAAATGTGTAACAGAGAACTATAGAATTGAATAAAATTCATATGTAATCTCCAGTTTAATTTACATTATACTAGGCCATTAGCTAATTTATACTAGAGGAAACTCATTTCTTAAAAAATCACTTTCCGGGGGGCAAAATTTGTGACAAAGGCCCAAGCGTTGTTGTTAACTGGGTCGACAAGGTGGTCAACGAGATTCTCCAATGGACCCTTGCCGATGACGATAGCTTGGAAAAAGAATCCAAACATAGAGAACATAGCAAGTATGCCGTTCTTGATTTCCTTGACCTTGAGCTCAGCAAAAGCGTCTGACTGTAGGGGTGTCAAATGGGCGGATTGGGTTGAAATTAGAGATATTGAAATGGGTTGAAATAGATATTGGATTGGGTCTTGACCCGCCCAAGTTTACTTTGGGCTCAAAAGCGGGTTGGGTCTTGACCCGCCCAATTTGACCCGCTTCATCTCAATAATTTTAATATATTTTTTTTCAAGTTTTATAACCATAATTTGAATTTCAACTCAAGAAAATTTTAAAAAAGAAGTTACAAATGGATAGATAAATCCTAAAAGATATAAAATATATAGTAATTCATACCTTCAATATATAGGAACATACATTACATTAATGCAAATAAAAAATCTTAAAAACGGGTTGAAATTGGAGATTAAATTGGGCTCAATTGAGGATTCTCTTAAAATGGGTTAAGACTTGAATGGATTGAGATTGAACCCAATTTAAATTATTTTGAGTCCAGCCCTTAAAATTCTGAGCGAATTGAACGGGTTACATATTATTGGGCTCATTTTGACTACGTCTGAGTCATCAGCAAGGCCTAATGGGTCAAAGCTACCACCAGGGTAAAGTGGGTTAACAACCTCTCCAAGAGGCCCACCAGCAATAGAGTAACTAAATGACTGTGAAGGACAAAAGTTTTTATCCAAAAATATCATTATCTATTTCCTCATTGGTGGATGACAATTTGTTAAACATGAATAGATATTTTTTAGATACATTATTATGTCCAAAAAATCTAACAAAATGTTGATTTTTCTCTCTTACACCCAATCCAGAGTCGCCACGTGTGATAGTGAAATATTGCAAAATCCACATCTAAAAAATTATGGCCATGCAATAGTTCTCACAATTCTGTTGTACGAGAGGCGTAAGCTCTTCATAACAATAAGACAAATGAAAAAATTGAAATGATTTTCTAGCAAATATTTCCGACTAATTTATACTCTGAATGTCAATTAGGAAAACTGGATACTAAAAAAATTAAATTTAGAAAAATACATTTACCAATCTTTCCAAGAAAAAACAAAACATAATATGAACTATAAAAGAAGATACTTATTAAATCGATTATAAGAATACGAATAATACTTATTATCTAAAGAAGAATCCTTATAGTAGTATCGGTCATTTATTCATTCTCCTTCAGATTTCATCAAGTGGTTATGTAATAATTTTTATTGTTGGATTACGAAAAAAAAGTACATATACGAATATACTTTACGATTAGCATCAGTAAAAAATAAAATATTTTACTTATTACAATTAGATATTTTAATTAATATTTTGCTAATATTATTTAATGAACATGTTTCGTCTTTTAATTTGTTTGAGATTGGTGATTTGCTGAAAGAGAGAGTTGGATAGATAATTTTGAAGACCGACGCAGTCCTTTAGTTTTTTTATTAATTCTTTTACAAAAGCAACCTATAAGGTCGATTTTTGAAGTGTAAAATTATAATTGAAGAATATAAATAAAAATAATGAAAATATTTATCCAAGAGCATGTGTGATTGAATGGTAAATCTGTCCAAAGTCATAGAAAATACCTAGATTCGATTCCAAGTGGCTACATTTTTTATGTATATTTCTTAAAAAATTAACGCTGTCAGACTTTTAAAACCGATCGACAAACTGTATCAATTGCCACACAATATTACCCGATCTTGTCTATCGATTTCACGAAAATGACGACCGGCGATATATAGTATATTGATTTGTTTTTGCCAGGTCATCTCCACGCCAGATACATTTTAATTACTTTTTTTTCATTTTGTCTCACCATTTTCGGAGTCCATTTTGGGTTATTTAGGGAGCAATTTACATGTAATTAGGCAATTTAATCAATTTTTCGTGTGTGTTAGCCCAAAAATATTTTAGTCATATGGCTTTCAGACGATTTTTTTGTAAAACCTTTATGGAACCCTCCGTAGGGAGTTGGAGGAGCATTACATACAGTCTCACCATTTTTAAAGTCCATTTTGGATATTTAGGAGCCAATTTACAAGAATTAGACTATTTTCTCAATTTTTCGTGTGTGTTAGCCCATAAATATTTTGGTAATATGGCTTCCAAATGATTTCTTTGTGAAATCATTATGGAACCCTCCGTAAGTATCCGGGAGAGCAGCAGATGAAGCCTCAGAAATTTTCACGATATTTTTAGGCATTTACGAGACATTTAATAAGAAGTAGGCGATTTATCTCATTTTTCGTGTGTGTTAGCCCATTAATATTTTGGTGATATGGCTTCCAGTCAATTTTTTCGGAAACCTTTTGGGGACTCTCCGTAAGTATCGGAGGGAGCAGCAGGTGAAGCCTCGAGAATTTTTACGGCGTTTTTGGATATTTACGAGGCATTTAATAGGAATTAGGCAGTTTTTCTCATTTTTTTTATGTGTGGTAGCCTATGAATATTTTGGTGATATGACTTCCGGTTAATTGTTTTTCGAAACCTTTTGGGGATCCTCCGTAAGTACCCAGTGGAGAAGCAAGTGAAGCCTCAGAATTTTTCACGGCGTTTGTGGGTATTTACGAGGCATTTTATAGGAATTAAACAATTTTTTTCATTTTTCGTGTGTGTTAGCCCATAAATATTTTGGTGATATGGTTTTCGGTCAATTTTTTTTCGAAATCTTTTAGGGACCCTCTGTAAGTACCCGGGGGAGAAGCAGGTGAAGCCTCGAGAATTTTCACGACATTTTTGGGCATTTACGAGGCATTTATTAGGAATTAGACAATTTTTCTCATTCTCCGTGTGTGATAGCCCATGAATATTTTGGTGACATGAATTTCGGACAATTTTTTTCTGAAACCTTTTGGGGACCCTCCGTAAATACCCGGGGGAGCAGCAGGTGAAGCCTCAGGAATTTTCACGACGTTTTTGGACATTTACAAGGCATTTAATAGGAATTAGATGATTTTTCTCATTTTTTGTGTGTGTTAGCCCATGAATATTTGTGTGATATGGCTTTCGGTTAATTTTTTTGGGAAACCTTTTGGAGACCCTCCGTAGCTACCCGGGGGAGCAGCAGGTGAAGCTTCAGAAATTTTCACGGCAATTAAAAGTATTTACGAGGCATTTAATAGGAATTAGGCAATTTTTCTTATTTTTCGTGTATATTAGCCCATGCATATTCTGTTGATATGGCTTCAGGTCAATTTTTTTCCTAAACCTTTTGGGGACCCTCCGTAAGTACCTGGGGGAACAACAGGTGAAGCCTCGGGAATTTTCACGACGTTTTTGGGAATTTATGAGGCATTTAATAAGAATTAGGCGATTTTTCGTGTGTGTTAGCCCATTAATATTTTACTGATATGTCTTACGGTCAATTTTTTTCCGAAACCTTTTGGGGGCCCTCCGTAAGTACCTGGGGGAGCAGCAGGTGAAGCCTCGGAAATTTTCACAGTGTTTTTGGGCATTTACGAGGCATTTAATAGGAATTAGGTGATTTTTCTCAATTTTTATGTGTGTTAGCCCATGAATATTTTGGTGATATCCCTTTCGGTCAATTTTTTTACGAAACCTTTTGGGGACCCTCCGTAAGTAACCGAGGGAGTAACATGTGAAGTCTCGGGAATTTTCACTGCATTTTTGGGCATTTACGAGACAATTAATAGGAATTAGGCGATTTTTCTCATTTTTCATGTGTGTTTGCCCATGAATATTTGGTTACATGGCTTTCGGTCAATTTTTTTCCGTAACCCTTTGGGGACCATCTGTAAGTACCCGGGGGAGCAGCAGGTGAAGCCTCAAAAATTTTCACGACGGCGTATTGGTCATCTACGAGGCATTTAATATGAATTAGACGATTTTTCTCATTTTTCGTGTGTGTTAACCCATTAATATTTTGGGGATATGGCTTCCGGTCAATTTTTTTCTGAAAACTTTTGAGGACCTTCCGTTAGTACCCGGGGAAGCAGCAGGTCAAGCCTTGTGAATTTTCACGTAATGTTTGGGATTTTACGAGGCATTTAATAAGAATTAGGCGATTTTTCTCAATTTTTGTGTTTGTTAGGCTATGAATATTTTGGTGATATGGATTCCGGTCAAATTTTTTACGAAACCTTTTGGGGACCCTCTGTAAGTATTCGGGGGAGTAGCAGGTCAAGCCTCGAAAATTTTTACGGCGTTTTTGGACATTTACGAAGCATTTAATAGGAATTAGGCGATTTTTCTCATTTTTCATGTGTGTTAGTGCAAGAATATTTTTGGTGATATGACTTCCGGTCAATTGTTTTTCGAAATCTTTTGGGGATCCTCCGTAAGTACCCAGTGGAGAAGCAGGTGAAGCCTCAGAATTTTTCATGGCGTTTGTGGTTATTTACGAGGCATTTAATAGGAATTAAACGATTTTTCTCGTTTTTCATGTGTGTTAGCCCATGAATATTTTTGTGATATGAATTTCGGTCAATTTTTTTCTGAAACATTTTGGGTACCCTCCGTAAGTATCTGGAGGAGTAGTAAATGAAGCCTTAGAAATTTTCAAGGCGTTTTAAGGCATTTACAAGATATTTAATAGGAATTAAGCGATTTTTCTCAGTTTTTCGTATGTGTTAGCCATGAATATCTTGATAATATGGCTTTCGGTAAAAAAAATTTCTAAAACCTTTTGGGGACCCTCCGTAAGTACCCGGGGGAACAGCAGGTGAAGGCTCGAAAATTTTCATGGCATTTTTGGGCATTTACGAGGCATTTAATAGGAATTAGGCGATTTTTCTCTATTTTTGTGTGTATTAGCCCATGAATATTTTGGTGATATCGCTTTCGGTCAATTTTTTTACGAAACCTTTTGGGGATACTCCGTAAGTAACCGAGGGAGTAGCAGGTGAAGTCTCGGGAATTTTCAGTGCGTTTTTGGGCATTTACGAGACAATTAATAGGAATTAGGCGATTTTTCTCTTTTTTCATGTGTGTTCACTCATGAATATTTGGTTATATGGCTTTCGGTCAATTTTTTTTCGAAACCTTTTGCGGACCATCCGCAAGTACCCGGGGGAGCAGCAGGTGAAGCCTCGAAAATTTTCATGGCGTTTTGGGCATCTACGAGGCATAAAATAGGAATTAGACGATTTTTCTCATTTTTCGTGTGTGTGCCCTTTAATATTTTGGGGATATGACTTTCGGTCAATTTTTTTTGAAAACTTTTGAGGACCCTCCGAAAGTACCCAGGGAAGCAGCAGGTCAAGCCTCGTGAGTTTTCACATAATGTTTGGGATTTTACGAGACATTTAATAAGAATTAGGTGGTTTTTCTCAATTTTTGTGTCGTTAGGCTATGAATATTTTGGTGATATGGATTCCGATCAATTTTTTTATGAAACCTTTTGGGGACCCTCCGTAAGTAATCGGTGGAGTAGCAGGTCAAGCCTCGGGAATTTTTACGGCATTTTTGGGCATTTACGAAGCATTTAATAGGAATTAGACGATTTTTCTCATTTTTCATATGTGTTAGCGCATGAATAGTTTGGTGATATAGCTTTCGATCAATTTTTTTTCAAAACCTTTTGGGGACCCTCTGTAAGTACCCTAAGGATCATTTACGAGGCATTTAATAGAAATAAGTTGATTTTTCTCATATTTCGTGTGTGTTAGCCCATGAATATTTTAGTGATATGGCTTTCGGTCAATTTTTTTCTGAAACCTTTTGGGGACCTTCCGTAAGTACCCGGGGGAGCAGCAGGTCAAGCTTCGGGAATGTTCACGGTGTTTTTGGGCATTTAATAGGAATTAAGCGATTTTTTTCTCATTTTTCGTGTGTGTTAGTCCATGGATTTTTTGGTGATATAGCTTCCGGTCAATTTTTTTCCAAAACATTTTGGGGACCTTCTGTAAGTACCAGGGGGAGTAGCAGGGGAAGCCTCGGGAATTTTCACGACATTTTTTGGCATTTACGAGGTATTTAATAGGAATTAGACGATTTTTCTCATTTTTCGTGTGTGTTAGCCATGAATATTTTGGTGATATGGCTTCTGGTCAATTGGTTTTCACAAACCTTTTTGGGATCTTCCATAAGTACCCGGGGGAGCAACAGGTGAAGACTCGGGAATTTTTACTACGTTTTTGGGCATTTACGAGACATTTAATAGGAATTCGATAATTTTTCTCATTTTTCGTGTGTGTTAGCCCATGAATATTTTGGTGACATGGTTTCTGGTCAATTTTTTTTCGAAACCTTTTGGGGACCTTCCGTAAGTACTCGGGGGGAGCAACATGTGAATCCTTAGGAATTTTTGTGGTGTTTTTTGGGCATTTACGAGGCATTTATCATGAATTAGGTGATTTTTCTCATTTTTCGTGTGTGTTAGCCCATTAATATTTTTGTGATATAACTTCTGATCAATTTTTTTCTTAAACCTTTTGGGGACCTTCCGTAATTACCGGTGGAAGCAGCAGGGGAATTCTCAGAAATTTTCACGGCATTTTATGGCATTTAATATGAATTAGGCGATTTTTTATGATATGAGTTCCGATCAATTGTTTTTCACATACCTTTTTGGGACCCTCCGTGTGTGTTAGCCTAAGAATATTTTTGTGATAGGGCTTTCGGTCAATTTATTTTTGAAACCTTTTGGAGACCCTCCATAAGTACCCGGGGGAGCTGTAGGTGAACTCTCGAGAATTTTCATGGTGTTTTTGAGCATCTGATAGGAATTAGACGATTTTTCTCATTTTTTCTTATGTGTTAGCCGATGAATATTTTGGTGACATGGCTTTCGGTCTATTTTTTTCGAAATCTTTTGGAGATCCTCCGTAAGTACCCGAGGGAGCAGCAGGTGAAGCCTCGAGAACTTTCACGTTGTTTTTGGGCAATTATGACGCATTTATTAGGAATTAGGCGATTTTTGTCATTTTTCGTGTGTGTTAGCCCATGAATATTTTGGTGATATTGCTTCCGGTCAATTTTTTCCGAAACCTTTTAGGGGCCCTCCGTGTGTACTTGGGGGAGCAGGAGGTGAAGGCTTGGGAATTTTCACAGTTTTTTCGGACATTTACGAGGCATTTAATAGGAATTAGGTAATTTTTCTCATTTTTAGTGCGTGTTAGCTTATGAATATTTTGGTGATATGGCTGCCGGTCAATTTTTTTCTGAAACTTTTGGGGAACCTCTTTAAGTATTCGGGGGAGTAGCAGGTAAAGCTCCGGGAATTGATACGGCGTTTTTGGCCTTTTACGAGGCATTTAATAGGAATTATGTGATTTTTCTCATTTTTCGTGTGTGTTAGCCCATGAATATTTTGGTGATATGGCTTCCGGTTAATTTTTTTCCAAAACCTTTTGGAGACCCTTCGTAAGTACCTGGGGGGCAGCAGGTAAAGCCTTGAAAATTTTCATGGCATTTTTGGGCATTTACGATGCATTTAATAGGAATTAGGCGATTTTTCTCATTTTTCGTGTGTTAACGCTCGTGAATATTTTTGTGTTATGGTTTCCGGTCCATTGTTTTTCAAAATCTTTTGGGGACCCTCCGTGAGTACCTGGAGGAGTAGCAGGTGAAACCTCGGCAATTTTTTCCGGTGTTTTTGGGTATTTACTAGGCATTTAATAGAATTAGGCGATTTTTCTTATTTTTCGTGTGTGTTAGCTCATGAATATTTTGGTGATATGACTTCCGTTCAATTTTTTTCGAAACCATTTTGGGACCCTCCATAAGTACCTGGGGGAGCAGTAGGTGAAGCCTCGACAATTTTCACGGACTTTTTAGGCATTTAATAGGAATTAGAAGATTTTTCTCATTTTGTGTGTGTGTTAGACCATTAATATTTTGATGATATGACTTCCGGTCAATTTTTTTCTAAAACATTTTGGGGAGAATCCGTAAGTATCCGAGATAGTAGCAGGTGAAGACTCGGTAATTTTCACGGTGTTTTTGGTCTTTTATGATGTATTTAATAGGAACGAAGAGATTTTTCTCATTTTTCGTATTTATTAGCCCTTGAATATTTTTGTGATATGGCTTCCGGTCAATATTTTTCCGAAACCTTTTGGGGACCCTCCGTAAGTAACTCGGGAAGTAGCAGGTGAATCCTCAAGAATTTTCACGATATTTTTGGGCATTTACGAGACATTTAATAGGAATTTAGTGACTTTTCTCATTTTTCGTGTGTGTTAGACGATGCATATTTTTGTGATATGGCTTTCGGTCAATTTTTTTCTGAAACCTTTTTGGGGACCCTCTTTAAGTACCCGAGGGAGTAGCAGGTGAAACCTGAGAAATTTTCATGGCGTTTTTGGGCATTTAATAGGAATTAGGTGATTTTTCTCATTTTTCGTGTGTGTTAGCCCAAGAATATATTTGTGATACGGCTTCCGTTAAAATATTTTAAAACCTTTTGGGGACCCTCCGTAAGTATCTGGTGGAGCAGCAGGTGAAGCTTCGGAAATTTTCACGGCATTTTTGGGCATTTACGAAGCATTTAGTAGGAATTAGGTGATTTTTCTCATTTTTTCGTATGTGTTAGCCCATGAATATTTTTATGATATGGTTTCCGTTAAATATTTTTCGAAATCTTTTGGAGACCTTCCGTAAGTACCCGGGGAAGCAGAATGTGAAGCCTTGGAAATTTTTACGGCATTTTTAGACATTTACGAGGCATTTAATTAGAATTTGGCGAATTTTCTTATTTTTCGTGTGTGAACGCTCATGTATATTTTTGTGATATGGCTTTAGTACCCGGTTGAGCAGCAGGTGAAGCCTCGGGAATTGTTACGGCATTTTTTGACATTTACGAGGCATTTAATAGGAATTAGATGATTTTTCTCATTTTTCGAGTGTGTTAACCTATGAATATTTTGGTGCTATGGCTTTTGGTCAATTTTTTTTCGAAACCTTTTGGGCACCATCCATAAGTTTTCGAGGGAGCAGCAGGTGAAGATTTAGGAATTTTCACGGCGTTTTTGGGCATTTACGAGGCATACAATAGGAATTAGGTCATTTTTATCATTTTTCGTGTGCGTTAGCCTATGGATATTTTGATGATATGGCTTCCGGTCAATTTTTTTCTGAAACCTTTTGGTGACCCTCCGTAAGTACCTGGGGAAGGAACCGGTGAAGTCTCGGAAATTTTTGCGCTGTTTTTTGGGCATTTACGAGGCATTTAATACGAATTAGGTAATTTTTCGTGTGTGTTAGTCTATGAATATTTTGGTGATATGACTTATGGTCAATTATTTTCTGAAACCTTTTGGGGACCCTCCGTAAGTAACCGAGGAAGCAGCATGTGAAGCCTCAGAAAATTTCATGGCATTTTTGGGCATTTACGAGGCATTTAATAGGAATCAGACGATTTTTCTCATTTATCTTGTGTGTTAGCCAATGAATATTTTGGTAATATGGCTTCCGGTCAAATTTTTTTTCCGAAACATTTTGGAGACCCTCCGTAAGTAACAGGGGGAGCAGCAGGTGAAGCCACAGAAATTTTCTCGGCGTTTTTGGGCATTTAATAGGAATTATGTTATTTTTCTCATTTTTCATGTGTTAATGCAATGAATATTTTGGTGATACGGCTTCCGGTCAATTTTTTTCCGAAACCTTTTGGGGACACTCCGTAAGTATCCGAGGGAGCAGCAGATGAAGCCTCGGAAATTTTCACAGCATATTTGGGCATTTACGAAGCATGTAATAAGAATTAGGTGATTTTTCTCATTTGTCGTGTGTGTTAGACCATGAATATTTTTGTGATATGGCTTCCGGTCAATTTTTTTTCGAAACCTTTTGGGGACCCTCCGTAAGTACCCGAGGGAGCAGCAGGTGAAGCCTCTGGAATTTTCACGGCGTTTTTGGGCATTTACGAGGCATTTAATAGGAATCGGTCGATTTTTCTCATTTTTCGTGTGTGTTAGCCCATGAATATTTTTGTGATACGGCTTCCGGTCAATTTTTTTCTGAAACCTTTTGGGGACCCTCCGTAAGTACCTGGAGGAGCAGCAGATGAATCCTCGGGAATTTTCACAGTGTTTTTGGGCATTTACGAGGCATTTAATAGGAATTAGGTGATTTTTCTCATTTTTCGTGTTTGTTAGACCATGAATATTTTTGTGATATGCCTTCCGGTCAATTTTTTTCCGAAACCTTTTGTGAGCCCTCCGTAAGTACCCGGGGGAGCAGCAGGTGAAGCCTCTGGAGTTTTCATTGTACTTTTGGGCATTTACAAGGCATTTAATAGGAATTAGGCGATTTTTCTCATTTTTCGTGTGTGTTAGTTCATGATTATTTTTGGTGATATGGCTTTCGGGCAATTTTTTTCTGAAACCCTTTGGGGACCCTCCGTAAGTACCCGGGGGAGCAGCAGGTGAAGCCTCGAGTATTTTCATGGTGTTTTTGGGCATTTACGAGGCATTTGATAGGAATTAGACGATTTTCTCATTTTTCATGTGTGTTAGTCCATGAATATTTTGGTGATATGGCTTCCGGTCAATTTTTTTTCGAAATCTTTTGGGGACCCTCCGTAAGTATCCGGGGGAGCAGCAGGTGAAGCCTCGAAAATTTCACGGCGTTTTTTAATATTTACGAGGTATTTAATAGGAATGAGGTGAATGGCAATTTTGTACTGGTTTTTTTTTAAGATACTTTATAAGTTTAAAAAATCTAACTCAATGTTGATTTCCTCTCATGCATCCAATCCGTGGTTGCCACGTGTGATTATAGATTATTGCAATATAATATATCCACTTGACCATAGCATAAGAGAAGCTCATGGCCATGCAATTGTTCACAAACATCTGTTTATTTGGCTGACATATGAAATAGGATCACTTGTGTGAGTTGCAAATAGACAATGAGACAATGTACAATAACTTTTTTATATACATTTGAAATGAAATAGAAATTGTTTTAGGGTTATGGAAGATATATAGAATGAAAATAGTACAAAATGTTATTAGTTCGATAAAATTTGTAAATAATTGAATAACATATGCAAGTTTTGTCAATCTGACAGAACTTGTAAATAATTTGCAATAAAGTTATATATAACGATCGTTTTATTTACTTGTGAACAAGCAGAACTTGTGAATTAACAATTAGTGCCAAATTAGGACATGCCAAGTATAACTTGTGAAGAAGTTAGGTAAACTTTTGAAAGTTATGACCTACGACGTTATATTTTTTCTGCAAATTCCTAAAACGAAGCACAAAATTTAATCATCAAGTCATTCAAACATAAATCTCAAACAACCTTAAAACACAAGAACCTCTGGGCAACTCGATAGGAATTAGAAGGGAAAGATAGAGTCATTGTCGTTCTAAATCGTTGTCAAAAGACGTGAAGTGAGGGTGTGGTTCAAATCACATTGTATGCTCATTTTGACTTTGATTGTTTATTGCCAAAGAGAATAGTTCATTGTTTAGGTCCTACTTTGGATGTGTACTGTGTAGCTGACAGCAACAGTGATTTTCTTATATATCGATTATTGTATTAGATTAATAAGACCCAAAATCGATAGCGAATAGAATAAAAAAGTTGCTTCTAGAATGTCGATTACTAGGTAAATCGTCCATTATATATAGCACCTGTTGGATGAAGAAATTTTATTGAATTGAGTTCGGTGTAGAAGATTCAAGCAAGGGATGTAGATTCAATAATAAATTACTATAACCGTATATGATTGCGAAATTTATCACTACGATGTAAAAATGCATATATTATTTATTTTTTAAATCTTGGTCTAGTAATAACCAATGTTACATAATTTAACAGGACACAAGATAAAACTTTGTAAGTAAATGCAACCTTGAAGTTTAGCCTGATGTTATTGTTGGACAATATTAAAGATCTAAAGATATATGAAACTACACAATTATTGGAGATCAAACAAACTTCATATATGATCTCTAGTAATTTACAATTGCTAGGTTTACATGGTCATCAAACAATAGGATACTAGAAGTAACATTTTCTCTCAAGAACTTCACTTTCCGGGAACAAAGGTAGAGGAGGAAAGAGCCATTGTGGAATCAGCCATTGTAGAAGTAGAATGAAAAACTCTTAGAATGTACAAAAAGAAGATTGATTTGAGGCTTGAGTTTCATGGGCCTTGCACCAAGTGTGTATAAATGACTCAATAGGCCCAATATCCTTATCCTTGAATATCTATATCTCTTTTTTCATTGGTGGACAATTTGTAACATTTTGCATACTCGTCCATTTGGCAAAGTTCATTAAACATGACTAGATTTTTTTAGATACTTTACATGTTTAAGAAATCTAACCCAATGAAGATTTTCTCTCTTACATCCAATCAATAGTTGCCATGTGTGATTGTTGATTATTGCAATATAATATCCCTTTGTTCAAAAACTTAAATTTATTTGGCTGACATATGAAATAGGACCACTTTTATGAGTGGCAAATTGACAATGAGACAAAATAAGAAAGATGAAATATGATTTGCTTTTTGTGTGAGATACTAGAGGTAGGTAAAACAAAGATGGTAAAAAGTTTCGTGAAAATTCTTTAACAATTAAACGATACGTGTAAATTTTGTCATCAATTCGACAGAACATGAACAATTTTACTAAAGTTATGCTTGTGTCCATCATAACTTGTGATAAGATAAGTTTTCCTTATGAATTTATCGATAATTTGTAATAAAGTTATGACTCGTATGACATATTTTGTGAAAGATTAAATTTCCTTTCTTAGTTATATATGACATGTATGACATATCTTGTGAAAGCTTAAATTTTCGTTCTTACGCCCCACATGACCCTCTTGTGAAAGTTATGACCTTGAAGGTTATTTTGCTCATCCATAGAACTTGTGAATAATTTGTATCAAAGTTTTGACATGTATGTCGTTTATAAATGTTGGGACGAATAATACTCTGAAAGTCAATTAGAAAAATAGGAGAATAATAAGAAAATTAAACATATGTAATTGTTTTCATTCATGAAGGAGTTAAATTAAGAGGAAATTTTAGTTTACTAGAAAGCCATATACTAAGGTTAAGTAGATAGAATAATTACGATTAAAGAACTTCTACAAGAACAAATTACAATGTATTAGAAATCATGAACATCATTAATCAAGAATATTGTTTAAAATACGGTAAGTTATGTATACATACTATTCGGCCAATTAGTTTACCAGAATGAAATATACATCATGTAGATACTGATAGTGTATATGTTGTGTATACGTATGTATATTATAAATATCGTATGTGTATATTTAGTATAAAATATAAACAATCCATTAAACTTTGTACATATTTTGTAAACTGATGGTTGTAATTGTTCTATTAAAACTACTTCTTAATTTTTATTTCATTATTATTGATGAAGAGTGTTATTAGTAATATTACTTAGAATATCCAACAGTGAGAAACTCTCTCATTTTATGCAACTAACTAAAAACCCTTATTAAAGAGCACGCTCATATATTGTTAATCAAAGCATTTTAAGAATTTATGTTGTATATATTATTAGCATTATAAACTGAAGATATATAAGTAATTAACTTCTTTAGAATAATAAGAAATTTATAATCTTAAAATAAGATAGTTTACCTCTTACGAAAAATATATATGAAAAAAAATGAAAGTACAAGAATGAATATGAAAAGATCCACATGTTCTTCATTAATTCAAAATAATTTACACCACATTAGTGTATTACAATCTCTTTACTGAACCCATAACCCAGAATGCTTTAAAAAATTGACCCCTTCTATAGATTCATCACTCACAAACTAAAAACTCATTTCATACCACTCACTTTCCGGGAACAAAGTTTGTGGCATAGGCCCATGCGTTGTTGTTCACTGGGTCAGCAAGATGGTCGGCAAGGTTCTCCAATGGACCCTTTCCAGTGACGATAGCTTGAACAAAGAATCCAAACATGGAGAACATAGCAAGTCTGCCGTTCTTGATTTCTTTTACCTTGAGCTCAGCAAAAGCCTCTGGGTCGTCAGCAAGGCCCAATGGATCAAAGCTACCACCAGGGTAAAGTGGGTCAACAACCTCACCAAGAGGCCCACCAGCAATACGGTAACCCTCAACGGCTCCCATCAACACAACTTGGCAAGCCCAGATAGCCAAGATGCTTTGCGCATGGACCAAGCTAGGGTTGCCCAAGTAGTCAAGTCCACCCTCGCTGAAAATTTGAGATCCAGCCTTGAACCATACAGCTTCACCGAACTTGACACCGTTACGGGCCAAAAGCTCAGGGAAGACACATCCAAGAGCACCAAGCATGGCCCATCTACTGTGGATCACCTCCAATTCACGGTTCTTAGCGAATGTTTCAGGGTCAGCTGAAAGTCCAGCAGTGTCCCAGCCATAGTCACCAGGGAACTCACCAGTCAAGTAGCTTGGGGCTTCACCAGAGAATGGGCCCAAGTACTTAACACGGTCAGGACCGTACCATGGGCTACCAGCGGAGGCAGGCTTGGCCTTGGCAGCAGTCTTCCTCATGGTGATTCTCCCATTTCCGGTGATTTCAGAAGAAGATGGTGAGAGTTTCACCGCCTTTCCGGCAAAGGTAGAGGAAGAAAGAGCCATTGTGGAAGAAGCCATTGTAAGAAGTAGAATGAAAAACTCTTTGAATGTACAAAAAAAAGAGGAGTTGATTTGAGACTTGAGTTTCTTGAGCCTTGCACCAAGTGTATATAAATGAGAAATTACTCCTTAGGCCCAATATATCATTATCCTTGAATATCTATATCTCATTTTTCATTGGTGGATGCAATATCTAACCTTTTGGTGTTATTGTCCATTTGGCAAAGCTCAGCACCATTAAAGATGACTAGATATTTTTAAATACATTATGTATACAAAAAATCTAACACATTTTAGATTTCCTTTTTTACAACCAATCCATAGTCGCCACGTGTGATTGTGGATTACTTCAATATAATATCCACTTGACCTAAAACATAAGAGTAATTCATGGCCATGCAATAGTTCACACACTTGTGTATAGAATAGGACCACTAATTTGTATGAGTGGCAAACTGATAAATGAGACAATAATGGTTGAATTTAATATACATGAAAATACATATGTATAGGCTCTTCGTGAAGATGTATGTAACTAAAATAAAATTTTTGAATATGGAGGTCGGGGGGTGGGGGGGACATTAAATTGCATTCATGTATATTCAAATTAGCAACAGGAACTTAGAGAATTAAATAAAAAGGACTGATTAATTTTGCATCCTTCACTTTCACAAAAAAACTCATAGAAAAGTTTATGTCATATTAAGTGGTAACTTTATATATGTCCAAAAAAATGACCTTATATACATATGATATAATTTTCCGATGGAGGAGCTTGAATGAATCCCTTTTACCCCTTAGTTCCACCCATGATCGCAATAGTGCAGCGACAAATTTATATAGAAGAAAACAAAAGTAATAGATGTAACACATAAGATTTTGAAGTTGTGAACTAAATCAATTTTTGAACTTGTGACTTTACTTAACTTTTTCATGGATTCAATACTTTACATATAATAATCTTATTTACCTTATTTACACAGTGCAGTTCGTATAATTTTCTACGAAAATAATTTTTCAATGAAAGGGATTCAATTGAACCTTATTTCCTCTACTTAGCTCCAAGACTGATTTAAAGCATGTATAGAGATTATTATTTTTTCTTCAACATGTATAGAGACTAAATGTAAATAAAAAAATTATAAGTTTTAGTTTTTTTGAATTATTTTTTCAGTTTCCAGACCAACACTTGCATGAAAAATATCAAAGAATGTTAATGACATATAGAACCGTTGCCACATATTGGTTGGACCCATTAATAAAAATATCTTGAAATATTGATGGATTACAAAATGCCAAGTGGCTAGTAAAATCTTGAAAACCAATGAAATTGTAGATAGAGATATCATAAGATAAGAACTATATTCCCCTCCTCCTTATATATATACAGTTATTAATTCCAATTGATCATAAATCATCACACAACAGCCATCAAAATACACTTAATTTCTTTTTATTACTAATATTAAATCATGGCTGCTTCTACCATGGCTCTTTCCTCCTCTACTTTTGCCGGTAAGGCGGTAAAACTCTCACCATCTTCTTCTGAAATCACCGGAAATGGGAGAATCACCATGAGGAAGACTGCTGCCAAGGCCAAGCCTGCCTCCGCTGGTAGCCCATGGTACGGTCCTGACCGTGTTAAGTACTTGGGCCCATTCTCTGGTGATGCCCCAAGCTACTTGACTGGTGAGTTCCCTGGTGACTATGGATGGGACACTGCTGGACTTTCAGCTGACCCTGAAACATTTGCTAAGAACCGTGAATTGGAGGTGATCCACAGTAGATGGGCCATGCTTGGTGCTCTTGGATGTGTCTTCCCTGAGCTTTTGGCCCGTAACGGTGTCAAGTTCGGTGAAGCTGTATGGTTCAAGGCTGGATCTCAAATTTTCAGCGAGGGTGGACTTGACTACTTGGGCAACCCAAGCTTGGTCCATGCACAAAGCATCTTGGCCATCTGGGCTTGCCAAGTTGTGTTGATGGGAGCCGTTGAGGGTTACCGTATTGCTGGTGGGCCTCTTGGTGAGGTTGTTGACCCACTTTATCCTGGTGGTAGCTTTGACCCATTGGGCCTTGCTGACGACCCAGAGGCTTTTGCTGAGCTCAAGGTAAAAGAAATCAAGAACGGCAGACTTGCTATGTTCTCCATGTTTGGATTCTTTGTTCAAGCTATCGTCACTGGAAAGGGTCCATTGGAGAACCTTGCCGACCATCTTGCTGACCCAGTTAACAACAACGCATGGGCCTATGCCACAAACTTTGTTCCCGGAAAGTGAGCTTAACAAAATGTTGATCTCTAATCTCCAATTAGTGTGAGATTATGAGTTTTTTAGATTGTCAGAGATGAATCTATAGAAGGGGTCAATTTTTTTAAAGCATTCTGGGTTATGGGTTCAGTACAAGATTATTGTAATGTGGTGTAAATTGGCTTGGATTAATTAATGAAGAACAAGTTAATCTTTTCATATATTTTTTCTTGCACAAGCAATTTTTTATATTGCAGTTACAATTTTCATCTGAAATATATCTCTTTAGATTTAAGTTACATACATCAAAATTAAAATCATAGTCCATATCTACTATTTCTTGAGATTTTAGTAAATTATACGTATATAAATACTTTATCAAAAATTATCGATTCAGATAAACCCATAAACAAAAAGCAAAATCTGCCTCTGTTATTGACAGATTTGGTAGTAGTATATGCACAAGATTAGTATAACCGCATTAAACATACCAATATTTAAAAACATTTACTCTGATAAGAGACTGGACATGAAAGTAGAAAGTGGGGTTGTAATGCAATAGATTACTACTGGTAGACATAACACTAATAACTATAGATTAAAAACGACGAAAAGGGGGTTAACCGTGTTAAACAAGAGCTAAAAGAAAACACAGAGGAGACCACTAGAGCACTGTGTTAGCTCAGACATTACCTACGTTACATTTAACTCTGAGATAAACACGTAAAAGTACAGACTCGTGGCACAGGGCAGCAGCCAGTCAAGTTTCTTCAGGGAACGTGAACGAGGGTTATTTCAACAGAAATAGCTCGAAAGGCCACTTTCACACTCATTACAAGACCCCAAAAAGAAAAACAAGGGAGGCAATAAGATTTAGTAGCCGTTTTGCCATAACTGTTGTTGAGACTGCTTTGGCTGGCCTTGTG
Source organism: Solanum appendiculatum (assembly GCA_018342035.1). Lineage (NCBI taxonomy): Eukaryota > Viridiplantae > Streptophyta > Magnoliopsida > Solanales > Solanaceae > Solanum > Solanum appendiculatum. Next base: position 608,998 of record JAGDQO010001400.1, on the reverse strand, counting down.
AACCAGCCAATGATCCATCTCGAAGGTTTTGTTGCTGTTGCTGTTGCTGTTGTTGTTGTTGGTCCAACGAGATACCAGCCTGAGAATTGTAGAAATGAGGGTAGCCTCCCAAAGATCCATAGCTCTGTGATGGCTGTTGGCCTTGCCTAAATCCGCCCGTTTGCTGATTCTGTCCCTGAAAGCCATAGTACGTGTTGGCGGGAACAGCTGACATTGTTCTTGAACCAGGTCCATGAAGCCACAAAGCTGAGTTCTCACTCTGAAAGAGGACAGAAACAGGAGTGTCAAATAAAGCGAAGCACATGCCAGATAAAGCCAATGACAAATTGAAATTACAGAGCATTTCTAAAGTTCCGCGCCAATCACCAAGGTGGAGATTGATAAATGCAATTAACCAAACAAAAACAGTAGCTAGGGGGGTGGGTCAAATGGGCTAAAAGTGGATCATGACCTGCCCAAAAATCACTTGCGCTGAAATGACCTTAAAAGCAGATCATAACTCAACCAGTTCAATTCTTAATACGTTTTAATTTCTTTGATTGGTTTTTAATAGTTTTTCAAGCACCTAAAAACCATTTTTTTCCCCTTTATTATGGTTATATATAACATAACCAAAAAAAATTGAAAATATTTTGACAGTTTCTATCGATCAATTTAGGCTACATATCAGCCCAATTTGTAGATTGGCTGAAACAGGTGGGACTAAAATGGACTGAACTAATAAATGGAGAACGGGTTTGGCAGATCATGTTTACATGGGCTGATTTTGCTACCCCTGACAGTAGCTATCAAAATGGTCATTTGACATAATGACTAGTCATGACAAGCAATTTCTTGGAGAGAGAGAGAGAGTTCAGTGGGAATAGTTGTGCTCGCAAAAAGAACAGGTTACCTGCTGAAGAGACATCAAATGATTGGTATCCTTGAACTGAGCACTCAATACATCATCGTAACCTAAGTTAGTACCAGATGGAGCAGCAGGGGGGTTGATTGGGAAGTTCCCAGGGATATTTGTTGTATTTCCAAAAGCACCATATCCAGAAGGAATAGTGGCAGACTGAGGCAAGCTGCTGGCAGAAACTGTATTCTTATATTGGGGGAGCATTGCTGCAAGCGACTGATGGTAACTGCTGTTACCAGGAAATGCTTGTTGGAATGCAGATGGCATATATGAATAGTTCTGATGCATAAAGGGATAACTAATCATGTTGCCAAACGGTGCTATAGGAACAGCTTGTTGAGAATATTGGTGTACAGTTAGATGTTGTGGTACGCCAGGTCCTGTGGCTACACTATTTCCAGAAAGCATCTGCTGAGTAGGCTGTGCTGATGAAAAGCCAACCGTCTTCATAGCCTGCAGCAAACACTAACACTGTCAACTATTACAACGACGACATACCCAGTGTAATCACACAAGTGGGGTCTAGGGAGGGTAGAGTGTACACAGACCTTACCCCTATCTCATAGAACTAGTAGAGATAGAGAGGTTGTTTCCGATAGACCCTCGGCTTAAATAAGGCATTCCAAACAGTTTGAATAAGGGGAGATACAGATATGGGAGCAATAACAACAACGAAATAATGAGCACTGGAGTGCATTACACAATAGACAAAAGAGAACAGAGTCAGCCATTACACACCATAAAAACACGAGAAGGGAGAAAAATTATTGCACTAACTTTGAAAGGGGGGAAATAGGATGTATAATGCTTTCCCCTTCTCGAGTCGCCAATTCATATTACAGAGTTGTGATAGACAGCACACTGTCCAGAATATGGATCACCGATCAAACTATAGCAACACGTCACTTAGAGGAACCACATTCAAGATATGTGTGATCAATATTTGTATAAAATGATGAACCTTTTAACCACTTAAACCTATAACTTTATTTGCTTTTGGGACGATCAGAACAATCCAAACGAAAAGCTTCCTTCAGAAAACAAAAGTGTACTTCTGAATACCTGACTTAAAACTTACGAGAACGTTAAAAACCAACTCCAGCCTCGTTTTACTAGATGAAACGGCACTTCTCTCTTCCCTCCTTCCACCAGTAATACTTGATTGCCACGAATTTAGCATTCAAAATACTCTAAGAAGCCATGACCAATAACTCTTTCGGGAAAGTTGGAATTGCAGATACAATTTTGTTTAAGAATGAATATTGACATGCACTAGAGGGGAATTTCAAAATACACAATGTACGTTGACACTTTAAGAGATAATAAATTCCAACTTTATCTCATCACTTCATTTATTTTATTAAGTTAATTTTATAACTTCATAAGTATTCCCACCTTTTGTTGATAAATTTTAATTGATTGAAAAAACCAGGGGAAAAACAACGCAAGATACCTATACTAGAAGGATATCCTTGGCTCCAAACAAAATATGGCATGAATCTAATGTGAAAAGCCTCACGATTCATAACTTTACTCCAAAGTGTTACATAGTAATCATCTTCTTGTTTATGAACAATTTACTTTCATCAGGGAAAAAAACAATACAACCAGCTTTTAGCTAGACCCTGACTGTTCAAACTCACCTGCCTGGAAATCAAGAAGCATAATCACTTGTACATTTTAACTCAAATCAAAATGGTCAATTTTTTCCCTCATTCAATATAAAATACTCCTAGTTAAGGTCAATATGTCTGCGGGTAAAGGTACCAAAACTACAGCTGAAGCTAGGATAGAAAGATATGTGCAATATTGATTAGATTCCGGCAGAAACATTACCTCAGGCATAGAAATTGCTGAACCACTGATTGATGAAATTGAGTTGCCATATTTTGAGGGCATTGCTTGTGTTGTTGAGAAAGGAGAATATGAAAGCTCAGACTCTCGACCAGGATGAACGTTAGCAGCCAACAAGGTACTCTGCAAAGAATTTGTGTAGACCTACTCGAACAAAAAATAGCAAGAGAGAAAATTAGGTAAAACATGGATATTATGCTCTAGCAAATAATGGTAACTTGGATCAGGTTGGCGCGCTTCTGTAGTTTTTTTAAAAAAAATTGACAAGTGACATGCTTCTTTATTGAAGTTGTCTCCGTGTGACCTATAGGTCACGGGTTCGAGCAGTGGAAGCAACCATTAATGCTTGCATTAGGATAGGTTGTCTACATCACGCATTGAGGAGCGTGTCCCTTCCAACGTGGGATGTTTTGTACACCTGGCTGCCCTTTTTTTACAAGCTTCTTTGCTGTTGGGGCATTACATATGTTAAGCTACTTGGAACTTTATTATTGGATAAGATATTATTCAACATAGAGCACCAAGCAGGCACTTACTTTTCTATACAAAGTTCAGAAATAGTTTAGCTACACTGGACTCATAATAAATGAGGGTCAAGTGAATTAATGCTATTATATGTTAGAATGTTTCTAGGTTAAAACATGAAGTAAGCCGGTGACTAGTGAAAAATTTTCTTTTTCTTTTAATGTGCAAAAGACCTAAATGCATTACTTTGATATATATATAATGAAATGGTCTAAACCCGACTAAAAGAGACGTATTGTCTATGACTTTCAAAAGTTTTGTTTTTTCTTCTAATGTGGAATATATAACAGAGCTCTCAAGCACAATTGAACACCTAACCAGAAGAGGTCCCTAGAACCATGCCAAACCTTTCCTTATATATGCATCCCTCCACTAGAAAAGAAAGCCTACACAATCAGATAGTGGCAGAATACAAAGCCAACTAAGCTCCATATTAAATGCCATGCACCACTCAAATATACAAAATAGCAATTACAAACTCTGCAACTCGCACTGCAGCCATCACGTGTCTCGACATCACTCATATAACTCAAAAATTAAGGGGTCATTTGGTATGAGAGAAAAGGAATAATAATCCCGGGATAAAATGCAGGATTATTTTATACTGCATTTGGTTAGAGGTATTGGTTAGTCCCAGGATTATTTATCCCACCATTTGTACTATAATGATGGGATAAGTTATCCCATATATATGGTGGGATAACTATCCCATGGGATAACTTTGTCATCCCATCCCCCATACCAAACAACCCATAACAGAATAGCAATTACCAGCACTGCAACTCCTGCTGCAGCATTTCCTTGTCTCATGCATAGCATACACTTACACTAAAATCATCTTCAAACTTGGGAAAACATAATATTATCGAAGTTCTAACATTCAGTCAAAACTAACGGGAAGTGCATCCCAAGGAGAGTACATGAAACCACTTGATATCCTGAACAAAAGGCAGAAAAGTATTCTTACCGTCTCATTTGAGAAAGAAGCAAGATTTTGAATATGAGAACTGGTCTGTGGCTGACTAAATGCCGCATTCAATTGTTGAGCACTTTCGTATGAATAGCCAGCAGCAGAGGAGGGATATGAGTAATGCCCATCACTAGTTTCTGCTTTCAGAGATTCTGGTTGTGAAGCTGCTGGCAATTCATAATTTCCAGGATTTGCATTATTTCTGTGGAATAAATTACTATCAGCCTCGTTTCTGAGAGTATCATCACCATAGTATTCAGCGGCCCTGTAAAAATATGCAAGTTTACAATTAAAGACTAGCATTTCCCCATTGCTTTGCATAGAAGACCTCTCCTTCAAAAAAAAATTATTGGCATACAAGTTTTAAATAATGACAAAGAGAGCATGTATACTACATCATCATCATTTTAGTGCATCAAATAAAGATTTCATTAATGAAAAAGAGTTGCAAGCTAATATTACTATTTGATTGACTAAAATATGGAACAATTCTTGAAAACCCAATTAGTAAAACCAAATGAGATTGATGCAAGGATATTCGATTGATGTCATTTATTTATAAAATGAGAAAAATGTATAAGGAACAGATAAAGAAGATAAACCTATATGACAAAATAAATGATTGAAGAACTTTTTAACATCATTGTTCACGTAGAGAAAGTGTTGACTAGAGTTCTCAATTAGCATATCATAAACACACAACTTCCATAATATATGCAAATAATTAATTTAGCAACTCAGCAAACTAAGGAAATGGTCAACTTAAAAGAAGGTATACCTGGTGCCCAAGTGCCCAACTGAAGAACTATCTGCATCTCTGGATGCATCTTCCAAGCTAGTTTTCACGGGGGCAGAGGCCAGTGATCCAGAAAAGGACACACTACCAAAGCTACCAAAACTTAGGTGTGAGCAGTCAGCTGTTTGAACTTGAAGATGGTCTGGAATCACAACAGATGGACTATCCCCATCAGATGGCAAACCCGCTGCATCCTTTACATTTAGTTGTTGCAAGTTCGCAGCAACTGATGAAACTGAGACATTAACATCTTCACCTGCCACAAGATAAAATAACATTCTTATATAAACGAGAGGGTAGTACTTTAAGATTTTGAAAAGCAAAACTACAGTTGAACCAAGGAATATATACATACTTAAAAAGTGCTAGTTGCAACAGCTTACTAGAGATTGCTACTTTTCTTGATAAATCTAAGTAGACACAGGTACTCTCAAGTTCAAATATTCATTCCTTCAGAACCTGTACCTTTTTCTTTAAGAACTAAAGACAAAAGATGCAAGATGAAATGCATCCTAAGCAGCTCAGCCATGCATGCCAAACACCCTATAAAGTTGTAGCTATTCTGGGATATGTAGGTTGGAAGATGGAACTTATTTATATTGAAGAGAAAAAAGGAAGCACTAAAGAGAAGGAAGGAGGCAGGAAACTGCAAACGTATGTTTAGAGGAGACGGGGGCCACATCTACATCTACTCAGGAAAATCCTCATAAAAGCAATTCGCAGGAACATTGTGTCAAAACAAACAAAAGTTGAAGAAGTTAAGAAGGAAACCAGTTATCCGAAAACATTTAGGTTTCTGATATGCTAAATATCCATCGGAAGTAGACAGACAAACCGACTGACACGAAGTAAGGATGAGATACAGATGCTCGTACACTAAGATTGGCACACAGTTAAGATTTAACATTTCATCGCTTTCTACTTAATCCATCTTCAATTTCTGCAAATTAAAAGGCCGGCATCTAATGATAAGATCAGATAGAGGGAGAATCAGCCATAAAATAGATCTGATGATCCCAGGATGTCACACAACTGCATTCTTAAAACAAAAATGTGAAGATCTACTCCTAACATGCCATACTAAAATAATAAGGTAGAGGGAGATACAACAGAGAGGAATGAGTTAAGAGAAACTAAAGATGCGCCAAATCAATTCCAGAGCCTCAATCCTAAAACGCCAACCAATACCACCTTAATTAAACTAAAACAAAGATTAATATATCCAATGATATGCGTATCTCATGTCAAACCAAGACTTCCACATATATTCACCTTGTGGATGGTCAAAAGTGTGATTCTGGTGCTGAAATCTGTAGGGGTCATCGTCATACAGAGAAGTACCATCATCATTATCCTCCTGCAACTTTCTACTGGAAAGAGAACTATCAAGATCTTCATTAGCACTTTCATCTGCCTCTTCAGACTCATCCATCTGAGTTTGATGATCAATTCTGTCAAAAGACATGTTAGATGGATCAGGATGGAGCACAGAATTAGTGGGAGGCTCCGAGACAGCAGGCTGGCTAGCAGCTGATGGCTGCTCAATTGAAGGCCATTCATCATTTGCAGAAAGATTCTGAGATGAATAATCCCTTGGTTCCTGATGTACCTCAGGAACCGTCAAATGATCATCAGAAAACTGCATATTACTATGTGATGCGCCATAAGGAGGTGGTGCCTGATCATGGTTTTGGTTGACATCAACAGTACGGTCAGATATATTGGGTACACTAGGCACTTTACTCTGTGGCCTACCCATCTTCACAATATCAGCCATTGATACTTGGCCTGGCACCCCGCCCCAAGTAGGTTGATATCCAGAAGAAGGCTGTGAAGCAGCTGAATGACCGTCAACTGCAGCTGGTGCCAATCTTTTACTGTCATTTCCAGCAGCATCACTGCAACACCATTCAAGCATAAAAAGAAAATTTAAAAACAAGTCAAACATCTCCAATAAGATGCTCGCTTTGCACATATGAATACATGCAATTCCTGAATACACACAATCCCTGAATGACTTAACATGCATTTTTTTTTTTCGTTGTTGTTGATGGGTATATTCAACTTAGTAATTTGATTCGGCAATCACAGATTGTTACTGCTAACTAAATTTGGTTTTTCAATTACAGCTCGAGTATGATAAGAACTTCTCTCTAGTGGAATAGAGACATGACAAACTTAATGAACCATACAGTAGGGTTCGAAGGATTATTACACTGTAACCACCAACAGAATCTGAAAGCAGCTGATTGTCTAGTGAAAGAACCAAAACCTTCTAACAAGACAACAGTACTAACCTGATGGCAGTTGGTCTCCTATCTGTGTTGCTTCCTGCAATTAGAGGGGAAGAAGAGAAGTTGTTTGTTTGTGATCCACTCTCCTTCCTGTAAGTAGGAGCGGGCTTGGTAAACTCTGTCAGAGTTGGTTAGAAATCAAAACATTCCAGTATCAGATAACATGACTTACACAACTCAAACCTAATCTCTCTTTCAGAATTTGTGCATTAAAATGCATATACCTGACCCACCACGCCCAACATATCGTTCACCACCAGCCCTACTGCCACGGCTCGGAGTGCTACTCGTGATCCAGGACCTGGATTCAGTTGTATCCTTAATCTGAACCAAAGATGAACAGAAGTAAATATATAAATATTTAAAAGCGATTTGAGTTAAAGCACCTTTTTAAGGTCAGTGACTCAGTTATAAGCAAGCTAAGCTTTGAAGAACCATAGTTACATATCAAGTGGAGTGTGTAATGCAGGGCCCTCGGGATTGTACCGATGTATATCAAATAAAATAAAACTTGGAACATCAAGAATATAGAAAGCATCCCTATAGATATAAAGCTCAAAAAGTCTAGAAATAAATTGGTTCTGGAATTTATGCTTTAGTAATGATTACGAACCTCTTTTCTCTTTTCTCGTTTGCTCTTCACCTCATGAAAAGGGTCTAGTCAATTAACAAACTTCAAATTAGAAGGTGGTAAGAAATATCAACTTATTCAAGCAGAGAAGATTGACAAAATATAACTAGGTTTTTAGCAAGATAACTACAAAAATGTCACTTCAAGTAACTATCACAGTATAAAACAGTGAAAGCACAGGGAGAACATAATTAGCAACAGATATTCAAATTTTATGCAGCTTAGGCAATGCAATAGTGCAAAAATTACCAGCAGAATCAAACTGAAGCTTTTTCAAAGCCCAACACTTGATTCTAGCTTAAACCTAATTTCCAAAGGCAGCCTATGTCATCTCAAGGTAAATTCTAAATAATGTTCCACGTATCGGTATGGCATTTACAAATAGTATCAAAATACCATCTCCCATCTGACTGGTGAGTACAAAGTCGTAATGGCTCACAAGTAGCTACATCTAGTTCCTATGTTTTTTTTTTAATGAAGTAAATGATTTCATTCAAAGGCATCAAGTAGATGCATATGTCTCGTTTGACCAGCAAAAAAGGTTTGGTAAACACTTGGTTTTAAGGACATGATTAGGAGTTGTAATACCATCAAAATGTTTAGTTCCTATGTTAATTAATATTGAAAAGTTACAAAGCATTACAAATATGAAAACTTCACATATACACAACCCATTAGATTAATCTTTCTTGCTTAGACAAAGCTTGAATTTAAAGTGCATTAAACTCAGAGACCACACACCACAAGTGTTTGAAACAAAGATAGCAATTTGCAAAGCATAAAAAGGGATAATCGATTCTTCTTTTCTTTCCTTTATCCATTTATTCTTACAACCCATACCTAGGTCTCTCTCTCTCTGTGAGTATTCGTTTCATAGATTTTTGACATAATCATTATTATCCTCTTATCCAGAACAACAACACAAGGTAACTGGAAAATAAAAGAGGTTACTTCACAATATAATCTGAAAACTGAAAAATTGCATGCACACAAAACTGAAGTACCAAAAGATCCCCAATACCCAAAA